>OY728165.1:369730297-370330297 GCA_963277665.1 Viscum album
TGCAAAAGGAATTTCCTATACGAACTTTATGGAATTACCCATGGTTATTTCTTTGAGTCTCACTTTTCAAGTTTAAAATATTATTTTTAAAGAAATATTTTTTCCTAGCAGTTTTGAAATTCATTGTTTTTAAAAGTGATTTTCAAATAAAATGATTTTTATTATATTAAATTAATTTTCTAGTTCTAAAATAAAAGAGTGATTTTCAAATAAAGGTTATTTTCCTCAAGAAATTTTTCAAGTGATATTTCAAAATAATTTTCCATATAATAAGACATATTTAGATGTTAATTATTCTTTAATTGGGACATAATCCAATAATACCATCCTGGTTATTTCTCTGGATTGTTTATGATCAGTTTCATTGGTGGTTTATTATATTGATACCATTCATTTTACTTCGGATGGTTTATGATTATGTTTATTGATTTGGGAAAGTATTTTCATTTAATATTCTAGGTTAAATTCAAATTTTTATGTGAATTATGTTTCACCCATTTTATATGTGGAATGAATTAGACTTAGTATGTGATGATTAGGGTCCACTATAGCCACTTGATGAATGTTTGGGTCTCATGAGACAAATTAAATTGGGTTTTAGTCGTGGCCTTACCTATTTATAAAGATGTCTTAGAAAAATACATCAATAGTATTTATATTTTTTGGATCAAGGAATCTATGGTATTCTATATATATCTAACAATATGAATTCCATCATTATGAATTTAGTTATTGATATTAAATGTGATTATTCGATTAGTTTGAATATCCATTATCAAGTTTCAAGCTCATGTGGTTATTTATATGGAATTATTTGACCATTATTTATTCCTAGCATATTATGTTCAAGTTATTGATTAAATGACATGTATTTTAGTTATTTACCATGGAATAATAATAATTTATTTTTTATTCCTAGTTTGTATTATACTCTTACCCTTACTGAAACATTTGAGATGACCCCTTTCTTATGTTTTATTTTCCCTGGAAAACCAGGAAGTGTTTTATAAATGATATATAGGGATACACTAGGTGAATAATGGAATTATCAAAAAAATACTTTGTGTATTTTATATTTTCAATTCTAATAAGAAATTTATATATGTATCTAGTTTTCTAATATTATTAAACTATTTGGTCCTTTAGGATGTGATTCCTTGTATATTATTCCAACGTAACAAAGAAGAGACTAGCTCTATGTTATTGGGGTTAGGTCTCTATAGTTAAGGAGCCTATTTTTTTAAATTCATTAGGTTTATGACCCACCCTTATAAATTTATAAGACCTCACTATTATATTCAAGAAGTTCTATTGATGTTATTCCCATATTTATAGCATGCATATGGATATAATTTCTTTCCACTAAGTAATTTATTCAAATCTTCTTTAGACTTGATCTTCCTTTTCCCATCAAAACCATGGGAATAGTGGGAATCTCCAATTTCTATTTCTACATTGAGTGTACATTGAATTATTTATTTATATCTACTATAGTCTCTTATAGCTAATTCCTTTCAGAGACTTGGTTTTAGGCCAAAAAAGAATCGATCAACCTTAATTTCAGGTTGGAAGATAATACCATAAGTTTACCTCACATTTCTTCTAAAATTTTCATTATAGGTACCAACATATTCAAAATATTTCTTATTTTGTTCAATAAATTCATTATTTATTTTTGTATGAAGAATATGAGGAAAGAACTTATTGAAAAATAATCTCTTAAACTCATCCCACTCCATAGAGTAAATTTATTAAAATTCCCCAATGTTCTTGATAAGATTCCACCATTGATTTGATTATCTTTCAAAATGATAAAAAACCAAAATTACCTTTTTTATGCTCCAGAAATTTTAAAATGGAAAATATTGTTTTAGTGGTATTGATATATTTTTAAGAAACTATTATACTAGTGGAATAACTAAAATATGGTGGGCGTTTCCTCATGAAGGACTCAACATAATTACATTACCTCCTTTGATAATTTTGAAGTTAAACATGATTCATTTATTGAGAAAGTTGTGTGAGAATAGTAACAAGATTTTTTATTCCAACTCCAATAACATTTCATTGCACAGGTGGATAATGATTTCATTTTATATCGCATTCATACTCAGTATAGTTCTTTGGGTTCCATACATTAACTAAAACAAAAAATCAGAGTATTAGAAACCATAATCCTTGTTGAGAACCATATAATCATGAAAAAAATCATTTATATGATGTATTAAATCATGCCACAATCTTTTCAATATATTAAACCATAGGTTTAACATAAGACATTCATGGTCACCTATTCAAATCCTTCATTATGGTCCATAAATAGTTTTTTTATTTCCAAAAATTAACCCATGGGAGTATCAAACAAGGTGTGCATTAAGGCACGTTATTATGCACTAGGTTATGATCAAGTCAAATCCCAATTCTACCTTTTTAGTGTTATTACCCCTTTGTAAAACTATTACCAATCCATATCTAATTTTATTATATATATATAGGGATGTAATTCCTTGTAAACCAATTTCTCTATACTTCACAAAAATTCCAGGACATTTTTCTATACTTTGACTTATCCATGGGGTTACCACAAAAATTATCTGATCTGATTTTACCATGGTTAACTAAACCTTGGTTTAAAACCAACTATATTGAACAATTATTTTCATAAATACATATTAAATATTTTTATATTAATATTCGATACAAGATACAAATACTCTCCCAGAGACCATAAAGTATTAGTGAATTTGGAGACTAGATACACAATCCTCTTATTTCATGAAATATCCTCAAAATCTCTCAAAAATATATTCCCATTTAGTAAAATTTAGAGATATAGCCTACTTAATACCATTATTCACAACATAGGGAAAGGAAACACAAGAATGGTTGAGTTTAGTTTCCTAGTAAGGGAAAAAATATGAGATATCATTTGAGGATTATATAAAAATATAAAATAAGCATATGAAAATGAGATCATAAAAAAATTAGAAATTTCATATCCAGTTGATCATGGATCATAAAAATGATTCATGGTATAAAATCATCATTTCAAAATACATGGATAATAAGATTAATAAATCATCATAAATCAATGATGAACCATATATTCATTTCTTATAAGTGTGGAACCATTTTATGTGTAGAAACCATTTCATATGTCAAGGTTAACTACCAAAAACATAAAATCATAGTGGATTAGAAACTCCAATATATTTTACCTATTATAAATAATTATCCATCAAAACATATTTACCATAGGGTTCCAATCACATACACTTATTTTCTGTAACTGATCAAGCACATCATCTTGTTTACCATACAATATTTAGAACATCGACTTGTTTCTTATCATTATCTATTGAGATATAAAAATTTACCAAATGTATTGGATGGATATATAATTTCAAGATCACCCATCATAAATTAAAGCCATACATATTTGTTCCACTATATAATAATAACATTCATCATATCATTATATCATAACTTGCGTAATTAAAATGAACTTCATAAATCATTTTAATAATTCAACATAGCAGAACCCATGAAAGTAAATGGCTTTCATAAACATATCTTAATCAAAATAATAAAACATCCATGGAAAGAATATGGATGGTATAATTGAATCATATACCTAGTAACACATAAGGAACACAAATTTTATTTTTCATTGATGAATATAAATACTATAAAAATATCATTAAAAACATTATTTTAGTAAAATAGTCTTTCCACTTCGAAAATCACATTCTAAAAATATAAAAATTTCCAAAAAAATTAAAGAAAAAGTTTTATTTTAAAATAACCTTTAAACTTGTACATTATTATTATAATCATCAATAGGTCATGACAGCTAATAAAACCATTCATCTTATAAATGTTAAAACAATTATTCCTTTCACATTTTCAGTAAAGATTTAAAGTACCACATTTGGAAAATAAAAAGAACATTTATTTCATACCATTTTTTAAAAATTAAAACATTGGTAGAAATATATTTAAATAACCCCTATATAATATAAAATAATTTCTTAAAAACATTTTTATAAATCATAGACAAGGAGGAAAAAACTATTTTTACCATAGAAAAAAATAAAATTGATTTTTTTTAAATCTTTGTTTCAGTATATTGAGTACTTAAATAGAAGAAAATGAAAGGGAAAAATTTATTCTATATAAATAACCATAGCAAAATAAAATTAATTATTTTCTTTAGAGATATATCATAATATTTTATCCCATAAAACATAATCATATACAATCCTGATAGTCAATGTGATTGTTTTATAAAATCTTTACCACTTTGGTAAATTTTGAATCATAAGCCCCATGAAAGAAATAAAATTAAAAAGAAATTTAGATCACCATATTTTTTATAATAATAATCATGTAATACATTAATAGGGTGTATATAAATCATTTAGAAAAATAAGTGTTGAATATCACACGTGTCTCATTGAAAGAAAAATGAGACAAAAATCCCTTACCTAATGTATTGAATTCCATTGTAAATTTTTTAAAATAATTTATAATATATGTAATTTTATTATAAATCAAATATATAAATATAATAATATGTATCATAAAATATATAATTTACTTATGACCTTTTACCACCTATTTAATAACAATTAATTGATAAAATCATTATTACAGGTGATAGGTGCTTTATTTGTCATGTATATTTTGGTTCAGTAGTTTTTACCCTTAAACTTTAATTATGGTGAAAAAATCTCCATAATTTTAATCATAATATAAATATAATATTAATTCATTTATTTATATTTATAGTCATCCATAAGAGTTATAGATATAAAATTGAATTACACCATTCATGGTGATGGTAGACCATATGTACGCATAAACGTTGTTTCCATTTTTAACGGATAGAAAGAAATAAAGGTAAATATTAATTAACCTTTAAAAATAATTTTTATATCATATATATCATATTTATTAAATATTTATTTCTTTATTACCATCCATGTCAAAATAAAATGAAAAACGTACCACATAGCTTCATAGAGGCAATAGTCCACTTGTACGCCTGAGCGACGTTATCATTTTCCAATAGATTATAAGGTAATAAGGTAGATGTGATATTATAGTTTCATAATTATAATTATATCATTATTATCATAGACATTGTTTAAATCTATCGTTATATCCATCTTTGAGTGATGATTATAGAAAATGAATTCCATCCATTCGCGATTTGGTAGCACGTAATACACACGATGGATGGTTTCATTTCCCATTTGATAGGAGAGGATATGAATTTAGGTTATTGTAATAAAATAATAAAATATATGTATGTGGTATATATTGATTTTATTATATCATAATATTAGATTAATATTTTAAGGAGGTGGAAAATAGATAAAAAAACACATGGTTTAGAACTATTCCTCCTCTTCGAAGAACCTATTTAGGTTTACAAATAATTAATTCATTGGATAATTAAATAATTTAAAAAAATTCTCTAGGATATAGGGTTTACATTAACACTATGTTTTCTAAGATTTTAGTAAAAGATAAGAAATGGTTTGTTATTTTATAAAAGATAATAATAGAAAATAAATTATTGTGATTTCCCTCCTTGTGTTTGGATCAATAAATTTGTAAAAGAAAATAAATGATTTGGATTTATCTTCATATTGTTTGGAAAATCTTTTTAAAGGAAAAGAAAAGAAATTATTTTGTAATACATTTAAAAAATAGGGATAAAAGGGGAATTTTAAAATAATAACAACCCTCCACCATCATTTCATTCCAAATCATAACAATTTTGGGGTAATTTAAAAACAATAGTAGGGGAGAAATCTATTTCTCTCTATTTCCCCCCTTTATCATTTATCTACCCTTAAAATTATCTCACCAAACATGAGAAACGAATTTCTAATCTCAATGTCATTTCGTTTCTCTTTTTACCATCCCTGTCAAAATTTCCCAATGGACATTATTTTATCATGTATTTATTGAACCCAAAGTATTTGGGAGTGTTTATAGGAGAGGATATGGTGTGGCTTTTTATAAATTGGGGAGAGGATACACTTAAAATTATTAAAAAAAAGAAACACCCATGTTTAAAACACCAAAAAATGATAAAAATTCGATCATAATAGAATATTATGTTATATAAGGTTTAAATATGTCCATGAAATATGAATTGGAGATGTTTTTAAGTCATTTTAACCCTTATATTTTTTAGTTTAACCCTTGATAAATTCGTTTTAACCTCAACTGTGATAATTATTATTTTTTACTATTTTTACAATTCATTATGACTAAAAATTAAGTTATTCTTATTATATAATATTAATTATGATTATTATAAATTTTTATTCCATTTAAATTAATTTAATTCAAATAATTTGTAGAATTTAATTTAAAATTAAACCCACATACGCGATGAAAAGGGCGATTTCCAAAGAAAAAGTTTTCAAAAGTATAAAGAGTTTTTATATCATAATATATAATAAAATTGATTAAAATGGAATGAATTGGATTAAAAATAACATAATTGAAAAAATTAAAATTTAAAAACCATCTTAAAATATAATTTATCCTTGTAAGTAATTTAATGGAAAAGTTAATTTTTAATAAAAATCAGAAGTTTTAATTATTCATCATAAAATTAATCTTTTCAGAGAATTGTCAAAAATTTAGACTAAGATAATTTTGAAATGGTTATTTCAAAAATAAAATTTATTTTTAAAATGTCTATTTTAAATGATAAAAATTTATTTTATTATTAAAAAATATATATAACATTTTTTGTGGAAAATGTATTTTTGAAGCATATAAGGACTTTAGAAAAAAAAAATTATATACTTATTTATAAATATGATTTATTAATCTAGAGAATCTATTGTTAATTTTAAAAATTTATTGATTACTATTTATTCCCCTAAATATAATATATAGTTTATAAATGTCATTTTTAAATAATAATATTAATAGTATATTTTGGTTCCTAAAAACTCGGTGTGGCATGTAATGTAAGCTATCAAAAAAATTAAATTTATTTTAAAAAATATTTCATAAAATATCATTGTATTAAAAAAATTATACTAGAAATAAATCATATATTTTATATAGTAAAACCAGTCCATGTTGAGGATGAAATTTTATAATTGTGTTTGTAACCATAAAAACTCCCCAAATGACCAATACTACCGTATCATTAGCTTACACCCCCCAATATATCATTATTATTCTATAATGTACCTATAATGGAATTGAAAACACTAATGGTCAAGAATATAAATCCAATTTAATCCACAAAACCCTGACTAAAACAGAATTAATAAAGGAGTGTGAATTTGCAATGTCGATTAATGCATAAACAAAGGTAAAATATAAGTAGAAAGTAAGTTGAATGACTTTTGGTACTCCTAGTGTAGGAATCACCATCACATAAATCATTAAACATATAACTCCTCCAACTTATCACACTTTATATTGTCCACCACCTCATTCATGGTTAAATTTAGGTTTTAAGGGGTGAGAATATAACATTACTATCATCTCATTCATCTTTCTCACATCAGTGATTTGAATTCTTGATAATTTGGATATTTCAAATATATTAGAGGGGAAAATTATTATTGGGGTGGGATTATAAACTATATAGGTTCATCCAAAATTATGTTTTTAGATCTATATCGATCACTAAAAAATGTCAAACAAATATACTATCTATTTAATCATTCACTGTAGAAATAACACATTATTCCTAAGTTCCCTATGAAAATACATGAATTACCATCTTTAGATAAATTAGATGAGATGGCCCTTTGTATACCATAACCTTGGATTCCTAGAGAATTTTGAACTCATATATATAGATTAATGCTAATTTTAATACCCTTATAACTTCATTTATCAATAGTTTAGAATAATATCATTAATTTCATAGAAATTATTATACTCTTGAATTACACTATTAAATAGAGAGTAATTATTAACCTTGTACTGCTACAAGCATCTAGGATAAGATTCTCATCCAAAACTGACTCTTGAATTTTTCATATGTGGCCTATGAATCATCATGACAAATAATTAATATAATATACCACTATCAATCTACTACTCATAATAAAATTAATGATTATGGAATATATTACTCAACCCAGGATCGAACCAGTCTAAAAGAAATATCTACTTCTTCCAACCATAATTCTATATCTAGATCAGAAATAGATCCCTTATAATTTGGTATATTGTACCATATTAAATCTCATATATCCATCCTCTTTGAATCATCCATTCCTTTTCAATCCACCTATGAATGGCTTAAGCAACCTGTTTCACTTCTCCCACATGAACTATATAAGGTTTTCATCAATCATCCACATACATGGCCATAAAAAAATATTAAAAGAAAATAATATGGAATTAATTTAAAATATTTTATTTATAATTCACTATAAATTTTCTAAAAACCCTATAAATTCAAACACATGTGAGAAAATGATGATTTATATACCACGCATAATTTTTTTACCACATAGTCAAAACACTCTTTCTTAAATATGCTATCTAAGATTACATAACCCTCGTGTTAGATCACATGGTCCCTTTAATTCATTTAGTTGGTTTCCCTAAACTAAATCACTTCATAATTTCAATTGATATTTTTTACCTTCTAAAATAATACAATACCTAGTAGTTGTAACTCTAAACAACATCCTAAAATAATTACTTTCTCTAATTCCAATCTATAATGACCCAACCAAACGAGAACCCCTCATATGTTAGTAGTGAGATTAAGAGTGACCCTAAAATCCCACCTATAATAAAACATGGGTTGTGGAGTATAACCAAGGGCATGAAAACATTATATGGGAGATATTTCCATTTTTTAAACTATAATAGAAAATGACCCACTAATCGATACCCAAAAAAATATGTAACATTTTTTAATTAGCCCAAGAATGTTAATAAAAATTCATTTAATTTCATATAAAAAATAAAACATAACAACCCCAAAGTCAATATTGAAAACCAAATGACTCCTATAGAAAAAATTAATCCCTTAAATTCTTGTTAAAAACCAGTTCATGATCTATAAATGCCCAAATTGACCTTCAAAACCATCCTATAAATCTATAAAAATAATAACTATAAGTATCAGATAGAATTATGAATACTCATTAGGTTCCTCTTTAATAAATATTACTCACATAGGGAATAAGCATACTAAATATTAATTTATTAAACAATGAAACTAACACATCATCCCTTAAATTAAAATTATCATCTCTCCATAAGCACACTCTCTAAAATTATTACATCCTTAAATGATCCGGCTACTGAAACCTAAACTGAGTGAATTTAGAATGGTACTTGGACCATAGTACCATCCTTCAAAAACTAAAGGAAAAAATAAATAATACACAATAATTAATAATAAACATGGGAAATTCTCAAAAAACAAATTGACTTAACAAAAAAATCCTTATAAATAACAATTTATAAAAAAATCCATGACTATAAATATAGAAATACCACCAGGGAATAACTATGAAAATAATAAAATCGACTCCACAATAAAAATATCACAATATTTAAAAGTCTCAAACACCACCACCACCCATCATTTTCTAGTATTCACTATAATAATCCCACTGATCAGTCTAATATAATAATGAAAAACCCAAGAAACCCATAACTCAAATCAACATCATCTTCATGAGCACCAATATTTCCATGCATGGGGTGAGTACAATACCCAGTAAGATTTATATAATGATCCTCATACCCCCCCCCCCATCTATGTGGATAACCATTTAAGTTAAACATTGATTTTATTAAAAATTCAAACCACATTATAATTATAAAACCATTAAGTAAATAAAAAAACAATAACAATAAGAAAATTTTAATAATCTAAATCCATAATATAGGCATAATAAAAATTATAAAGTCAATTCCACCCGACCATTTTCTCAACCAAAATCCAATGTATCCCTTAGATCATGAGAAACAATAAAGATTCGGTGACTATAACTCATGAGTTAACCAACTACCCCAAAACCTCACCTTTACATTACTAAAGAGGTACACATCCCCACGTGGAAGTTTACAATAATCTCACCTCATAATTTATGAGGAGGTATCTATACCCATGTTTGCGTTTTCCACCACTTCACCACATTATTACCAACAAGTTACCCATACCCAAGTGTGAGTTTTCCAAGATCATATCCAATACCTCTCCCAAAATAATAAACAACATTAATACATTACAAATAATAAAAATAACATCTACTAGAAACATAATTCCATAAGAAACAATTAAAAAATTTAATACCTTTATCCCAAATTATTAGAAAAAAACCACACACTTGGAAACCCACCATTTTCCTTCGAAAAATTACTCACACCAAAAGATTTAGTTTTTACCAAAAAAATCATAACCATCACTAAACATTTTATGTACACAAAAGTACTTAATGAAATGTCACACCAAATCCATAGGAATTTATCATAACTTAGCATTGAGTAGAAATTTCTTACCTCAAACTAATGATGAAAACAAGTTTCACCATTAAATACAAGAAACACGCTCCATGTATCCTCCTTAACCCCCTAACTACAAAATTCACATAAATAAAATGGGTTTCTCCATGAGTGATTGAAACCCCCAAATTAAAAACCTAGATTTATAGACAACAGGAATAAAGAAATATCAAGTAGAGATATACATTTTATTTGGAGCCCAAAACTCCCAAAATTCAAAGAACAAGAGATCCAAAGGGATATATCCACCCAATATAATCCCAAATCACCAAAGGAATCCCCTATTATGTGTTGGTGCCAAAATGAGGTAGAAATAGGTGTGTTATGATTTTAAAATTGTATTTTAAGGAACATTAAAAGGATTTATGGTCTGATCACATGGTCACAAGGATCATTCATTAGTTATAAAATTACCTAGATTATGGTCCCATGTTTGAAAACCCATCTATATCATCCCATGGATGATACTATAACCGTGCAGTCTCTTATGTCCAATCACCTAGGCTGCATGACCCAATTTTAGTTTTTTGGGAGCATGAAGACCCCTATAGAAACATAAAATTCATATCAAATCTCCCTATACTTTTATAAACATTTTTCTTCTCCAAGACACCTCCAAATTTCTACCTAATTCCTCAAAAAAATATAATTAAAAACTCATTATAGACTAAACTTATTGAATCTAAATACTTTCCTCTATACCAAAAACCCATTTCCATATAATTTTTCCATCAAAAAATGTTTTTTATCTTAAACAACTAGGCACATAAAAAATTATTAAACAATTTTTTGAGTCAATAAGGTTTTCCTTATGACTTTTTCATTCCTTCTTGTTTGGAAAATCACAAACACCTTATCTTTAAGGAAATTTGCTTTTATAAAGAAAATTTCTTTTATAAGGAAAATCACTTTTATAAGAAAAATCGCTTTTATAAGGAAAATTATCCTTATCGTATTTTCATTATCTATATCCATATATTTCTCAAGTATAAGAATTGGATTCATTTCTGTATTCTTAGAATCGTTTAAAACCTTGATATGAAGCATTCTGTTTTAGGCTCTGAATTATAGATGAGAACTTTAATGAAGTTCCACTCCGAATTCTAGATACGAACTCTCATGAAGTTCGACACTGAAATCTAATGACGAATCCTGATTACAAATTCTCATTATGAATTCTGATGACGAATTGTCATTCCGAATTCTCATTCCGAATTCACCTATTAAACAGAATTTGATCATCTTTGCTTTATACACTCCGAATTTATTTAGACTCTGAACTTTCATTTTGCTTACACTTTTATAATTTTTCTACTCTTTAATATCTTTCTTACACTCTGAATCTTCACTCCGAACTTTTGAGTTAGACTTAAAATGATGTCTTACTTTCTATTACACATGTTTTGTTACAAAATGATGTCTTCTATTTTGTTATAAACTAACCGTTGGTTAAGTGACACGTGTACAGGTCCCTCTGATTTTTAAGGAAAATATGACCGTTGGAAAGGAGGTCGACCGAGCCTATAAATAGGAGCTCATTTGAAAGAGCTCACAAAAACTGATCTTCGAATCATGTGATTACATGCTTGAATTGATTTCTAGAGAGAGAGGCTCTTATTAACTCTCAAAGCTTCGTGTGACTCCGAATATTGGTGATTACATTCGAGGACTTCCGAGGATAGGAAGACAGAGGTGCCGACTACCTTAAAGTTCGAGGGCTTCCTTGCTGAGGAAGAAAGAGGTACCAACTACCTTGAAGTTGAGGGCTTGCAGGGATAGCAAGACAGAGATTCCGATCTTCGTATCGAGGGCTTACCCTTGTGTGGGTAATACAGACTTGCTTGAAAGTATAAATCAAGGGACCTTTATCCATGGTTGTTGGATACCCTTCTCTTTGGGTTAAAAGACTTATATCTTGTTATTTGTAGTTTTACTACCTGCTTGTTTCCGCTGCATATTGTATTGTAATGAAAGTATAACTTTCTTATACTTCCCTACTTGTACTCTATTTCATTTAGATTCTATATGATTTAAGGTAGAATCTCATATTGTAATCTTTAGTTAAGTTTCAATTTCAGGATCCATATTTTTGGAACCTACTTTCGGAATCTCTTTCTAGTTTTAAGCAAGTACATAGAAATTGAAGTTTATAACTTCATTCTTTATTCCAAGTTTTCAATTGGTGTTAGATTTATTGTTAATTTGCTTAGTTTTACTCTGTTAAACTTATATCTTTCCTTATCTAAGGAAAACTTAGTTATCTGTAACCAACTTTAAAGGTTCTAAAGGAATTTTTGAAGTATACAATTCACCCCCCTATTGTATATTGATCATCTACATCATTATTTCGATCCTACAATTGGTATCATAGGAGGTATCTGAAATAGTTGTACTTACGTATAAGTTTTTCTTGCTCACTTTATCATTCCGAATGTTGTAATTTCGAACTTTTTCATTCTGAACATTGTAATTCCGAACTTTTTCATTCTGAACTTTGTGGTTATGAACTTCTTTCTGCTAACAAGTTTGTGTGCTGAACGTTATTTTTAGTATGGCAGGAGTTAATGTTGGTTACATTGATAATCTAAATCCTACAAGACCACCAATCTTTGATGGTAATGACTATGAGTATAATAGAGATCGAATGAAGACTTTTGATATCAATAATGGAGTGGACAACTTTGTTGTGATTACTGGAGATTATAAAATTCCTGATAAGGATGTTAGAACTTTCACTAACTAGGAAAAGCAAGAGTATCAACTCAATTATAAGGTATGCAATACCTTACTTTGTTCAATAAATAGAAATTTATATAGCCAAATTTCTTCTTGTGAAGCAGCTAATTGTATCTAGAAGAAGTTACAAGTTACACACTTTGGCACTTCTAAAGTAATTGAAACTAGGAGAGCTATGCTTAGAGCTGAATACCATGGATTCAATTTTTTGTTTGGTGAACCAATTTGTAATGTTCAACAGAGGTTTATGACTATAGTCAATAGCTTACAGTCTATGGGAGAGAAAGGGTTAGATGATGAAGCACTTTTGGATAAGATAATTGATATTATGCCCAATGAGTGGGAATCCAAAAGACTGCTATAGATGAGAACAGGAAGTTCACTCAAATTTCTCTTGATGAGTTATTTGGAACTATTATTCAACATGAAACCAAAATGAAGAGAGATGCTGACAACATCAAAAAGAAAAATGGAAATGGTACTGTTTCTTTTACAACAGCATCAAATCATATGAATGCTAAGACTCCTGAGAGAGTAACCAGATCCAGGTATAAGAAGGTAGTTATTCAATCAGATTCTAGTGAAAGTGAAATATCTGAAAATGAGTTAGAAAATCTTGCTCGAAGGATAAACAAGATAGCCAGTCGGATAAATTTCCAATCCAAGTATAAGAAAAAGGAATGGAAAGAAAGGAAATATGGAGAAGTTACTTGTTTCAAATGCAAGAGAGCTGGACATATTAGACCAGATTTCCCTTTTCTCAAAAAGAAATAAAGGAAAGAAAGGCATTCAGATAGGAACAGAAAGAAGTATTATAATGCCAAAGCTAAGAAAGTTCTTAAAGCTAGTGATACCTGGAGTGCCAGTGGTGGTGACTCTTCAGATGGATCTTCTGATTATGAATCTTTAGGAATGAAGAATCTTAGTCTTATAGCTAGAATACCAATTGAAAATCATTGCTTTATTGATAAGGTATGAAATGCTGAATCATTGACCAATGTATCTTTAAATTCTAATGATAGTAAGTATTATAACTCCTCAGATGAAGAATCCTCTTCTGATGAAGAAAATACTTCACCTACCTATGAAGAAGTTTCTAGGTTTTCTGAACTTCTTGAGATTGAGAAATCTAAACTCAATAAGAAACTTGATAAGGAAACCTCTAGGAATAATATTCTTACGAAATAAATATCAGATCTTTCTAAGGATCTTGATAGGAAAAATACTGATTTTGAAAGTATTTCAAAAAATCTTGAGGAAGTAAGTTCTAAGAAGAACAAACTTTCTAAAGAATTAGAAAAGGTAATTTCTAAGAAAAATGTTTTCAAGCCTAGCTCTAGTTCTAAATCAAATGATTTTGAAGATAAAAACATGGTTATCAAACTCAAGTCTGAAATATTTTCCTTAAAGATGTGTTTATCAAACTTTACCCATGGTAAAGAAAATTATGATAAAATGTATTCCCAAATACGACATTTAAGAAGAAAATCTGGATTTGGTTATACCCATGAAAAACCAATTTTTAGTAACAATTATTTTGTTCCTCAAAGTACCCCATTTTTTACCAAGTGTCAATGTGGTGGTCACTGGGCAAGGAATTGTTCCTTAAACAAAACCCAGTCTCTAGGTTTTCATAAAGCCTATTTTACTAAGAAAGTGTGGGTTCCTAAAATTTTGTTGTCTAGAAATTCCATATCCAAACAAGTTTGGATTCCGAAAGTCTAATTCTTTTCTTGATTTCATGAAAATAAAGAGAGTACCAATAGAAACATAAGGTACATGGATAGTGGATGTTCCCGGCACATGACTGGTAACAAAATCTATTTTGAAAAGATTATCAAAACGAAAGGAGGAAAGGTAACTTTTGGAGATAATGCTAAGGGAGAAATTGTTGGTATAGGTAATATTGTTTTTCTTGGTAAAACTTTGATTTCAAATGTTATTTTTGTTAAGGGTCTTAAGCACAACCTCATTAGTATAAGTCAGTTATGTGATGAAGGGTACCTTGTGAATTTTAGGAATGATAAGTGCTTAGTACACAATTCCAAGGAATAATTTATTCTCTCAGCCAATAGGCAAGTGAATTTTTACACTTTGAACTTAGAAGACCTAAGGAGCCAAGATTTACCTTCCCTAAGTGCAATGGAAGATAATTCGTAGCTTTTGCATAGAAGAATAGGACACTGTATCCTTATAAACTTATGAAAACTCTCTAAGAAGAAACTAGTTAAGGATCTACTGGAGCTTAGATTTTATTCTTCTAAAGTTTGTGATCATTGTCAATATGGAAAAAAACATAAATATAGTTTTAAATCTATTGGTAAAGTCTCAACGACTGATGCATTACAGTTAGTGCACATGGATCTTTTCGGTCCAACACAAACTGGAAGTATTGGAGACAAATACTATGTGTTTGTTCTAGTTGATGATTACACTAGATTTACTTGGGTCTATCTTCTAGCAAAAAAATCTGAAGCTTTTTATTATTTCAAAAGTTTTAGAGCACAAGTTAAGAATGAGAAAAACCTTCCATTGAAAACTATTCATAGTGATCATGGAGGAGAATTTCAAAATTCTGATTTTGAATCTTTTTGTAGTAAAAAAGTTATTACTCAGAATTTTTCAGCACCTAGAACTCCTCAATAAAATAGTGTAGTTGAGAGAAGAAATAGAATTATTCAAGAGATAACTAGAGCCATGTTGAGTGAAAATTCTATAGCTAGACATTTCTGGGTTGAAGCTGTAAGTACTGCTTGCTTTACTATAAATCGAGTTTTGATTAGACCTTTTCTTAATAAAACTCCTCATGAGTTATGGAATGGTAGAAAACCAAGACTATCCTACTTCAAGGTTTTGGGTTGCAAAGTATTCATTTTGAATACTAAAGATAACTTACATAAATTCGTACCAAAATCCGATGAAGGAATTTTCTTAGGTTATTCCACAACTTCTAAGGCATATAGAGTTTTCAATAAAAATACTTGTACTGTTGAAGAAATAGTGCATGTAAAATTTGATGAGTTTGATCCTTTTGTTTTTAAACTATCCCAACCTACATCCTTGGATGTGTTTTCAAAAACAGATTGTCAACCTTTGATAGAAGATCCTTTCGATAAGGAGAATGTTCAAGAAGATACTTTTGAAACATTTACCCCCGAAGATTTTCTACCAAATGTTGATGAACCGGCTTTTCAAAACCCAAATCAGGTGTTTCTTAAGAATCTTTCTAGTGATAGTATCATTGGTGATGTAAATAAACCTGTAAGGACTAGAAGTTCCTTAAGAAATGAAATATAAAATCTAGAATTTCTTTCCCAATTAGAACCAAAAAGCACTGATGAAGCTTTAGGATATGATGATTGGATCAAAGCCATGCAAGATGAACTAAATGAATTTCATAGTAATAAAGTCTTGACCTTGGTTGAAAGACCTAAGGAAACTTCTGTTATTGGAGTAAAATGGGTTTTCAGAAACAAATGTGATGAAAATGGAGTCATAGTAAGAAATAAAGATAGACTTGTTGCTAAAGGCTATAATCAGCAAGAAGGGAATAGACTATGAAGAAACCTATGCTCCAGTAGCTAGACTTGAATCTATCCGTATTCTATTTGCCAATGCAGAATTCTTTAATTTTAAACTTTTTCAAATGGATGTGAAATGTGCTTTTCTTAACGGTTATGTTCAATAAGAAGTTTTTGTTGAACAACCTCTTGGATTTGAAGATAAAAAACATCCTGATCATGTTTTTAGACTTACCAAAGCTCTGTATGGTCTTAAATAAGCCCCACGATCATGGTATGATAGACTCCCTGGATTTTTGCTTCAAAATAACTATGTTAAGGGAAATTCATATCCAACCCTTTTTATAAAGAAAGATAAGAAAAAGTTTTTGATTCTTCAAATTTATGTTGATGACATCATATTTGGTTCAACTCAGCAATCTTTAACTGACTCTTTTCCAAGTCTAATGAAATCTGAGTTTGAAATGAGTATGATGGGTGAGTTAACTTTTTTCCTTGGTTTTCAAATTTCTCAAAAACTAGAAGGAACCTATATATCTCAACATAAGTATATTAAAGATATTCACAAAAAAGTATGGTTATGACACCACTAAAAGTATAAGTACTCATATTAGTACATCAAACTCTCTAGATCTTGATGAAGGTAGGAAACCAGTAGATCAAACATATTTTAGAGGTATGATAGGAAGTTTACTTTACTTAACAGCTAGTCGACCAGACTTAATGTTCTTAGTATGCTTTTGTGCAAGATATCAATCCAATCCTAAGGAATCTTATTTAAAGGCAGTAAAAAGAATTTTTCGCTACCTTAAGGGAACCATGGATCTAGGATTATTTTATACTTCTAGAAATGATTTTGTTCTAAAAATATTTTCTGATGCTCACTTTGGTGGATGTAGAATGGATAGAAAAAGTACATCCGGAATATGTCATTTCTTAGGAGATTCACTAGTTTCTTGGTCTTGCAAGAAGCAACATTCTATAGCACTTTCCACTGCTGAAGCTGAATATGTAGCAGCTAGAAGTCGTTGTGCTCAAGTGTTGTGGATGCAACACACACTCACAGACTATGGCTTGAGTTTTACTAAAACTAAAATCTTGTGTGATAACACAAGTTCCATTTCCCTAAGTAAGAACCCTACACATCACTCCCGTGAAAAACACATAGATGTTAGGCATCAATTTATTAGAGTTCACACACTAAAAGGAGATATTATTCTTCAGTTTATCGGAACGCAAGATCAACTTGCTGATATTTTTACAAAATCTTTTCCTTTTGATAGATTTGAATACATTAAACAGAAGTTAGGAATGGTAACCGTAAGGTAATCTTTCTTAATTAACTTTCTGTTGAAAAAGTATCTTTACAGTAATAAACTCCTTTTCATAGGGGGAGTACATTTGATTGTTAGAGTAACTAAATTTTTCAAAGCTGGTATTTCAAACTTTTCGGAACTAAATTTCTAGAACTGAAATTTTCCAGAATGGATATTTTCATATAGAAAACTTCTGGAATGAAAATTTCTGTATTGAAAACTTCCGGAATGGAAAATTTCGTACTGGTGTTTCCGTAACGAGATTTTCGTACCAAGACTTTCATAATGATATTTTTGTATTCAAACTTTTGTAATGAAATTTTCGTACTGAAATCCTTATAATGTTTTTTTCGTTTTTTATTTTATTCTTTTCTTACTGAGTTTTCCGTACTAGGTTTTTTTTCGTAGTGAGTTTTGCGAACTATGTCTTTTCGTAGTAAAGATTTTTCGTAGTTAATTTTTCTTCAAAAAGAATATTACCCATTATGAATAATTCTCCTAATCCAATCCGAAAGATATTATTTCCTTACTCATGTTTTCATAATCATATTTTACTAGCTGGTATTTTCTTATATTTTGTTTTCAGACAATTTTTCTTAAATCTTTGTTTTAAAAAAAACCTCAAAAGATCGGATTCAAGTTTTCTTGCAGGATTATTCTCAACCGTCAAATCATATCAATGTTTTTTTTAAACCGTTAGATGGATTTTGGAAGACCAACGGTCAAATTCTTTGCCTATATAAAGGGGACCCCGAGACTCGTCCCACATCGGTTTTTCAATCTCTAGTGTCCCGAAGCTCTGGCTCTCCGTTTTAAGGTCGTTTCGATCTTCAGCAATCTCCGTTCCGAACTTCCCAGAAGTCTTCAGATCTGAATGTCTGTGGAAGTATCTTCTCAAGACATGTCAACCACTAAGCTGATTTCTCAGTGGTTAGTATATAGAGAAAGGTTGGTTCATCCTGATTTCTTCAACAAGTATGATTCTCTTATATCCAAGAACATTAAGTTTAAAGGATGGGAAGATGTTTTTGTGTCTAAGCCCGGGAATCAAGATGAAGTATATTCGGATTTTTTTTAGAGTTCTATGAGACAATTTCCTTCTTTAAGGAAGATGGTAGAGGGAAATTGTCGTTTAAGTCTTATGGCAAGACTTATAAGCTTTCTTATGCCAAGGCAGCCAGCTTGGTAGGGCTGACAAATGAAGAAGAAGCCGAGTTCATCACTCATGTTTTTCCAGATTAAAAGGGAATTTTCGACAAGGAAAAAGCTTTGAAGACTCTCGGACTGTCAGATGACAAGGCTCCGAAGATTTCTAGTCTGTCTACGAATTTTCGGATTCTAGAATTATGGGTATAAGGCATTATCAAACCGAGAAAAGTTGACAAAGAGAGTTTGAAGGAGAGAGAGATCTTTATCTTAGATTCTCTGATTAATCTAAGGAAGTTTAATCTGATGAGACACATTCTTATTACCATTAAGAATGTTAATAAATGGGAATCTGTGAGCTTAGATCGTAATGTATCCAGAAATAATCTTGAAGTTAATAGTTTGGTGCCTTGAGTCTTTCAAGAAGGCTTTCAAGTCTAATCCAAGAGTTTTCAAAATTATGTTGGTGAGTGATGATACCCTTAAAAGGATGAATGTTGCTTTCGACAAGAGGACTGGTGAGTTCTTTGATTTTCCAGTTCAATAAGAAGTGGTTCCGAAAGTTTCTGAACCTAAATCTTCTAAGCCAGTGAAGAAGATAAAGTTGAAAGAAGTTGAAGTTGAAGCAGAGAATCTTAAATCTAACGAAGTTCATTCTGCACCTCCAAATCTGAAGAAGAAGAAAGATTACCCTGATGAGGTAGTTGCTATGTGGAGGGAAATCAAAGAGAAAAGAGTGCAAGGGGAGCCTCAGTTTGGCTTGGATCCTGCGGAGGCTAAGTACTTGAAGGAAAAAACAACGGATGAATTAGAAAAACAAGTGAAACAAAAGAAGCTTAAGAAGAAGATGTCTGAAGCTGAGGTGGTTCATACTTTATTGAAGTTTAATGAGATTTCCTTCAGAAACATTCCAGTTTCGAGATCTTTCTCTTTGGAATCTCTACTTGAGACTCCAGGAAGAAATTATGTTACTCTGGAGAAGCTAAAAGCTAAGAATATTGTGGAAGTTGAGCAGTTTGAGAAAGTGGAAGAGGAAGAAGCAGTTGCTGAAGGTAGTGGTGAGACCGGAGATCTATTCAATCAAGTAGAAGATTATAAGGGGATACCTTCGGAACATTTGTCGCTCCGAACATCAGAAGTTGAGTTCTCTAAGATAGTCACTCCAGGGAAGGATGAGGAGAAAGGAGAATAAGAAGTATCTTATCATGCAGAGGAAGAACATCTTCTAGATGATATTGCTCAAATGGAGAATGTAGAGGATGGTGCTCAAAAAGATATTGATGATGAAGACAATGTTGATCAAGTGTCTGATAGTGAACAGAAAACCCCAGAACAGGAATCCATTCCGAAAAAGGACAAGGGAAAGCAACTTGTTGTCGATACCCCAAGCTCAGTGGTTGTAAAGAGAAGGGAAGTTGTTGATTCTTCTAAGAAGAAGGATGAGCATTTTGAAGAAGAAAATTCTCCAAGGAAAGTCTCAAATTCGAAGTCATCTTCGTTGGGGAATGACTTTGTTGTTTAGTCATTATAGATGTTGGTGGGTTCTATTCCGACCTTCTCTAGTATTGATTCAAGATGCCAGATGCTCCAACATACTTTGAATCAGAAAACAGACTCTGTATCCATGGTTATGGATAAATGTGTTGAGATCCAGGCTCAGTTCAAAACTTTTTTTGACGGCTATGAAGCCCACAAAAGGTCTTGTAAGAAAATAACTAGTTGGTCGAGGAAAACTGTAGAAGAGATGAGGCTCTTGGATGAATTCGAAGATAATGTTAAAGATTCTTTTGAGGCAGAAGAAAGGAAGATAAATGATCTTACTTCTTCCTTTTAAGAAAAGTTGACAACTAAAAAGAATTTCTAGATTCAAGAAGTCAGAGATCTAAATGGGAAGCTGAATTCTGTTGCTCAAAACTGGAGGAATGAAAGGGATTGTTGGATTGAGATTGAAGAGAAGTTCTTAAAGCAATAACAAGTTTTGAAAGCTTGGGAAGAAAATCTTGAAGTCCAGGAAGAAAACCTTGAAGCTCAAAGTGCAAGATTAGTTGTGTTAGAGAAGCAAGCCGAAGAAGACCATAAAGACTTGATGAAGATAAAGACTATTCTCAAGGGTCTTATGTCAAAGAAAAAAGATCCAAAATAGACAAATCTAATCTTTTTTTGTATCTTAGCTTCCTTGTTTTTAATCTTTCAAACTTATTGAAAATCTTGCTTGCTTGTATCTTTTAACTAACTTTTCAGGTACTTTGTTATATTTTCCATTCCCTCCAATTCTTTTTGAAAATCACAAAGGGGGAGAAGGAAAAAGAACCCTAACAAAGGGGGAGAATGAAAAATAACTCTAATAGAGTTTATCTAAGGGGGAGTTTTTCATTAAAGAAGAAATTCTTATTCTTAATTAAATTCCATTCCGGAAATCTAGAATACCATCCTTAGAGTTTCAAAGCCTAAGGGGGAGTTAGTCGTATTCATCAACATCCTTAAGCAAAGGGAGATAAGCCTTGATGTTTTTTTCTCCTTAGTATTTCTTTTTCATAAGGATGTTTGTGCTTTCCATAAAGGGTGAGATTATTGAGTCAATAAGGTTTTCCTTATGACTTTTCCATTCATTCTTGTTTTGAAAATCACAAACACCTTATCTTTAAGGAAAATTGCTTTTATAAGGAAAATTACTTTTATAAGGAAAATCTCTTTTATAAAGAAAATTATCCTTATCATATTTTCATTATCTATATCCATATATTTCTCAAGTATAAGAATCAGATTCATTTCTGTATTCTCAGAATCGTTTAAAACCTTAATATGAAGCATTCTGTTTTAGGCTCTGAATTCTGGATGAGAACTGTAATGATGTTCCACTCCGAATTCTAGATATGAACTCTCATGAAGTTCGACACCGAAATCTAATGACAAATCCTGATTACAATTTCTCATTATGAATTCTGATGATGAATTTTTATTCCGAATTCTCATTCCGAATTCACCTATTAAACAGAATCTGATCATCTTTGATTTATACATCCCGAATTTATTTAGACTCCAAATATTATTTTTACTTAGAATCCGAACATTCATTTTTCATACACTTTTATAATTTGTCTACCCTTTAATATTTTTCTTACACTCTGAATCTTCACTCCGAACTTTTGAGTTAGACTTAAAACGATGTCGTACTTTCTGTTACACTTTTTTTATTACAAAACGATGTCATCTATTCCGTTATAAACTAACTGTTGGTTAAGTGACACATGTACAGGTCCCTCCAATTTTTAAGGAAAATATGACCATTGGAAAGGAGGTCGACCGAGCCTATAAATAGGAGGTCATTTGAAAG
Source organism: Viscum album (assembly GCA_963277665.1). Taxonomy (NCBI): domain Eukaryota; kingdom Viridiplantae; phylum Streptophyta; class Magnoliopsida; order Santalales; family Viscaceae; genus Viscum; species Viscum album. The sequence continues at coordinate 369,752,878 of OY728165.1, forward strand.
AGATCAAAACAACTGATCTTCGACTCATGTGATTACATGCTTGAAGTGATTTCTAGAGAGAGGGGCTCTTATTAACTCTCAAAGCTTCACGCGACTCCGAATGTTGGTGATTACATTCAAGGACATCCGAGGATAGGAAGACAGAGGTGTCGACTACCTTAAAGTTCGAGGGCTTCCTTGCTGAGGAAGACAGAGGTTCCAACTACCTTGAAGTTTAGGGCTTGAGGGGATAGAAGGACAGAGATTTCGATCTCCGTATCGAGGGCTTACCCTGGTGTGGGTAAGACAGACTTTCTTGAAAGTATAAATCAAGGGACCTTTATCCAAGGTTGTTGGATACCCTTCTCTTTGGGTTAAAACACTTATATCTTGTTATTTGTAGTTTTACTACCTTCTTGTTTCCGTTGCATGTTGTATTGTAAGGAAAGTATAACTTTCTTATACTTCCCTACTTGTACTCTGTTTCATTTAGATTCTATTTGATTTAAGGTAGACTCTAATACTGTAATCTTTAGTTAAGTTTCAATTTCTGGAGCCATATTTCTAGAACCTACTTTCGGAATCTCTTTCCAGTTTTAAGCAAGTACATAGAACTTGAAGTTTATAACTTCATTCCTTATTCCAAGTTTTCAATTGTTGTTAGAGGTGTTGTGAATTTTCTTAGTTTAACTCTATTAAACTTAAAATTTTCCTTATCTAAGGAAAACTTAGTTATCCATAACCACCTTTAAAGGTTCCAAAGGAATTTTTAAAGCATACAATTCACCCCCCCCCCCCTCTTGTATATTGAGCATCTACATCATTATTTCAATCCTACAACAATCACTAAAAGACCAGATATAATAACTCTATCTTCCATCATAATTCTCACTCCCAAAAAGCTGGTGGACATGTTGGGATTCCAATTCCCTTTATTAGGAATGAAAACTCTCCAAACACTCCCCAATATCAATAATTCACATTCAGTATACAAAATTCAACCAATCCTATATAACAATAATTATATTTCCTACCATATCTGTTAGAACATCAAAATCTGTACTATACCATGGTTATCACCCACTATATTTGATTTAATGGAAGTTTCCACTTAGGTATCTCAATAAACCAAAGTATACACGCCAAATATAACACAAAATCAACTTCAATCAATAATTTACAATCCATAAAAAGAGAATTAAATTTATAACCATCATCCTATGAAGAAAAAAAATCATTGACCATGAATTATCATTTTATAAAATTATAAACCAAAAAAACTCAAGTCATACAAACTTTACAATGAAAATTAAACCCAATATAAACACAAATCACCTTTTTTAATGACACCTTACTCAAAATATTTTTTCCTTACCTATCCACCAAAAACCAAAATGTATTAACTAAACTAATCAATAGTAATATATTATTCCTAACCCACATCAACAATTCATTCCCAACACTTTACTCTCCCTAGAAATTTTGAACAATCCAACCCATTTATTGAAGTCACGTCATAAATTCAAGTCGATTAAAAGTAAAAAATATATAATCATACCAAAATAATCTACCTCTAGTTTTTTTCACACATTAAGTGAAATGAATAAACTAACAAAGAAACCACCATGACCTTTATCAAACCTAAAAACCACCAAATTATTTAATCCATACCTATTATGAACATATTATATACTATGAATGTATCCCAGTTATCAAAATCTCACAATTCACCCTAAAAATCCCTAGCCTCCAAAAATCTAATCCTACAACTGAATTGTAGTTCATTATATCCAAAAACCATTATATATACAACAAAATTGTATTGTTTTTCTTCTACCAATCTAAGAGAGTATCCCTACCTTGATTATATCATGTTAAATAATGAATAATATCATTTAAAATTTCTTCCAACAATGAATCTAATATATTTATATACCCATTCCAACTTTTACCCATAATAAGAAAATTAAAAAAATTTCCACCATGTATATTATTGTTATAGAAAAATCCTTTTGTTGAGGTAACCATTCATGCTTATAACATCCAATATAACTTATTATCATGTACCCACCAATATAGAAGAACTCACTAGGGTACCAATTCCATTTTCACTCTATAACCTAGGAAAAAATCTATTTCCATGATGCCCCACAATTAGACAACCAGTACCACCCAACAGCCAAGAAAAAAATAAACAATGAAGCCACATCATTATGATGAGGAAAATCCAAAAAAAAAGAGGCATATTTTTTTCCTTCAATCATGCCTTTACATACATTAGAGGATAATGTGAAACAAATAACGCATATACCAAATCTAAACCTGGCATGTACAAACCACCACAAAACATCCCATAACTCATACCTAGTTCAATATTTTTTTACCCAACACAAATCAATGAGAAGGATAACTCTCATACGGAGCCATAATAATGAAATAAATTATGTCTGAGTTATCACATTCCAATATATAACGAACAACTCATCTATCACCCATTGGGTATCCACATGTATGTTTTTGGGTCATATCCTCATTAAATTCATATAACATATATTAAATATAGAACAAAGAACATTATACAAGCAAGTTAATGAGAAATTCCCCACCGCAATATGTTATATCACCTGCTATTAACATCCAAACAAGAAGAAAACATGCTCATCCCTAGGATAATGTTCCCTTTATATACATCATTCCTGAAGGTAAATCCCTCTATACCCAAGGTTAACTAGATCTTCATCCAAAAATTAAATTATATACAAGTAATTATTTCCAAAATATAATATTTTTGGGTTCTTAAGTGGTTGATCAATACATAATAAAAGAATCCAAACCATAAAGAAACCATATATCAATGATCTCCATGTTTGAAAATTAAAGCCTTATAAAACTAAAATTAAATATTTTTTGTAGACATGTATCGTTCACCATAGACACATTGCAACATCTTGATATCCATCACATGGGTTTGATATAGATTAATGTGTTGGAATACAAAATCCTCCCACCTTTAGAGGTGTCTAGGGGTTAACTAAATCACATGATGTTAGAGCAGGACCCATCCAATATCCATGGCATGATAGTTCTTCTATAGTAAATGAGAATGATGAAGATGTATTTTGGTCATTGGGATTTTGACCAAGATATCATGTAGGTACACACAAAAACACACCCACACACACTACAATCACATTATAGTGGATTTATATATCCATGATGATACTCCTAGGTGATATTTCTTTTACTCAAACATTTATAATGCATGAGTAAATACCATGACTAGTTTACGAATTCACTGCATGAATCAATCTCCTCCCATACATCTCATCTTATAAAATGGTTTATTAAATGATAGCTTGAGTGGATGATTTCTTTATTTTCAAGTCATTTCATTGAAATTAGTGGCATAATATTTCATGCAATATGATATGTCCATGTGTCACATGTAAGATGAAACTCATATGAACCACCCATTTTTATCTTATACGAAATAATCTCTAGGGTATATAACTCCTTCAATATCACACTTTACTAAATCCTAAAATTCTTTGTTCCATTTCATATTATATTGTAACATATAAAATAACTTGTGAAAAGATATCCATGATTAATTTTTGATATCTTCCTAAACACTTTTTCAAGGATATCATTATCTTTACAGTGTATCATGTCATATGTAATACCATGTGATTAACTATAAAAATCTACTTTCTTATAATATCTCTACAATAGTTTTGGATTATCTCTATGAGTTAAAATCAATCCCCATTCAATCAACCAAAAAATGAGAACCCATGATCCTTTATATTTTTGTCAACAAATATGAATCATCAGTTCTGGGAATGTAACCAAAGAGTTTCCTCTAGAAAAGCATCTATGCTACTCAAGATATAAAGGCATATGAAGTTATCTATATCAAACACATTTATCTATATACATATTTCCAATAGTCTTAATCAAATGGAAATGTATATTATAATATTTTCCCTTTGAAAAAGACATCTAGTGATAATGGGACATGTAGTATTTCAATCCCATAAAGGCTACTCATTTTTTCTCAATTATCTAATTATATAATGACTTGGTCTATTAATTCAACACATTTTATTATCTACATGAATTATCACATCACATGTCACTTATTAAAATAGATAATCACATCATATGTACTTTATAGGTATGAAAGAAAAATCCATATTCTATCCCAATAGAGGTCCTTGATATTATAATCTTCATATGAGAAGAAAAACCCCATATCTAGTTAAGATCTGACTCACTCTATGACCAAAAACATACCTAAAACCCCATTATTGGCTAATTAAACATGTAGAATTACATTTTTAGGGTATCAATGTATGAAGGTTCTAATTTTAGGAATCTCACTAACTATGGGTAGTGGGGTCCCAAATATGATCCATGCACCCCTAGTATACCAAAGATATTGTGTTTGAAACTCCATTTGGTATAAATAGTAGGTCATCCTATGCAAAAAAACACATTTTTATGAGACATGAGTACATTACATACATCTATACAAATTATCCTAATCACACAAACCTTAGCATTTCACCACAACCTATAATACTCCATGAAGAACATCGGTTATGGATAACTCAAATTCATAATCTTTTAGGTCAATTTTAATTACACTTAATGAAATATATATATATAAACATTTATGCATCCAATGTGAAATAATGATAATTTGGACATTTCCTATAATATGATATACATTATATCCTTAAAACTATTTTAATAATATTTAACAAACCAAACATAAGAACCTATCTATCATATCATATATGATAAACTACCAGATCATCCTTATGTAGGCTATACTTTTAGGGGTATTGTTAACTCATTACATCCTATGAAATTACTATTACATATTTATATGATCATACAATAAAACCTTACCACTAAATCTTTATTTAGTACCATCTATAAAGTTAGATAGTTTTAATAATGGTGATATTCAGTAATCATATTCCAATGTTCAACTATTAGAACAAATTCAAAATCCTTAACTTCATAATATAAAATGTTATGATGTTACCATATATTTTCTACATAGAAATGTTTATATGTTTATCATAATCATCCTTGAAATATATTCTATCAAAAAAATTCTTTAATTATTTTCATAAATAATTTACCTTTTTAGATTATTGTTTTACCAACACATTCTAAACACTTTTATAATAAAGTGATGTTCACTAAATTATGGAGACTAATGTAACTTATTTAAATTTTACTTTACCACCATACCCATAACCTTTTTAGGATGTCAAGTGTAATTTATATAGAAGTTTTAAAATTTTAATCCTCTACGAAATATTTATGTTTAATAATAATAATAAATAAATGTAACTCATTACCTTTTTGTTTATCATCACATTTCCTAAAATCTTTTGGATATTGAGTGAAAATCACTTTTATCCTACACAAATATAATACTATAAGAAATAGTGATATTATCTTTATAAATGGTAACAAAATATAACACATTACATTTTTATTTTCTATCATATTTCCTAAACACTTTAAGATATTAATTATAAATCACTTTAAATTAATATTAGTGTAATACATTATTTCTTAACTTTGAAATTATCTAAATTCAAACATACTCCCACCAAACTATTAGTCATTATATATTTTTTAGAATTTATTTCTAAGAACACAAATGATTTTGTGTTTATGAAATAACATGTAATCCCTTATAACTAGAATATTGATAAATAAATTATTATTTTTGTATCATATATTAGATTATATGTGTTTGTAATATTTTTCATTGAAAATAATAATTTATTAAAAAAATACCACTAATGGGTGGGAATCACATTCCATCATATATTAACAAAAAATTGGATAAACTTTTTTACCCAAATAAACACTTTTATCCATATCATCTTTTCAAAAAATGTTATAGAATTTTATTAATCATAAACCATGTGTATGTAATTAATCATCTATTTATCTTTATAAAAACAATAACAACTTCTTTTATTATATAATATAATAAGATGAAGTTGAATATACTTTACTTAGAATCATATGAACTCGATAAATTCCTTTGCATGAAATTTTTTGTTATTATAGAAACTCTTTGTTTCATCATTTGAATGAAAACTATAAGATCATTCAATTATTACCATAATTTTGAACTCTTATATATTTAGAAGTTTTAAAATATATATATTTAGTATCATATACCCTTCAAAATTTAGGAATCAATTTCTATAAAATCAATAAAAAAACATGAACATTCCATGAAGTTTTCTAAAATCCTTTAGGTATTCTAGATAATATCGTTATGTGGAATTATTAATCTTACATATAGATAGCCCTAGATTTAAATGACTCAACATGATACTTGAAGAAACATTTTTTAACTCTTCTTCTTATGATTTAATATGTTACTTTCTTATAATAATCAAACATCACCAAAATCTTGACATCATACACCTAGTTTAACTATTAAAAACACTTAGAGAATATATAGTAAATAGTTTTTTTAACTCGTTAACATTGTTATAACTTTTCAATAAATAAAAACAAGATGAATTTCAAAACAATAACTTTCCACTTCTAGTATCCATTAAATAATGTTATATAATTGATAAAATAATAAACTATGTTTATTAAAACACTCATATTATTTTATTAAACCAAAACTTTTTAAAAACTATTACAAAGATAAAAATGAGAAAAAATAAACATATTATGTTAAGTTAATCCCAATACCTTTTCTCCATTACTTGAAAGAAAAATTTAAGATCTAATTTTCAATAATTTTCATATTTTTACCACTTATATGTTTAAAACTTTTGTAAGACATATATTTAATATCATATATCAATCAGAATAAGCCTTAAGGTAATCATTAGACTCCCCAAATTAATAATATATTCAATCATATTGAATATAATTTTGAATATACAATGATATTGGTTATATGAAAATAACATTCCTTATATCATTTAGAATCTAATGATCTTGTAACATTAATCAAATCATTAAATGATTCATAAGAATAAAGATTAACTTGTTAAACCAGTTACTCATGAATGAATTATTATAATGCATTGAATTTTACTTAAGGAATTTTTTTTAGATACCGGTCTTAGGATTTTCTCACATTAAGATTTTCAAGGTTTAGCTTGATGATGATAATGAAATTATTTACAATAAAATCCTTCATCATATGAGTATCATGTTTTATTACTACTTAGTAATGAATTTTATTAAATTGTATCAAACTAAAATTATGAATCCTTTTGCAACACATTGTGTCCATTAACACCCCAAGATCCATATTACACTAATCTTCTAGATTCTTTACCATTTTTCCAATTTTATCTATTCAGTTAGGGAATTTCCCCATTCATAATTGTTATGATTCTAAGAACTTTTAGTGGATAAATATTCATCCAAATTAATTATATGGATATAATTAACTTCATTCATCTGATAACCTAATCCTATTAGTGTCTCTTAGATAGTGTAACCCAAAGAAAACATCAAATACATGTTAAAAACCCATCCAGGGGCACAAAAATTTGAAAAAGCCTACCCAAGGATTATCCTAAGTCACTTGTTACTTAATTTATATATACATGATAATCCAAGGGAACCAATATTTTTCATGACCTACCTAGTTGGATTATTAAGGTCTTGATAAGTGAAACATTGGAAGGAATATAACACTTAGTATTTATATGGGATTTAATATCACTATATCACCCCATGTTATTATCAGTTATATATGTATGATTCCAATGATTTAGTTTTAGAATCATATTCCCTCCACCAAATCAATATGCTTTGTCCATATTTATGTGTAACTCTTTACACAACCCACAAGTTTATTTTAATCCCCCAAAAATAGAATTTAATTATATTCATACATATTTGAAATAATTATATGTATAATCTATAAGATATTTTCATGTAAAGGTAAAGAGTTACATGAGATTGAAAATATCCACATGATTAATCCTAGACCGATAAATAACCAACTTCATTAACCTTTTTAGAAAATATATAAGCATATTGGATGGTAGTTATTCTAAACCTAAGTCCCTCTCCCCAAGATGAATTTAATCAGGAAATAATTCAATTCCTAATAATGCTAACAAATAATTTGTAAAAAATATACCCAAAAACTAAATTCATTCTAATAAATCTAATTACAAACTCAGTTCATGTTAAATTAAAAACAAATTCATTATCAAAAATATCATGTAATGAAATGTTATTTCTTTTAGAAGTAGTTTAACTATTAAACTAAAGCATAAACATTTATAATATAAATAATTTTTAACTATGAATAAATATGAGAATACCATTTAAATAAATGAACAATTCAAATATTTAAATATGAGATAACCATTTATGAACAAGTTATAAATATGTGAAAACTGTAAACATATTATAAATTTGAAAACACATTATGAAAATACCATAATTATGAATATAACCACACTATATTCATCTCAATATAAACATTTCATATTCATTATTATATATAATTTAATTTTAAATATATGATATTATGCTGAATTATAAATAAATTTATAATTCATTTTATATTATGTAAATATTTTACTCAATCAAGATATAACGTATTTAAATATTTTAAATATGAACCCTTTTAAATTTCAACAATTGATAATATTAAATTATAAACAATTCATAATTAAAATGTAGGAAATTTTAAATTTCAGCCTTATTTCTGTAATTTATAAACACATTATAAATTACTCTTATGATTATAAAATAAAACATTTTTTTATAATTCATAAAGAATTCCATTTTTTGGTAAAAAAAGGTATTATAAATATTAACATTTAGAAATTAAGGATTATTTTAAAATAAGAGTTTCATAAACTTTTATTAATTATTTATAAAATCATATATAATTAATTAATTAATAATTTATTAATTAATTAATAACCTCAAAACAGCTTTTATCAAAATTTATAAGCAATTTGTCAATAATTTAATTTAATTATAATTTATTTAAACCTTGACCCTTACACATTTTGGAACCTATGTAAAGCTATCACATTGGTTACCTTTACACATGCCAACTATATAGATGTAACACATATGTTACCTTTACACAATCCAGTTGCGTAAAGTTAAAACATCTATTACCTTTATATAATTTAGTTTCATAAATGTAAAAAATCAATTACCTTTACACAACCATGTTTCATAAAGGTATCATTCTTCATTTCCAATAGGAGCATGACCACCTCTATGATGTGATGAAGTTAATCTTTCTATTTTTACATGTGTTAACACTTAACATGATGGTATGAAATGGTTTCCACCATATCATCTAACTCCATGTGGTGATGCCAAAAAAATCACCCTTTATTAACCATGACATATCAATATTTCATTTTGGTTAAACCAGGGAACTCTATGGTGTGGTGAATGCCTATCTTCGACGTGATGATATAAAAGATGCTGCTATGTTTTCATTGTTTTATTTATTTCTCAAACACAATTTAAACAATATTAAAACATTGCTTTCTTTGATACCTGTATTGAGTTTTTAATAGGTCAATTAACACCTAATCGATGTTATTAAAGGATAAAGAAAATATAAATCTAGGATCACTATGTTATAAAATTGAAACCATGTAAAAATAGAAATGAAGAATCTTCCGTAAACAAATCCCATACACCATAGATCAACCACAACATCCCAATCACCATCACAGGGTTTTGATAAAGATAAGTATAGTGGTATATGAAAGCCTTCCACCTCCAGAGTTATCCATGGGTTAATTGAATTTCATGATGTTTGAGCAGGATCCATTTAATTTCAACATCATTCTAGTGACTTGGGAACAAAGTATAACCTAAAGAGAAAATTGGGTGATGTGGAGTTTAGCCAATACATTATAAAAACACACACACACACACACAAACTTCCATCATATTTAAGTGGCATTATATTTCCATGAGGATGTTCCACGAAACTGTTTCATTTACTCATTCATTTATAACACATGAGTAAATTCCACATCCAGTTCATGCATTCCTCACATGAATGAATCTCATCCCACACATTTCATGTTATGAAATTATTTTTTAAATGATATCTTATGTTTAAAAAATAACACCCCTTATTTTCGAAAACCAAATTAAATTCAAAAAGAAGGGAAAATAACTTTTTTATTGACTAGGATAAATTGTCCAAAATGTTAAGTACCATGATTTACTTCTAAAATACCATGAAACCTTGAATCTATTTATAAATATTATGATAAAAACATTTCACAAAACCAAAATTTTATGCCCTTATAAAACCAAGTTACACCACCAAACATTTCTAGAAGCATCCCTTCCAATTCCATAAAAACAACCAAGTTTAAATCTCACTTGAAAATCCACCAACCATTTCATTTTTCAAAAAAATATCAAACCAAAATATTTCAACACTATATTCTTATCTCAAATTAAAAGACTAACACAACAAAAAAACATTCCCTAAAAACACAACTTAATTAAAAGGTTCATTTAACCATTGGAAAAGAAATTATTATTTTACACACTTATAAGGAAACTCAATATATTTTCACAAGAGAATTAACAGATTAATACACATCCATTATATAAGGTGAAATACCAGAATTAGCCCAATTAATTTTCCACCAAATAAATTATTAAGCCTTATATATATAGTTCCTTGTGGATTTTAAAATTTACAATACCCATATCACATTATGTAATCCTATCATCAATAACTATGGATCAACACCGTGATCACGATAACCTATAATAAAATACAGACTCATGTCAATGAAACTAACTAAATAACCAATCAATAAACATGAACCTTTCTAAAATACCAAGAACAATTCTAGATATATATACTCATACTAATTATAACTTTTTACATATTTTTTACTGTACAACAAAATTGAATATTCCACATCAAATAAATTTCTTTTTTGAAATTTCAATATAAGAAATTAGTCATTCCATTACAAAAATTCAAAAAAAATATATTAAAAATTACTAAAAAATCATGAACAAAAATGAGTATCCAATGAAATATATATATTTGAGTAATACATGCTGCATGATATGAAAAGATCATCTACGTCCCCTATGTACAAGACACCTTTCTTAAGAAAAACCAAACCAAATTGACACTTTTTTGAGTCAACATTAACTTTACATTCTAGAAATTCCTTGGTAACTCGCGTATCTATATAAAGATGTTGATGATGAATTTTTATTGGATGAATTATATATCCCAAAAATTACTATATCAATGACTAAAAGATCTTGATAAAACTAAATTCATTCTATTTTAAGATCGAAACCTAGTTTGGCTAATCAAAACAGACCTCGATCTGATTGAGACTACTACACAACCATTATACCTATCCCCTGACCTCCAAGGAATTGATAAAGAATGTACCACCATAAATACCAACTATGAGTAATGGTATAAGATAGAAAATAAAACAACAAAAACATCCACGTAAATGATACACAATGTAACAGGCATAAATATAAATGTATACTTACCAATATGGAATAAATATGATAATAATATAATACACTCCCCAATATAAATACCACCATATACAAAATACCATACCATTACTATTCAAACATATTATAATATCCTCCACTATATTATTACCAATTCTTCATCTAATCCAAGGAATCTACTCCAAAGAAACCTATAATTCAAGTTAACATCATCTACATGATCACCAAGATTCTCATGCTGGGGGTGAGTACATAACCTAGTATGATTTCCTGAAAAATCCCAATACACCAAATGCATGTGAAAAAATGTAAAAGATACAAATTAATTTTATAAAACATTCCCACCAATTTACAATTATAAGAACATTAAGTGATTAAAACAAAATCAATCATAAAAAATTAAATAAAACAACATCACTGCATATGTATGATAGTAGTTCTAAACCTAACACTTCACATCTATTTACTCACCCATAACTTGAGAGATCCATTAGAATATGATTAACAACAAATAATGGGTATCACATACTCATGAGTGAAGTGACTACCAAAAAACCTAAACGTTCCATTACCTAATATTTACCCACACCCAGGTGATATTTTACCACATCCACACCTCCTAATTTATGAAAAGGTCCCCAAAATGAACTAAAATTTTCCCCCACCTAAACTCATCGTTACCGACAAGGTCACCATGCCCATGTGGTATTTTTCCAATATCATGTCCAATATCTCACCCAAAATAATCAGTAACATTAATCCATTTCAAACCATAAAGATAAAATCAACTAAAAACCAGATTCCATATGAAAAAACAAAAAACATTAAAAAATTATCCCCAATTATTGTAAAACACGCACATGCTAGGAAAACACCCATTTTCCTCTACCAGTCTCACATACACAAAAACCTATTTTTTTACCAACCGAAATCATAACCACCACTAAATTGTTTTAGGATTAAAAAATAAGTTAATAAACCATCACAAAAAATACTTACAAATTTATAAGAACTTAGTAAAGAAGATAATACACTTATCCCAACCTAACCACGATGCCAAGTTTCACCACTAAATCAACAACCCTTTCTCCATAAACCCAAGATACACAAACTTATAAAAGACCCTCCCTCACCACAACCTCTTTAATCCCTTAACCAAAAAAGAATAATCAATCGAATGGGTTTTAAAATGTCTCAATGAATCCACCTAGTAAAAACCATAGATTCATAAAGAATAAGACGATTGGAAGTGTTATTAGTGACATAATTTCAATCTAGCACCCAAAACACCGATGATTTAAAGGAGAAGAGATAAGAAGGGGGAGATAGACTAAAAATATCCCCAAATAACTCAATGAAACCATTAACATATTTTAATGAATAAAATGGGGGATAAAAAAGAGAATTAGAATTTTAATATTGGATCTTTTGGGAACTTTTAAAGGTTGCATGGCCTAACTACTAGGTATGATGTACCTTAAACCAACCAGGTATCTCCACTTACCATGTTCCTATGAAGAATAACATAAATAAATAATCCCAAAGACTATTTTATGACTGTAAATCCCCCTATATCCAAGAACTCAGACTATAAGACGTGACTGCATGGTCCCATAGACTGTGCTCTGACTATATAGTCCCTTATAGGCACCCAAACTTCATATCATACCCCCCCCCCAAACTCCTCCAAAAAATTCCCCTTTATTAAAAACACCTCCAAATGTCCCCCTAACACCTGAAAAACAACAGATTATATATCACCATGGTGTATACAAATAGAATCCAAATACTTTCCTCTATCTCCAAAACCCAGTCCTTGAAAAAATCAATGTATAGTATAAATATACTAAATCATTAATATATAGATATAAACATACCCCTCACCCACTTACCCACTAAAAAAGTTTTCCTTAGGTACTAAATTAATATATACTAGTGTTATTATCGTATTCCATGTCCACATACCACATTATACTACATTTTTAACCTCACAATACCACAACAACATCAAAATCCACCTCATACCGTAACCACAACCACAAAGCACTTTCATAAGGGAGAGTATGAGAGTGCGGAATTATCCATATATTTCTATAATATCCTAAATTTTGTGGGTTTACCTTAAACCCAAATCTAAATATGAATTATTTACATTATCCAACATAGGTGGTGGTGTGATTAAATGGAGAATGATACATAAATAATTTCCAAAATAGATAAAAATAAAGGTATATATAGACTCGCATACCCCATCCTAGATTCCATATTCTTATAAGGTATTATAAACCTATAATGTCAGATACATTATCTTTATAAAAGAATTCAATGCCTTCTTCTAATCAAAATTTAGAATTCCAAAAATGAACCCAAAAAAATTAAGTTTTAAAAGCACTATGTAAATTTTTTCCACCAATAAATAATTTTGAAATTCATCACATAATACAGTTTATATATTATATAATCATATCCATCATTTTATGGTTTTATTTAAAGTAATTTATATCAAATCATATACAACTTATTAAATTTATCCATTCAATATATATCCAAGTCATAAAAAAACATCATGAATTAATCCAAATCAACTTACTAAATATTAACCTCTTATTATAATACCAAATATTCAATAGTTATAGATATCTTTTATAATCTCATTTTTTATATCAATATGAATATGTAAAAAATCACATATATAGTAAACCCACTTCCATTTGGTTAAAACTAACTAGTATGATTAAGGAAATTTCATCTACTTAATCAAAGATCCTAAATCATTGTAATTTTACATCATTGAAGAAAATGAGAGTTACCAAATCGTACACAAAAATTTGGCGATTAGATCATTATGTAATTGAAAAGAGATATTTAATTCTATAATTCCCATGTTATTAGTGATTGTATCCAAATAAATTTACAATCCATTCTTATTATATCAATTATCTATTATATAAATACATAAAACACTGTTTTTATTTCTCCAAGAAAGAAGAATAGATAGGAGGTATAATGAAGTATAAGTGTACCTTAACTCATGTAGATTTGGTATCATAAGGTAAGGAACTCAAAATATAAAAAAGGGAACTATAAAATACTTATATTACTCCCTCATCCATCTAGTGTCACTAAGGGAGAACAACTAAATGAGAGGGAGAAAGGATTTTAAAATCATAAAAAAAATTGGGTGGAATAAAATTTGACATGGTTATCAAAAAACATAGTGCGGGTTGGGTTACTTAACATTGTTCTGGAAAAATTAGCATCTAAAATATCAATCTCATGTAATCACACTATCAATTTCCTTCTAAATTTCACAATTTTTACAAAAAACATGGTGTGGTTATCTATAACTCTTTATAACATGAGAGAGAATTATGAAATATATTCTTTAAACTATATAATTGTACATGAACCGTGATGAGAAACCATGATGTAGAAAAATATATTTTTGGGAAGTAGATTCAATAAAATATATATATAAACCACACAATAAACCATGACCATTATCAACATACCATTTCATTGCCTGAAAAAACACAACCATTATCAACGTTCCAAGTCATGGAATGAAAAATCATGGCATATTTTCACTCTCTATGATACCCAATAGATAACTAAGTATATTATTCCATACTTTGACTTCACAACATGATCAAATTATGAAACTGTGATTTAACAAGATGACATTCTCCAAACTAGATAATAATGAAGAAATTAAGATTAAATTGTTTTCCTAAAACTTATATTATTTAACATGCCTCCCACAACTTGATCATGAATCGAATTCTTCCTCATTTAACACATCTGAAATTTATAAGGAATATATGATGAAATTTATTCGGGTGAATAATAACTAGGAGCTAAAAATATCTTGTTTTTTAGTCACCTATATGTTTCATAGTTTTTATGATCACAATATGAATAAAATATTATCAATATGGTAGAAATTTAGAAGAACAATTAAAATAATATTAATTTTTTTAATAAATTATAGGTTTAATTTTAGGTGTATAAATTGGATGAATTTATAGAAAGGATGGGAGTAAAGGAAATAATTACATGAATTTTTTATGGTATTTATTATGCATGAATTACGTTTCAATTCAAGGAAACCAATATATGGTCATAAAAATAATTAATAACCTTTTTAAATAATATTTTTGAAAATATATATATATATATAAGTTTTATAAATCTATATATCAAATTATAATTTCATACTTAGTCCTTTGAATAATAATTTCATATATCGTTTTATAAAATTTCTCCCTTTGAACGCATGATTTTCAACACACATGGAGTTTTCATTTAATAATAATTTTTTAAATATATTGAGTTTTTTAAGGTAATTAATATTTGGAATCAAAATATTTATAGTATATAAGGATGATGTTTTTAAATTTTCTTAAATAATAAATATGATAGTAAATATTAAAACATGATAAATAACATAATTCAATGATTTTGTAAAAAAAAATATAGATTTCTGATGTAATAATTACATATGTTTCACTCACATGACATAAATAATGTTACTAGTAACATTAATAATCATTATTGTGAGTCTGGTGTATAAATTTTATGTTATTTAATTTTTATTCAGGTTTATTCAAATTTTTATTAAAAAAATTCACCTCATCCTCTTGTAAATATCCACATATTCACCTCATTCTCCTATTAATAATTTTTTATTTTTTCTTGACATTTAACTCAATACCTATTTTAATTAGTTATCTCTCTAATTTTAATAATTTAAAATGTCACAAAAGTTTGGTCCTCAGTACAATATGTGAAGGAATATAAGAGTTTTCTCTCCCATGTCTCTTTGAAGCTTTCCTTTTGAGTTATTTTCTTTACTTATTGTTTCCTCTAAATTAGGGTTTAAGACCTATTATTCTATATTTTATAATATATTAGTGTTTGTTCCTATACCTTTGGTATGTGGTTTATCAAATAAATTAATTTAAACTCTATTCAAAGTTTTATGTTAGGTATATTTGGTTTAATGCCTATAAAAACTTTTAGGATACACATATTATGTGTTGAGGTGTGAACATTTGGAATCATACAAGTTAGAATGAGTGTTGAGATTTATATGATCCAATTACATACATTAAATTAAGAAACTATAATATAGAAACCCAAAACTATGATTGACCATGATTTTTTTACATCCCACCCCCACTATGAACCCTTCACGGGCTCCCAGTTAAGGCGAGAGTGACCCACGGAGTCGGCCTCAAATAGCCTCTGGGGTTGTGTCTAACTGTGATGGTATAAGTCACACAAAATAGATTCATTACCTTTATAAATACTTGTAATATATAAAAACCCACAAATCAACTCCACAATATTATATAAACAAAACAAAAGTCTTACAATAATCAGAATGTAATAAGTATCATACAAATATTATTCCTTAAAAAATATCAAAATGCACACCCTAACAGCATCATCAAACAAACATTCTACCTCCAAGCTAGTAATTTTCATCTTAGTCACCAAAATCACATTGGAATCCTGAATATATATATATATAGTGGTGGTTATAACATGTATAATCAGTATAATCATACTCAATACCTCTCATGAAAATGTGGAATAAGCATACTAATGATTCAATGATTATATAAAAGAAACATTAAGAAAAAAATAATGAATCTATCACCTAGCCTCACCAAGACTCTCTCACTGAGTAATAAATAAAGGTGTAATAAAATAATATCAGATAATATAATCACAATGTACCCCACAACCACTTCCCCGTTGGGTTTTGTCTCCCATGACCCAATGACTAATGTACGTGACTACATCCATCCCATATCATCACAACCATATCAACATAATACATATTAATTCAAGTATTATTTGGTTATGGCCATATACCTACCTTTCCCAACCTTTCATAGGATCTAACATCCTCTGCTGACATTAGTCCAAATAATCACGTCATAACTGATATGGGTCAAAATATATATGTATCATCCAACCCTATCATAGTTTCCAACATCTCATGTTGGAAAAGGTTGAAAACCATGACTCCAAATCCATCTCAATATCTATATCTATATCTATCATATTAGGGTATCATATGCATGGATAACATCAACCTTGTTCCCTTCTTATTAGTTGGAGTAAGATGGAAAAAGGGCATGGGTGAATTGTATTTTAATATAAAAAATTAAGTTATATAATAATGAAATTAATTGATAAATTTAAATTAAATAAGTAAGATAAAATTATAAAAATAAATAGAGTAATTTCATTGGAAAATTAAAATAAAACGCGTGGTACGCCACTTTGATAATGAATTTCATAAAAAACACAATACGTGAGTACCTACATATTCTTATTCAATTATTGAGGGTTTTGGATTAATACCATAGCTTTAATTGTATAAATTATACTTGAGAAAGAGAAAGAAACCATATTTTTAATGGATAAATCAATAATCCCAATACAAAATTTTATTTTTAGTGGCTAAGAAAGAAACCCAAAGAACTCTCACTTTGGTGGTAGTGATCACCCAATTAGAAGAATTAGAATGTTTGGTTTATTAATTAAAACCATTTAAAATGCATTATAAATTTTATAATAAATATTGAAATAAAAATGTTAGAAAAATATATGGAAAGAAACATGAGATTAATTGAGTACTAAAATGGAAGCACATGTGATCTCAAGGGAATGAGAAAGGTACCAAAATGGTAACAATTTATGTACAATCCTTTTTGATGGTGTATTTATAGACATGAGGAGTCCCATGGTGGTTTTAGAGGTCTTATAACTTTAATTGAGTTGTTGATAGATAATAGATTTTGAAGGGCACAAGCCTTAATTGCAATGTTGAATTTATATAAAAGCTCTATCAACAATTTAGTAGGCTTCAATGGGTGTTTTCTATGATCCACTGGATGGATAGTTGGCTTTCTGGATCTCACCTGGGATGTCTTGGTTCTACTATCCTAAAGGTGGGACTACACTGATTGGTTAGTGGAATTAGTAGTATTTGGGTTCCACTATCAGTCTCAACAATTAGTCAGTGGTAGTCCAATGACTAATAAGTGGTCATGACAGGATTATGAGATTTTTTTAAAAATTGAACACCTGGGTATTGACTTTCTACCAGGTATTCAGTGCATCCATCCATTGAGATCTGCCAAAATAGTCCTCATATCACCTCTTTATCACATGGTTGAACCGTGAAGCATCTATGTTTTATGTCCAAACATAATAATTTAAATTCACTTAAAATAAATGGTTAGAAATATAAAATTGTTTTTTATCATTGAAACACTAAGAGAGTGAGGGGTATAACAATATACCCCTTTTATTGATAAAAAATTAAATAAAAAAGATAAACATAAAAAGATTTATATAAAAAATATATCCAAGAAATTTCAAAATTAATTTCAATATTTCATAATGAAATTAAAAATGAATTATAAAATACATTACTATGATCAAAATAAAATAAAAAAGTTAAAATAAAACCTAAAAAAGGTTTCAAATCCTTAAAAAGGATAAAGAATACTTTTTATAGAATATCTATTAAAACAGTTAAGACTAAAAAACAATTTTTAAACTTTAATATGAATATACCTTTAATATAATAACCTTTTACCCCTTTATGATTATAAAAAACTGATAAATAATTAAAATGATTAAATATTTAAATTGGATAATTTTAAAAGAATAAATTAAATGAGTTGATTACATTATGAATTGGATTTGAAA
This sequence comes from Viscum album, assembly GCA_963277665.1. Classification (NCBI taxonomy): domain Eukaryota; kingdom Viridiplantae; phylum Streptophyta; class Magnoliopsida; order Santalales; family Viscaceae; genus Viscum; species Viscum album. Next base: position 369,772,120 of record OY728165.1, read on the forward strand.
AAATAAATTTTACATGAATCAAAATGATGTAAAAAGAAAATAATTTTCAAATGGAAGTTTGAAACCTCTAAATGAGTCAAACCATTCTCCCCCTTTCTGAATGTCAAAAACAAAAAAAAAAGACTCATAAAAATGTGAGAAAAAAATCATGCACCACATAAATGGGTAATAAGTAAAAGAAAAAATTGATCCATGTATAATTTATAAGAAGCAATATAAATCCATAAAAATCTATAAAATAATTAAAATAAACCCAATATTATAAGATAAATTATCTTAGTCACTATAATAGGGACTGATATGATGACCATAATAAGAAATATATCATTAAATATACTTATCAAGATCTAAAATATCCTATTCTACCCTATCTAACTCATTATGGTGTAAGGATGTGGTATGCTCTATCTCAATGAGACCTTAATCAACATTTGTGTCAATAGAGGTGACATTATTATAAATTATCTCATGTAATTGCCTCATGTCATTAGTAAAATAATTCTAACCAGGTGGTTGGGACTAAAATTGTATCTATCCATCATTATCTGCCTTTTATCAAGGAGAATAATTCTTGGATCCAACATCAAAATTAGCATCAGTGTTACACTCATATTCTCCCTCATAATCACCTCCACCTAAATTTTCATTATCTCTATTATCTTCTTATACATCTTCATCCTCATCATTAATAGGATGGTACTCAGTGATCATATGGGCATAACTATAGAATGGATCTCTATCCCAGTATATGGTTAATATTTTTTTAGGATCCCTAAATGGTTATATATATACTCTTTATTCCATCGGTACCATTATATAAATATGCGTTGAAACATTAAATGGTTTAAAATTATATCACTTGATAGTTTGTCAAATGAAGCATCATTTATATTGATGAAAAATAAGAGAAAATACATTTAAGGAGATGAATAAAAGTAAATTCCATGGAATTTCTAGGATGAGAGGCTATGTATTTCATGAAATGTAATATGATGAAAATAAATTTGAAATTAAAAAACCTAGAAAAAAAATATAAAAAATAAATGTAAATGTACTTGATAGTGTCATGATCTCTAATAAAGAGAGTAATGAATGGTTAGACAAATTTCTCAAGAATACTTTTTTGAAGTGAGAGGTTAGAGATCTTGAAAAAGTAGATAAATATTTTCCAAATGAAAATAAGGGGCACCTTATTTTCAAAGGACTTGTTAATGGGAAACTCACCTTCGGTAAAATAGTGAGCACCTAAGTAATGGATTCCTATGTAATCCAAAATTTTGAGATAATTAGTGGAAAATGATGTACGATTACAATTGTAATTGATGGTATCAAGATATTAATTTTAATCAAATACAAGATGGACATGGAATGTTTTGATTAAGGAGGGAAAAATAACTTCCTTGGGTAGTGGTTGGAATAATGACTGCAATACTTGGAATTCAATGACCCTCTTTCGATTAATATGTGAGTTCTTGAGCCACTTAAAGTTAATCATCCTTCCGAGTCTTGTTCTTTTATAATCACAAATGGGATCATGTTTTGGGATTAGAGGATAGTTTAGGGTCTTAATGGTTTTTCCCTTTCTTTCAGATGAAGGGGCCCAAGTTCTATGAGTGGGAATAAATTAAATGAAAAATATCAATCTATGGTTTGGGTAATGAATAAAAAGTTAAAAATCAAGATGAACCAAAGATAGATTAATTGAAAACATTTTTAAAATTCAATAACCTTTATAGGTAGTGGACATCCATAGGTCTATGGCTTTAACGAAGTGATGAGGGTTGGTGAGGAAAAAAATTGAGTGGGACTCGAGAAGAAGGAGGGGATTTTTTTTAAAATAACCTCCCCTGGAAACTATAAATGAGAATTAAATGACACCATAAGTGATATGGTGAATGATTATGGTTGGATTGTAGGATTTTTCTAGAACCAATGATTCTATGAATCCCATCATCTATCTGGTAAGGAGGCACTGACTATCCAGTGAGTTCTTAATTATCCTGGTTAGAAAATTTTAAATACAAATCAAATTTTATGTAGAAAAAACTTATTTTGGAGAGATATAAGGGATAAATAAATTATATAAATAAAAATAAAAAATATATTTAAATAATAATAATAAAAGTCCAGAAATTAATAAAAATCATATTCAATTCAACGAAAAAGTTTTAATTTCATAATTTAAAATATCAATAGAAAAAAGAGAATAATAAATTCCAATGAAACTCAATTTGATTATATAAAATGGAGAGTTAAAAATATCTCAATATTGACCATGTTAATTAATAGAGTCATAAATGTACCATTCCTAACCCCCTAATAAAATAAAAACATTGTAGAGTGATGGGTTGTGTAGTGATATCAACTAATTAAATATCTATACTTATGAATTCTAGCAAGATATCTCTCTTTTAAAGTGTTATCTTAAGAAGTTGTGTCTAAGGTCAATGTTCTTGGTGTGAGAGTGTTAGACCATCTTCCTATAAATACTAATGAAACTATTTTTGTTGCAATTAATACATGATCATATATAATCCCATAATCTAAGATATTGTGTTTCATCTATAAAATTTTGGTGAAAACACTCCCCATAGATATATATTCCAATTATTCTATAGAAAGAGAAATAAAATTTTTCTTATTATTACTTCAAGAGACAAGGGATTTTCAAAGTTAGTGACTAGTCCCACTTGTACTTTTCCTATCTATTGACATCATCCAAAATGAACATCAAAAAAACATGTAAGTTCAAAAGGATCGCCTTTTAGATTAAATAAACCAAGTTTTTTATAATTTTTTTAAATTTTTTTAATATATTTTAAATTTGATTCCTTACAATTGTCTTGAAAAGGATTATAAATAAAAAAGAATAAACATGATTTTCAGATAATATTTGGTAAGATAAATAAGACTCTCAATCATACTTCAATAAAAAAATTTGTCAGCTAATATACTATATTCATACAACATTAGCCCACGTGAAGTACTCATAGGTGTACTTATTTATTAACTTCACCCATTAAAAAACACATAAAAATTCCATTAATGTATTTTACTTTCCTTAGTAAGATATTATCCTTGTTTTTAGAAATTTGAAATCCAAGGAAAAACATTAACAGACAAATAAAACTAATTTTATATTCTTTTCTCATTAAATATTCATTTGAAATACATTATTTTATCAAATAAAAAATATATTCATCGATATAAATTTGACTAACAAATAAATCCTTTGATATGTGATTAAAAAATAAATCTAAATTGGAATTTTCCATATTAAAATTATTTTCTAAAGAAAATTTAGTTAAACTTTCATACCAATCTCAAAGGATTTGTTTTAAATCATACAAGGATTTAGTTAATTTAAAAACATGATTTGGATATTTTGAATCCTAACAAATGATTGGTTCTAATATTATGGTTAAGTTTGACATGGAAAAATCCTATGAAAAAGTTTGGTGGAATTTTAATATCAAATCTATTAGATAATTGGGTTTTTCTAAAGATTTTTCTGATATGGGTTCTCAATTTTATTCATCTCCATGGTTTTCTATTGCTATCAAGGGAATAAAGTTCATGTTTTTGAAGTCCACATAAGGCCTTTAATAAGTCAATCCTATCATTCTTTCTCTTTTCATTATGGATCAAGATATGTTAAGTAAAAACATCAATTATAACCTTAAGGAGTATAATATTTTTCCTTTTAGATGTAAATCTGGGATCATTGGAGTTTCTAACATCTTTTTTGTAAATGATATGTTATTCTTCATCAAGTAATCATCCAGATCCATCTATGGATTCAATCACATTATGGATAAATATGGTAAATGGAGTATAAAAAGGATCAATAAGGACAATATAAATTTCTATATTTCTAAATAAATTATGTGCTAGAGATTGAAATATATTGAGGAATCATTGGGAATGGTTTAGAGGAAGTTCCCTATTGAGTACACGGGGGAATCAATTTCTCTAGGTAGAATGAAAAATCTATAATTTTGGGCCTTTATTGGACCACATCACTAACCATATTGACAACTTGAATAGTATATTCTTATCCTACAGTAATTAGATTACTTTAGTGAATGGTGTATTATACTCGATTCATATGAATTTCATGTCTTTTCATTAGGCTCCAAAAATAGATATTATATTAATAGAACATTGAATAATTTTATCTGGGATTTTCACAATTAAGGTTGGTCTCACTAAAAAATATGGGGGTAATTCCAAACCCATTAATGGGGATATTAATATAAGGAACACTAATGAATCCTTCTGTTTACTTTAAGATAATATTTCATGGGAGAACAGGGTAGGTAAAACTCCTTGGGATATATTCATGAGGGATAAATAAAAATACATGGATGATACTTCCTCTAAGGCTCATGGGATGTCTTTAAATATTAAGAAATGAAAGTAATACTACTTCCTAGTCCATTATTACTTGATTATATGGATCATTGGGTGGGGTGAGGTTGATTTTTGGAAATATAATTAGGAAATGTATTTAATTTTCATTCCCCGATGTCCCATACCAGGATATTCTATTGGAGAATCTTATGTATTCTTGCATTTCATTAAGGATTAATAGAAGGAAAAAATATTTCTAATAGTGTATTATTTTTTATAACTTAGATTTTCACTGTTTTTTTTTATTTCTTCTAGGTCTGGATCTTTTAGTGTAGCAGACTTTTACAAAAAATTGTAACTACATATAGCATGGTTGCTTGGTCTAGGAGGGTTCAGTGAAAGGGAATTAATTTTATGTATAAATTTTTTGTTTATAGTATCCTTAATTATTATATTCTCATCAATTAATAGTTTCAATAAAAATGTATCAAGTTAGCTTAAAAATGCAGTTGTTGCATGTTTTAAAAATATGAAACAGTCTCTAATATCTTTGGTGAATATGAGTGGGTAGTTTTTCTGTATAATATGTTGGGAAAGTTATTAGGAATAATTTTTCATTTGAATCATCTTCAAGGATTTCTAGAACACTAGTTACATGGAGAAATCATTGGAATTAATTATACTATGCAGTGTCTTTTTCATGCAGTGCGATACTGGGTTATCTAGAAGCCTCTAAATGTAGCTAAAAACAATGTACATTGTAGCTCATTTCTGGGTTTGAAGTTTATAGTTCCTTATTTAATCATGGATCTCATGGGACTTATTAATTGGAATGATATATATCTTATTATTGTTTTCTTTACAAATTGGTATGAGCTTACTTTAGATTTCATCATCTAGAATTTTAACTATGTGTTCTAGAATAAACTTTATTATGATAGGAATATCAAAACTAATGGGGCATATGAATTGGGGATCATGAAAGGAGGGGACTAGTGAGAAATGAATGGGGTTCGGTGGAGGTGGATTAAAATGATTTTTAGGGACATAAACCTCTCTTATAGTTGAAGAACATACCCTTTTTACTAGACTACTCATTTTTAGGATTAAAAGTATCAATCTTAAAGAGGATGAGATAGATTTACTATGGTAAAAAGATCCATCACAATTCAATTACCTTCTCATTGATCCGTTATTTATAATATTGGAACATGTAAGGCCTTATATAATAATTGGGTAAAAATCAAACAAATTTGGTGTGAGTGAAATAGAGATGTAGATTTTCTGGCTTCTCAGGGGCCCCATGAGGCCACTCTTATGATCTAATAAATTACCTAGTTTCTTCCTAATAAATTTATGTATATTGTAAGATATGATGCTCAAGGGCTTCATTATTTTAGACCACTTTGATTTCTATGGTGTGGTCTTCTTTTAATAAAATATTATATTTGTGTGAGTAAATTCTTAAAATTTAAGTGGGTGAATAATTCCAATAACATTCAAATAAATTATAGACATGAGATGGGGGAAAATTTCTCATTACAATTAATGTCTTATTCATTATTATATCCATTATCTACAAGTCTAGATTTTTTATTAGTGATTTTACCTTTCTCGTATAGGTTGTTCTTAAAATACTAATTATTTTAAATTTCGTAATGATCACTAATTATTTAAATAAGTTTCCAAATATTTTTCCTTTTGAATTATTTTGATTCATCATGCATTTTAAGTGATATATTTTCATCATTAATGTTATCATCAATATTTTGATATTTTAGCTGTGAGACAAAAGAACAATGTTCGAACTCATTTAAAAATGGTCTTATTGAATTGTAATATATTTAAAATAAATAATAACATTTTCTAATGTATGGTCTTTAGATTTTACTCATGTCTTGGGTAAATGGATATATGTTTTTTCTTCCTAAAATTTAATTTATTTGGAATGAGGTGGTTCATTAAAGGTTAATGTTTCTAGTTAAACCAGAAAGTTATTAATTTTTGGGTTAGGTTTTCGAAAATTCTCCAAAATTTTGATGTAAATTGATTCTTACATAGTTTCAGTCATTTTAATAAATATATGATATGATTTTCTTGATTGAGAGTAGAAAAGAAAAATACAATCCTTGAATTTGGGGACAAATTTCCCTAAATTTTCATTGGTGTTAATAATATATAACTTATATCCAAACACTTTAAAATAGAAAACATTAGGTAGTTTTCATTTCCAAATATCATATGGGGCCTTCTTATAGAAGGGTATTTTGAGAACACAGTTCAGGGTATAAAAAGTATTATTTAATATCTTGGCCCTAAAATATTGAGCGATTTTAAATTAATTCATGATATTTCTTTCAATCTCTTTATGATTTTGATTCTATCATTCAATAACCCCGTTTTCTTTTGGTGTCTTAGGATCCAAAAAATAATTATTATAACCTTTTGAAGTATAAATTTCATCTAAATATTTATTTTTGAACTATCCCCCATGATCACTCAGAATGGATATGATCTTATAAACTTTTTCTTTTTCTACCTTCATAGAATATTTAATAAAGACTTTACATGCCTAATTTTTATGGTCTAGTAAGTAAACCCAAGAAAATATTTTATAATCAATGAGAATTATGAAAGTTTAACATTTACCTCATAAACATGAAAATTGGGTGAATATAAATAATTCAAGACTTATTTGCTTAAGGGCCTTATAGGTGGGATCTTACTTCCTAGATTTATAAGAAGATTTGTTTTTCTTACCATGTTATCAAGGATCAAACACATTGTTATTTTTAAAATTAAATTTATAAAAATATCATATTATATAGTTTCTATTGAGTTTGAAAAGTCTGTGTGTGATATAGTGATCAAAGAGTCTGTGACATATCCATGACTCACAATATTGTGAAATAAAACATTTAACATGCTAGATATAATGATATTTTAAAACAAAAACATAATTATTTTTAAATTTTTAGCCAGAAAATACAACTTTCGGTTTTAAATAAAAAACTATAAAATATAATTTTCAAAATAAACCTTCAAACTACTATCACATAATTTGATAATACTAAAAAAATTATGTTTTAATCATTTAACATATAAAAAATCTTTAATCTAAGTAGAATCTTAAAAACCAATGGTATCTATTCTGATTATATTACTCATTGAGTTATCACTAAAGGTTACATGACCTCCATTAAGTTTTACAAGGTGGTCTTACATAGAGTAGTCAATACACATGAGTCTCAAGAACTCAAAATCCATGTTCCATGTATCTCCTTGAGATTTTCTATGGAGACATTTTCCTTACAAAATAATTAAGAAACCAAATCCCTTGGTACCCAAATTTTGATCCAACTAATGTTAGATAAAAAAGATTTAGGAACCCATATTTAATTTGAAAATATTTTATAAAAAAAATATTGGAAGAGATATGAATGATTTTTGGTCTACCATGTCTTGAATTGTTTCAATTGAATTCATAAATGAGATGTCTTGTTTTACAATAATAATTCCAAACATTATCTTGATAGAAAACTATTGAAAATTTTGTATTATTATAATTTCTTCCTTCATTTTAAAAAAAAATCCCAAAACTATTTTTAACATGATATAAGGTAGCAAATATTTCATTTACATTTTGTTACCTTGGGTAAAATTTTCAAGAGAATTTATATGTTCTTTAATAGTATATTATAATTCGTTAACATTAGATTTTTCTTTTAATTTCTTTTTTCCCTTTTTAATCATCTTGCATTGATCCTTAACATTATGCATATCTCACGATAATAGATTAAATATTTTTTGTTTATCATCATCATTTTTTGAAATCAAATATTTAGTCTTTTAATTGTGAAATTTTAGTTTCTTATTTTCTTCTGATAATTGATTATTTTCATCATAAACTTGATTATAATTATTTTTAAGTTATTTTTTATTTTTTATTGAGTTCAAATAATCATTCCTATAATTGATCCTAGGATATTTAATATCACCATTATTTAAATGTCTTTAATAATACAAGGAGATAGAAAAATTTACCTTTTCACTAACCTATGTTAGAGCCATGAAACATTTAGCTCTATCATCACTTGACCCACTTGGGGAGAGGGAGTCATCGCTTGAACTCCAAATTAAATTTTTAAAGTCATTCATGGTTTTAATCTTTTATTTAATCTTATTTTTTTAATTAGGTAACTCCAACATTATGTGTCACTAATTTTATCATTCATAGCATGGTAACTATAATTTTATACTTTGGTTCTCCTTTTTGGAACGTTGTTGGTATTTCATTATTTTAATGAAGTTGTTAGTATTCTTTAAAAGTTAAGAAATTTTTCCATCACTATCAAAAGAGTCATTACAAATAATTTTAAAGGAAATTTTATTATTTTCATTCACTTATTTATTTTATTTTTCATCTTTCATCTTCATGGTAATCTCATAGTTCATGAGAGATCTTATGATTTTTTCAACTATAATTTTAATGATTTCATTTACTTCTTGAATCATCATTACCCAGGGTTCCCAAGAACTCAATAAGACCCAAAGTATATTCTGAAAATGAGTTTCTATAGGAAGATCATCCCCAATAGATTTTATACCATTACACATGTCATTCAAACTTCTAAAAATTCTATTTATAAACTGATTAGGATTCATAATAAAACCATCAAAATCTTAATGGTACATTTAAATCCTATTATCCATGACTTTATTTATTATATCATGTGTAACATAATGAAATTTCAAAATTTCATGAGAATTTATTTATGTCTAAATTCTATTAAATTCAATTTGGTAATCCCTAAAATAAACAGTATCATGTATTTTCCATCAAGATCAAAGGAAAAAAATATCATTGTGATTCCATTTGTCCTCTGATTCCTTAGTGGGATTGTATCCATTCATAAATATTTTACAAACAATATATCATTTATTTATAAGAAATGTGTGAATTTAGTTATCCCAAATACTATATTTAAATCCATAAAAGAAAGGGGCTCGGCCTGTTGAGTTTCCTTTAAGAACCCCTTAGTGGAAATAAGTGGTGGATATCCTTTGTGAATGTTCCTTTAAGGGGGGTGGATTGGATTTTAAAATCAAAACTATATAAAGTGATGCAATTATGAAATTAATCAATAAATTAAAATTTAAAAAGTAAACACAATTTATAAAAATAAAAAAAGTAAGTGTTGTAGAAATTGAAAATGAAAGTAAATACACAACAATTTGTATAAGGAGTTTGGTAGAGACTCAATACTTGTGTGTTGACATCACCTCCCTTGAATAATGAAGGTTTGATATCAATCCATTGGATTTAATGATATAAAAAATACCCATGAAATATAAATACAATTTATTCTCAATGGATAAATAATTAAACATAATAAAACAATTTATTTTTAGTGGTTAGGAAAGAAACCCAATGAACACTCACTTTAGTGGTAGTTAGCATCCAAGAAGAAAAATTATAAGGGTTGGTTTGTTGAGAAAAAACACTTTAAAATAAAATATGAATTTTCTCAATAAAATTTAAATAAAAATTTTAGAGAAAGAGAGGGAAATAAATGTTGATGAAATTATGTACAATAGTGGTAGAGAAAATGAGTTCAAGTGAATGAACAAGGTATAAAAATGGCCACCAATTATGTGTTAGAATTATTGAGAGTGTATTTATAGAATTTTATATTACCATAGTGGTTTTGGATGTCTTGGGACATTAATTGAGTCATTGAGTTGTGAGAGATGTTGAAGGGGACAAGCTTTAATGACCATGATGACTTTCTAGAAAAGCTCCAGTGGCTGGTTGATGGGATAACTTGCTCTCACCTTGGTTGTCCAAGTTCCACCGTCAAGATGATGGAATGGGTAGTAACTATGTGATACATCTAGCCGCATTGGTTGGATAGTGGGTTTTGATAGGAGAAAGTAATTCAGTCAACCTCGATCAGTCTGACATGGCCTTTCAATCAGTTAGCTAGTGCTTCTAGCAAGATAGATCCTAAAAAATTATATTCCTAGTGCCTATTGATCTCACAGTTCATCTGGGAAACTTCCTAAATTTATTTAGAGATATAATAACGAATATACACTTAAAATAAATGGTAATGTTCATAAAAGGGTGTTTGTGACCATTAAAACCCTATGAGGGTGTGGGGTGCAACACTCCTCCCTTGCATGACCCCCACCATGTACACATTTTACAATGAAAAATGCCTTAAAAGAAAAATTAGGGAAGAGGGAGTAATCATCAATCCATTCCATCACCAACATATATATTTTGGAAAACACCCAGAACCCAAAACATAAGGACACCGGTATGGGTGCCCAGCTTGGGAGTATATGAAATCATAAGAAAATTAAAGTATAGCTATAAACACACACATTACCAACATATATGGTTTAAAAAGTATCCCTATCATAGTGAAAAAAAACATTACTAAAATTATATAAAACATCATGAATGGCCACTTCCACATATAAATTATCGACCGGCCTACTTTCCTAGATTAATATCCACAACAAGAAATCATATTTTACCATTTTCATCAAGTAATCAACCAATTATAGGTTTACTATTACTACCCATGTAAAAATCATTATACCACTCAATAAATATTTAATGAAAACCATTATCATACATCACCCACATTTAACCCAACCAATACCTATTTGTTTCCTTTATTATCATTTTTTATGGCCAGACGTTTATTCAATATCTGCCCACACCCATTTTCCATCTCATTATCAACATCATATTCCATTGATGTTGGGAATCCACAAAAAAAATCTAGTACACAACATAAGATAACAACTAACACACCCATATCATTTTCATCTCTTTTCCACATAACCATACATGATACCATTTCCACATAAACAACTATATCATTATTCCATGCCCACCAGTACCTATCCTCTTTCCAACCATAGTGAGGTAACAACATCTCCACTACTCAACAAATCCCACCTCAGACTAGACACAATAAATTTATAACTAAGGCCATATAATAAAAACATCTTAGCAAGTATATTAAATCATATATCAACTAACTTAATAAATAACAACTTCCATAGTTCACATTTAAATATCACTTATATAAAAATTCAATCCTCCTTTCACAATAAATATTTACTAAAATTACTAAGTTTCACACATATGGTTTATTACAATCTATGATGTATTAACCTTCTATGAAAGGTGATTCCAATAGTAAAATAACATCATTAACACACAATTATAGGAAACAGCTATGATTTTAAGAAATGGTAGAAACCATGCATCAATAAAATGAGTAAAATCATGTAAATAAGTAAAAACATGTGAAACACGCATTCCCATTAATTTTATCTTTTTTTTCTTAAATTCATTATCTTCATCAAATAAATTATTAACATCCACCCAATGTAAGAAAAATAATAATAATTCCACAATTCAAAATTAAACAAGTAGATTTATCGAATCCCTTACCTCAATCGAAGCTTCACAATTTACCATGTAAGGATAAAGCTAAGTAGAGAATGTCACTTGGAAAAAATTATGCAAGGATAACTATAAAAATATAAAACACAACATCCCTATTAATCACTCATCCTAACAGAACTATAAACCACTAATCATTCATACCAAATGAATAATAAAGACAAAACTTGAGGTACAAGTAAAGGTAAACTCACCTCAGGTCATTTTCAATCTATCTCTTGTGTCTGAAAACCAAAAATGATCAATGGGGGTTTAAGGTTATCCAGGGTCACACCTATGATCACACAATTTCAAGAGAAATCATATAAAAATATAATAATTTGAATATAATTATGAATTTATACTAACACTATAAAAATACTAAGTCACAAAATGTCATGCTATCATCATGCTTCAATAGTCCAATTTCTTCAAACCCCTAGAAACCACACCATAAATATTCTATATATCTCACATATTAATCTCTGTCAGCTTTATAAATCCAATATAAACTATATATGGTCTTTTCGAGACCCTTGACACCATATAAGAACATAACTAGAGATAAAACCTCCAAAAACTGACCACAATGTTATTACACTATGACAAGGGTAGATGTTCAATGACACCCAATTAGAAGAATCTCTAAAACCAAGATCCTGGGCTCTATGTCCTGATACCTGAGGTTGTTCTCGGAATCATCTCCAATAGAACCACCCATGTATTTAACCTAAGGCCACACCATGATAAACACCACCTAGTTGAAATTACATCTCTATTAGTACCCATACTCCAAACTTTTCCTGATTCCACCATCACCTAAAACATGCACAATAATATCTTTGAAGGGTTTAGACCATTACATTAGATACCTATCAAAAAATTATCATTACCATGAATAAAAAACCCCATTAAGTAACAAATATTCAACAAAACCATTCCCTTGGGAGATACCTCTCACATAGTACAACTTTATCACTAAACCATAAACAACAAAGAAGATAACTAGACCAATTTATCTAGTCAAAAACAATCATACCCATCACTGAAACACCAAATAATAAAATTCAAATATTATTGAAAACATGGATTAAGATAAATTTAGATAATGAGATTGAATATGTGATTCACTCTCTCATGTACTCTCCTATGAGCCACCATTCCTCCACAGAACATGAACATGGGGAATAATTCACCTAGACAACACCTTTTACCATAGATCATAAATCTTGACCTGAAACTTTCTAAATGTTGAATAATACTTAAAATCTAACCCCATAATCATTGATATGGGAATCTATGTAAATTTACTAATAGAACCATGACATAGGAAAGACATCATACATCTGGTCTATCTGTGGGGGAAGCTGAAACCGGTACATCACCTCACCAACATGTTATTACACCTCAAAGTGACCAATAAACTATGTGGAAAAATTACACCCTTGGATAAACCTATGTGGCCCATGATGAAGGTAAACCCTAAAAAACACATGATCACTGGCCTAAAACTATAAAGGTATTATACTCTAATTAGCATAAGACTTTTAGAGGTTTGATTATGCCTTCATCGATTCTTGAATCATCTGAACCTTCTGTATCATGATTTTTACAACATTGGGTCCAATGAATGCTGACTCCCTAACCTCGGTCTAAAACAATGGAGATCAAAATGTATACCCATAAAATGCCTTGAATATTTCAATTCCAATGGGAGGGTTATATTCTTTATTAAAAAGAAACTCAACTAAAGATAGGTGATTCACCCATGGTCAACTAAAATCCTTGAGACAAGACCAACATATCCTCTAGTACCAAGATGGTCCACTCTGTCTACCAATTTTTATGGATATGGAAAGCAGTACTAAGACATAGCTTGGAACTTAAGGTGTACTAGAGACCTCTGTATACTCTTTAGGTGAAAGGTGGGTCTGGATCAGAGATGATGGTCATCATAAACCCATGAAGACACGTTACCTTATCCAAATACTTCCTCACTAGATAATTCACAACAACTGATTCCTTAATATCCAAGAAATGATTTGACCTCATCAACTGGTCAATAATCACCCAAATACCATGAAATCATCCCAAAAATTGAGGTAATCCACTAAAAAATGCATTTATATTTTCTCCCATTTCCATTCAAGTATATATGACATGTAAAAACCACTAGTAACATGATGCTTTTACATCACCTACTTATAGGGAAGACATCGTAACAAAGAATCTTGAATTAACTACTTCATCTAAAGATACAAAAGATGACCCATCAATGCATGATAAATCTCAGATATACTTGTATAAATTTCTAAATCTACTCTATGAAACTCATGGATAACCTCTTTATACATCTTCTATAGAATAAAAAACCTCCCACAAAACAACACTTGATGATGATCATTATCTAACCATCCCTCTGAAGCATCACCACAAAGGAAACAACCCTGCATCACTTCCACCACCAAGTATCCCTACTAAGAATCCTCCACCTACAACAATAAGAAATATTGTAATAAAATATAGAACATTTATCTTCTCCCATTATCTTCCTCTACATCAAGATACAAAAACTATATGATCCTACATAAACCTATAATCATATACAAACTCCCAAACAAAATATCCACAAGATTTAAAAATTATTGTGTCTAAAATTAAATTATCATTTCATGGGGTGTAGTGGATCTTGAAATTATAATAAAAAAACTTCATCCATCACTACTGATATAGATTCAGATCCTATTTTGACAAAATATACCTCTATTTCTTATAATTATTTAAGGGAAAAAATAATCACAAATAAGGTGATGTCACCACTTATTTTTAGAAAACACCACCACCGCCAACCCAAAATAATGGGTTGTATATTTACTATTATAGTGGCATGACTTCCTATAACCATATAAGACAATTTCCCTCTATTTCATCAAGTATTATCCCAAAATAATATGATAAGTGTCATTAAACAAATCAAATATCACTCCACCCCCTAGAAATTAAATTATGAGAGCACCAATAAATATTCCCATGTGGTAATCGAAATCAACCTAACATTGATCATTCTATAATCAATTCAAGTCCTTCTTGGTCATGCCTTTAAATGGGGATACAATAAATGATAAATTTGATAATAAAATCCTATAATAGACTATAAAAACAAATAAGTTATGAACCACATCAATATTATTGGGTGTTTCCTAGAAGACAATCATCTCTATCATTGAAGGATCAACCTCTGCTTCTTACTAATATGTGACATGCCCCAAGAAATTAATCTCAGGAATTCAAAAAATTCACTTGGATAAATTTATATAGATATGTTTGTGTATAAGGACATATAAAATAGCCCTATTATTCTTAACAATCCCTTCACATGACCTCAAGTATATAATGATTTCATCAGTGAACATTACCACAAAATGGACACAGAACATTCCTAATATAGAGTTCACAAGTCCCATAAAAATAGTTTGGGTATTCATGACACTAAATTATATAAACACATAATATAATTTCCCATATCCACATATAAATGTAGCATTTGGTATATCCTCTTCCTACACCCTCATTTAGTGATACTTGAACCACTAATCAATCTTTAAAAACCAATTGGTTCCCTTCAACAAACAATAAAAATTATAAATACATTAAAGATCGTAATGATTCATGAACTACACTTGTTTAAACATTTAATAGTCTATACAAAACCTCATACCACCATCCTTCTTCTTGATGAAAAAAATGTGATCACCCCATGATGACACACTGGGCTAGTTTAAACCCTTACAAACCAAGTAATTAATTTGGATCTTCACCTCTTACAACTCAAAAGGTTTAAACTAATATAAATTCATCAAAATTATAAAATTATCCAACTATAACTCTATCATGAACTTAATATCACATTTATGTGGTAGGATCACAACCTCCTCAATAAAAACATCCAAAAAATCGTCCATGACTCTTGGAAACTCTACCACATGTGCCTCCACCAAACCCATAGACAATGATTTCATCTAAGAGAAAAATAACATTAATCATTTCTAACCCATAAAATAATCCCTCTCACAAATGAATACCACATTCTATCCCTCTTCATTAAAAAAAACTCTCCTCTAGAAGAAATAAATAACTACATGAATTATGACAACCCTGCTTTTTTTTATTACAACTTAAACAACATTTATTACATAAAACTTCACTTGATAAAACCAAGAAGATCAAGAGGTTTAGTGTCTTTAGGGCTTAGGATCATTACATAAAAACGTAAAACATGAAATAAAACATCTTTATTGAAAACATCCTTTACATGACCACTACATTCCCTCACACTTAGCATTCCATGGGATAACCTGAGGACATGCATAGGAACATGGTGAGCTATAAAGCCTAGTGAGGGAGTACACATGGAATAACATGAGGTGTACAATACATGTTAGACAATATGAATATCAATAGATCATAAAAGAAACATGAACATAAAGTCATGATAAAGAATGATAATCATAACATGGAAATGTGGCAACAACACTTAACATGGAATTAGCATGATCCAAGGCTCATTGCACATAAAGCATGAGTAAACCCTCATTGCACATGAAGCACGAGTAAACCCTCGTTGCAATTGAATTAGAATGATTAAACACTCATTGCACATGACGTATCATGATACTGTACTTTACCCAATCCATTGGAGCGCTATAAGGGCGCACCCTTCTTAAACATTTCATTTCATGCATAAGTGTGCCACATGGATCATAAGACATGGATTCATAAAACATAATCATTTATTCCATGATTAAGGAATGTGTAATTCATACATGAAACTTTAAAATCAATAAGTAAATATGCATAAAGGTGAATACCCTTGATAGAGAAATGGGCATGCTATTCACTACACAATGACATTGGCTTAGAAAATCGGTGTGATTTCGGCAGCGTAACGGCGTGACATAAGAATTCATAAAAATGGTTGATGAGAGATAAAGGGGTTCCTCATCATATTTACATGTAATGGAAATTAAGGAGGTCATATAGATACATTTCCCAACAATTGTAATGTAATTTAGATTCATGATACAAAATTATTGCTTGAATGTAAAAGAAGAGAGAGAAGTTCCTTTCGGAATTTCGGCATAGTAACGGGTGTACATGGGAGGCATTTAATGAGAGAGAAAGGGGTCTCCAATAGTTCAAAAAATAAGAGGTAAGTATGGGGGAGGTGTGAAACCATACCCAAAGATTCATAATTGAAATTAAAAGGGCAATACAACTTTAAGAAAATTGATAAAAATGAGAAAGGAAGAAAAAAACCCTTACTTGGAAGTGTGCTTCCAAAGGCTAGAGAGAGGCTTGTGAGAGGATTCTTTGGAGCATGCGGAACCTTGGGAGGATTATAGAGAGAGTAGGGAAGAGTTTGGATGAACTCCAAGGGATTTTAGTGAGGAGGAAGTGGGAGCTTGGGTGGGTTTATATAGGAAAGGTGAGGGAATTCTTTATTATTTACGTTCGGGTCCCCTTACATTAAATTAATCCAAACCACAAACCATCCCATGGTTTTTTCCAATGGTTTTTCGAAAAGGGAATAGGAAAACAATATTTTATAAGGCCCAAGTCCGAAATTCTTAAAATAATAAGGTTGCTTATGTGGAGGTGAGTCACACTTCCATGGAAATTAATTTAAAAAGGCAAAGTGTTGAATATGTCTTGAGGGGTCCATTAATGCTTTCAAAAGTAAGTCAAACAAACCCAAAATTACATTATTTTAATGATAAAACATATATTGGCCGAACATAAGGATTATGGTATTTTATTACATCACCATTAGGTCATTATGATGTTATAAAACACATTATATATTTAAATGGTATTTAATTTTTATCCAAAAATTTGACTGTCTCAGAAAATTACGAAAAATTCACCGTTGTATAATTTCGACGTCCTGATTCCAGAAATGAAATTTATTTTATCTAAAAAAATTTCTAAATATGTTAATTTTCACTTTTAAAATAAAAACCAACATTTATCGAAAATTCACGGGTTTTGACAGAAATGGCTTTCAAACCTTAATATAAAATTTTAATTGCATTCATAAAATTATAAGATCATTTATATTTAATAAAAATTAATTTTATAATATTATAATTATTTTATTAAAATATTATTTAATTCAAAAATCCATTAATTTAATAAAATATATTTAGTAATTAAATAATAACTAAAAACACCATTTGTACTTTAAAAACTATTTACAATGTATCAAAAATGACTACAAATTATATTCATTATTATATACAAAAATAATGTACATGAACATAGTAGTACTTATTTGTTACATAACCCCTTAAAACAGCCGCATAAGACCTAAGGGTAAGGTGTGCGATGGTGACAGACTCTTGGGGTGGCTCGGATAACATCGCTCGAGTGGTAATCTCTATCAACTTCCACTTTTCCCGTAGACGGTCCCGTTCGAGCTTGACATCGTGAATCTCAGCTTGGGCTTGTTCAAGGGCGAAGGCCAAGGATACCACCTCTTTTCCGAGCTCCGACAAATGGGCTTCGTATGGAGAAATTCTACTGGACGAGGCCATCACTTCTTTTGTCTGAGTAAATTGGATTTGTTAAGGTCCTATATTTTTACAAATCATGTGATCACTGTTCAACGACTATATTAACAATGGTCAAAATTCATAACATAAAACCAAAGAAGTTGACATCTTATAAAAACATTTGTCATAAAGAGACATTTAACTGGATCAAGAGTGATTTTCCATTAATGAAACTTTGGGTCGTTACAATATTCCCCCCTTAAGAAATTTCACCCTCGAAATTTTCCTTTTCCTATACTAAAACAAATGTGGGTAACTCAACTTCATCATATCCGCTGGTTCCCAAGTCACTTCTTCAAACTTGTAGTTTTTCTACAACACCTTGATGAGGGGAATTGTCTTATTTCCTAGAACTTTTTCTCTACGATCTAAGATCTTCACTGATTGCTCCTCATAAGAAAGATCATCTTCTAATTGATCCACCTCAGAAGAGAGTACATGTGAAGGGTCTGGTATGTACTTCCTTAAGAGGGATACATGAAAGACATTATGTACTTTGGCCATAGTAGGTGGAAGTTCTAGTCGATAGGCCACAGGCCCAACACGATCAAGAACCTCTAAGGGGCCGATATACCTTGGACTTAACTTCCCTTTCTTTCCAAACCTCATGAACTTTTTTCACGGAGATATGCGTAGAAACACCATGTCTCCAACTTAAAACTCAATGTCTCGTCGACGATTATCTTCATAACTCTTCTGTCGAATTTGGGCTGCCTTGATATGCTGGTGAATGGTTTTCACCTTCTCCACCATTTCCTCGACCATTTCTGGTCCAAGCAGCTTACGTTCACCGACCTCATCCCAACATGCCGGTGTTCTGCACCTTTTCCCATACAGGGCTTCATATGGTGCCATTTGGATGCTCGAGTGGAAACTGTTATTATAAGATAACTCCACCAGATGAAGATGTTGATCCCATCTTCCTTTAAAGTCCATTGAGCATGCTCTCAACATATCCTCAAGTGTTTGGATAGTCCGCTCGGATTGGCCATCAGTTTGAGGATGATAGGCCGTACTGATGTTTAGTTCAGTATTCAGAGCATGTTGAAGACTCTTCCAAAACATAGATGTGAATCTTGGATCTCGGTCAGACACAATAGGTAGTGGTACTCCATGCAACCTTACCACTTCCCTGATATATATCCGTTCCAGTTGATCCGATGAGAAATCCTCCTGAATAGCAATGAAGTGTGCAGTCTTTGTTAGATGATCCACAACAACCCAGATTGCATTTTTGCCTTTGGATGTCCTTGTAAGTCCGGTGACAAAGTCCATGGTGATGTTCTCCCATTTCCATTCTGGTATGGGAAATGGTTGCATCATCCCCTTAGACTTCTGCCTCTCTACCTTCACTTGCTGACACACCAGGCACTTTGATGTATATTCAGCGATCTCCGTCTTCATATTATACCACCAAATGTTTTCTTGTAGATCTCGATACATATTTGTGCTCCCTAGGTTAATAGAGAAATTTGAACTATGTGCATCATCTAAAAGTTCCTTCTTCAGCTCCGGACTTGATAGAACACATAGTATTTTCCCAAACCACACAATTCCTTCATCATTAACATTAAACTCCGAGGATTTGCCTTTTTTGATAGCTTCCACTTTTTCCTGAATTCCCACATCATCCTTTTGAGAATCCTTTAACCTTTCCAAAAGAGATGGTTGAGCAATCATTTGTGAAAGGATTGATGATGTTCCCTTCTTTATGATTCCCACATCCATATTCATCAAGTCTAAGAAGATTGGATCCTTTTCAATTCTCATCATTGATATAATTGTTGGTTCCTTTCTACTTAGGGCATATGCCACCTTGTTCGCTTTCCCAGGGTGGTAATGTATTGAACAGTCATAATCCTTGATGAGCTCTATCCATCTTCTCTTGCGCATATTATGCTCTTTCTGTGTGAATATATATTTAAGACTCTTGTAGTCAGTATATATCTCACATTTATCTCCATAGAGATAATGCATCCATATTTTCAAGGCAAAGATCACAGCCGCCAACTCCATAACATGCGTTGTATAGTTTCGCTCATGGATTTTCAACTGCCTTGAGGCATAGGATATCACTTTATCATTCTGCATCAGCACACAGCCTAATCCCTTCTTTGAAGCATCACTGAATACCACAAAAAGATCCCCACTTGTGGGTATAGTGAGCAAGGGTGCAATGATAAGCCTCCTTTTCAACTCCTTGAAGCTTTCTTCACATTCATCACTCCAAGAAAACTTTACTCCCTTTCGAGTTATCTTGCTAAGAGGGTTGGAAAATCGTGAGAAATTTCTCACAAATCATCGATAATATCTAGCTAACCCCAAGAAGCTACGGATATTCATTAACGATGTTGGCATCAACCATCCCTCAATTGCATCTGTTTTGGAGGGTTCCATAGATATCCCATTACTTGTGATGATATGGCCCAAGAATGAGACCTCCTTCAACCAGAACTCACACTTGCTGTACTTTGCATAGAGCTTCTCCTTGCGCAAAGTCTCTAGTACCGTTTTTAAATGCTCCTCATGATCCTACTTGGTTTTGGAGTATATTAGAATATCATCTATAAAGACTACCAAAAATTTGTCAAGGTAATCTCTAAAAACTCTATTCATCAAGTCCATGAATATTTCTAGAGCATTGGTGAGTCCAAAAGGCATTACTATGAATTCATAGGGCTCGTATCTTGTATGAAAAGCAGTCTTGGGGACATCTTCCTTCTTCACCCTTACTTGATAATATCCCGACCGCAAGTTCACCTTGGAGAAGTATTGTGCTCCACGCAGCTGATCAAACAAGTCATCGATTCTTGGGAGAGGATACTTGTTCTTTATTGTGATTTTGTTAAGTTCATGATAATCGATACAAAGCCACATTGACACATCCTTCTTCTTGACGAATTGGACCGGTGCAGCCCATGGTGAAGCACTTGGGCGTATAAACCCTTTATCCATATTCTCTTGTAGTTGTTTCTTCATCTCTTTAAGCTATACAACAGCCATTCTATATGGAGTCTTGGATATTGGTATCACCCCAGGTATAAGTTCAATTGAGAAATCAAAATATCTTCTTGGAGGAAGACCAGGAAGTTCCTCAGGAAACTATAAGGCCCCAGCCTTAAACATTACTTATCATGAGTTATTATAAGATTACACCATGAGGATCTTTTCAGGTTTAGAGTTTTAAAGAATTAGATCATAAAACATGCATTACATTCCACATTTAAATAAAGTGGTTACATAAAAGATAGTATTCATTTTTCCCATCAATGGAAACATATTTAAAATAAAACATGGATTCTTTCTTAACACTTCCTTTACACTATCATCATATCATTTACCTTTCCCTTGACCTGTGAAAAACATTTCAAAAACATGGGATGAGCATAAAAAACTCAGTAAGGGATATAAAAATATGGAAAGGAAACATGGGTACATATATACATAAGAATGAAATCATACTTTACCCATAAAACATAATCACTTTAACATACCTCATAAAATCATGAATAAATCATAGAAATCATAAGACATAAAGGTAACTTGAGGCATTCATAACATTCTTATGTAGGGAGTAACCCTCTTGGTTACGTTTGGAATACCCATCACAGTATATTCCCTAAATCTCTTCGGATAAACCTTAACGTTTCACTCCTTCGCGTTACCCAATGCATTGGAGAGCTATATAGGGCTCACCCGCCCTTAGTTTATCACGGAACCACCCGTCTTCATAATAATTCCTAAGAACCTCGACATAATCGTATCACATAAAACATGCATAAAGGAAACATAACATTTCCACCTTTCAATCACAAGATATCAATACAACACATTGATATATAAACATTATGAAAACCATTTTCAATACCAAAATAAAAGAAATGTAAAACATGGTATTTATATTTCTTTTTAAAAAAAGGTATGGCTTGTAGAGGAAGCTGAAACTCAAATAATGGTCACGGCAGCGGAGAAGTCGTTGTCGCCGCATACGTACGACAAAAACAATCCCTTTTGTCGTTTAGTAAAATGCTTCGTATAAAAAAGATTCCTTTTGGATAAACATAAAAGTCAAAGGGTTTTATACACCGTATAAAAGAAGGTTGTGTATAACACAAAATATGCCTCAACGAAAGGAGATTGTGACGAAGTCCCATACCTCGGGTCCGACTTGACTCGGTCGTTATTTAATCTCCTGAATAATAAACTTGAGTTAATTTCTACTTTTTTAAGAACCTTTTTCAAGTTCATTATTCCTTATATATCACTTATCTCCATGTCATGAACACTATGTAATTATTTAAGTTAATAACGGTCATTTTAACGATCATTGGTACTTGAGTCAAAAATAAACCCTTTATAATTACAAGTTGTTCATGTATCTATTATATCTAGAATGGTATTAATGATTTAGATATCATATATATCATATATATCCAGTAAATGCATGCATTTATAATATTATATAACATTTAGAGGTAAGAAATGAAATGCATCGTTCATGGAGACGGTAAGCTGTACGTACGCATGAACGCTGCTTCCATTTGTATTTCGTATTTTATGAAATGGAATCATAATGATATAAAGGTATATTATAATTCCAGTGTAATAACATATATAATATCATAACTCTATCCTTTATACGTCCCACATATGGTATTAACGAATCAAATCACTTTCAGGGGGCTGTAGTCCGCACTTCCTTAAATGAAGATATCGCGTTTACCCATAATGGAAACCATAAAGGTATGCACAAAATGAAAAATAAATAAGATTAAGGAAAACATAAACATATTATATATCATATATAAATATAGTGTCATCTTAATGGCCACCTTTTAAGGTGTTAAAAGAATGTTGAACAATCATCGTTTCGGGAGGCATAAATTCATCATCCACGGAAACAGTATGTTCTTTAACCCTTAGATGCAGGTGTGTGTAAGTGTAGCTAGAATAATTCTTATAACAATATCCTAGTATATTGAAGATACTGTATTTGTTACAAAAGAAATGAATAAAAAGATTTTAGGGGGTTGGAGAAGAAAAATAAAACAAAAGGACTCAAGTGAAGACATTACCTTAAAATTGGGTAACTCCCTTTGGTTTGAGCTCAAAGACTTCCTTGGGAAGACTTATGCCCAAAGTGAGGCATCAAGGAGTAAGAGAGGGAAGTGGAGAGACAAAATGGGCAGGGTTTGGCCGAGCCAAAGGCTTTGGAAGTGTGGGTAAAGAGGTAGAGGTGGGGGCCTTTTATAAGAGGATAGGAGGGGCACTCTTGGAAAGTAAAGAAATGTTACTTTATTTTAAAATGCGTTTCAGATTCAAAAGGTCTCATATTGATATAATTCGAGGGTAAGATGCCAAGGGTTATAAATCCACCCATCAAATAGGTTTTGGACATGTGTAGGTCATAGATTTTACATTATCATTTCATTTTATTTAAATCCTTTATTAATGAGGTAATCACTGCATCATCATGATGTCATAAATAATTTAATTTATTTAAAGTCTAAAAATTATGAAAAAAAATACTATGATGTAGGAAATCGTTTTAGATTTCCAATGACTATTTATAATCAAAAATCTGATTTGTATAACCCCATGTAAAAATTGTTTTAGTAAAACATCTCATGTTTGTGTAATTTTTACTTTTACATTAAATAAAAAGCATTAATGTCTTTATCTTACCCAAGTGGCTCCATGGGGTCCCTAAAATCGACCCATGGGTTTTCTTGGTCGGCCATGACACATCCAATATGGGTAGGATAGGTGTATAGGTCATCTCATATTATTAAAACATTATTTTTACCTTAAACTACACTAATTACCTCTAATCACGATTAAAATCATAAAATTTACTATTCACAAAAAAAACTTATTTTAATCCCATTGAACCACATTTTACTTATTAATGACAACCATGTATGTCGGATTTTTGAAAATCAAATCATAGAAGTGGCAAAGTTTTATTTAAACAAAAAATCAGTTTCTTTAACTACCACTTAGTGGTTTCACTATTCATCAAAAATTGACGTTTTTTAGAAAAATACCAAAACTTCACCCTAAGCTATATTTTATATTATGAATTCAAAAATGATGTCTATTTTACAAAATTCAAATCATATAAGTTACATTAATTAATTTAATAATTAATTCCCGCTGTCAAAGCAAATAGCGTGTTTTTATGAAACAATAAGTATCAAAAGATTGACACTAGTTTAAGTCCAATTTCAAAGTGATTTTAATTCCAATGACCACTATTGGATTAAATGGTAAAAATATATTCTAATTTCACTTTAAACCCGATTCAAAAGATAATCTAATCATATAAATAAATTAGATTAAAAAGCAGTTTTGATGTAAAATGCAGTATTTTTCACTATTCATTAAAAAATGAACATTGTCAGGAAAATACCAAAAATTCAAACAAAGTAATTTTTGATGTCCCAATCATAAAGAATAAGTTTATTTTGACAAATATAGCTTATAAAATTGTCAAAAGAAAGATTTAAAAATGGTTTTCCATCAAAAGGCAGTAAAACAATCTTTTATAAATATTAGTGTATTCCATGCTTAAGATTGGATTTATTTTCATTTTAAGCCTCTAAAACACTATCTAATTCATTAATAGATATAGATAAAAATATCTATTATTAATTACTTATTTGGGATGTTACATCCTTCCCCCTTTAGAAAATTGCATCCCCGCAATTTATTTACTTATCGAATAAATGGGGGTACTTATCCCTCATTGCATTTTCAGATTCCCATGTTGCCTCTTCCATCATGTGGTTTTTCCACAAAACCTTTACCTGATTAATCACCTTATTCCATAACACTTGCTCCTTGTGGTCAAGAATCTGGACCGGTTGTTCCTCATAAGATAGGTTCTCTTCCAACTGAACTACCTCTGGACTCAAAACATGAGATGGATCTGGCATATACTTTCTCAACATCGAAACGTGAAAAACATTATAACGACCCATACTTTACATACATTGTTAATACTTAAAAATTGAAGCACACTTATTAAAACATATGATGTAACGCCCCGACCCCAGCTACCCAGAGTCTGTGCATTAATTACATAACATTGGCATGATCACAAGAAAGATCAAATCCCGAAAGACCGATTGGTTTAGTAGCCTTGGAAACACTAGATATAATCATAAAGTTTTACATTACATTTCAAAGTGAAAAACTACTACAACAACAAAGTCTTCATATCCACACTATTAACCCCTCATAATATCCCTGCAAGTCATTCATAATTTACTTCTTCACTACCTGGGAAAAATAAAACATAGAAAAGGGGTGAGCTCAAATGCCCAGTAAGGATAACAGTATAGCAGAACATTCAAAATAAGCATAAACATTTAAGGCAATGAATTACTAAAACAAAAGCCTTTTAAAATTGAACTTCAACATAGTATGGCAAAAGTAAAATGAAATAATTCCATTTACTTGTTCACATGGATATTCTACTAATCGAATAATCACATGCAATATCAATAACCACTTTCATAATGTTGGAATGCATAATGCCAGACTATCATAACCACATAGCCAAGGCCTCGTGCCAAGACTACAAATAAGATTTTTTCAAGGCCTTGTGCCAAGACACTAGTTTGTCTCATGAGACCTACCGATGCATCGAGGAGCTATATCGGGCTCCACCCGTCACTTATTAAGTCCAATGCATTCCCATATGAAAAGGTTTAAACATAACATAAACATTCGTATTAAAAGTAGCATACGAAATGTCAATAATTTCACCATAAACTATGAATGGTATAAAAATAGCACATCCACAGTCAAACATATCACAAAACATTCAATACAATATAGAAGTTTTGTATCATAATAAATCAACTTCAAATAAGCGTAAAATCCATCAATGGATGTTGACATAGATGAAATCAAAACACATTTTAGAGAAATATCTCTTTCTATTTTTGAAATCATTTGAGAGCCATATGAAATAAAACATTTTCTTTGAAAATATTCTTATAAGCTTGTAAGGAAAAATTTGAAGATTTTATAACGGCGGAAAATAACCGCACCCACCGTATAAGTTAAAAAAAACATTCTTACCTTAATTCTGTCGAAAAGGTTAAAAAGGGCCTTGTTTTGAAAACGACGGAAAGATTACTTTATAAAACTCTTATAAAAAGTCAAACAAGGGTATAAATGACTTTAAATCATATTCTTGTAAATAATAAATATGTTTTGAAATACATTTTGAAGAAACATGGATGTGGATGATAAAGAGATCCCAGTAGATTATTACGTATAAACAACCTCGGATAATGAAGAGATTGTGAAATAACCCTTACCATTTGGTGACTTATGAAACATACAACCCATGAAAGAGGTATCATTCAATTAATATGTAAATACACATAAATTAGTGTGTATTACACAAAGAATATTATTATGGGCAGTACATACACCACACAAAAGGTGATGGTGACAATATGGCATGAATCTCACGGGAATAAGGAGTGAGATGAAAACCCCTTACCACGTTAATCAACTGATTAGTATGGCCAAAAGTTAATAATCACCAAATGGTTTACATAATAACATGAATATAAAGAGAATCATGAAAATATATATCAAATGGCCGTACACAATACACCACTTTCAATAATTTAGTGGCGAACAATGGAAATCTCACGGAATTGAAAGTGAGATAAGAAAATCCCTTACCTTGTACTTTTCCTTGGTTGGGGTAGGTTAACCTCCTGTATAATGGTGAAATAATTGTTATTAAATTATACAAGAATCATATATATTAATATGATATCATATATGATCTTTTAACATTGATTTGTTAATAATATCTTAGAATTATCGTCGTTTCGGGTGTTAACGTACTCATTTTCTTTTATATGTTTTGTTACATAAGTCATGTTTGTTGTATCTTATTCATATCCAGAATGATATAAAGTCCTTAAAAATTATTTTTAAATCATTAAATGATAATTATACTTGAATGGATATGATGGAGAATGAATCTCATCGCGTTCGTGGAGACGGTAGTCCGTACGTACGCACGAACGCTACTTCCATTTAATTTTTATTTTAAAAGAATCGAATCCAAATGATACATAGGTATATTACTATTCCAGTATAATATAATATTTTATATATGTTACTTAAGTTCATTAACACCATCCTTTATACGTTCCATGTGTGGTATGAACGAGTCATATCATTTTAAGGGGGCGGTAGTCCGCACTTCCTCAAATGAAATTATCGTATGTATATACAACATGAAACGAATAATGGTATGAAATAAAATGGAATTACAGAATCTTATATATAAAATATATATCATTAATATCATATTTAATTATAGTGCCATCATAATGGCCACCATGAGAGGCGGTAAGATGTACTTGAACAATCATCGTTTCGTGAGGCGTTAGTTTTCCATCCACCGAAACATTATGTTCATCATCCATTAGATGGAGTTGTGTGTATGTGTAGTTTTAATCCTTCTTATAACAACATCCTAGTATATTGAGGATACTGGTTTTGTTACAAAAGAAAGGAAATAAAAAGAGTTTAGGGGTTGGAGAAGCAAAATAATTGAAAATAATTTAAGAGAAATCGTTACCTTTAATTTAGGTAACTCACTTTGGTTGGAACCAAAGGACTTCTTGAAATGATTTCTGCCTAAGGTGAAGCTTAAAGGAGGAGTAGTAGGATGTGGGGAGCTTATTTGGGCAGAGTTTGGACGAGCCAAGTGGCTTTAGAGGTGTGAGGAATGAGTAGAAGTGGTCCCCTTTTATAAGGGTGAGGAGGGGCTCTTTAAGAAAGTGTGAAAGTATTACTTTATAATATATTTGTATTCGGTTTATAATGGTCCAAAAATAATTTAGGTCTAAGATAAGATGACTAATATTCTAAATAACATCAACCAATAAGAATTGGGCAGGTTTTAGATAATATTTTAATCATTATAATCTTATTTATTTAAATGATTTATTAATGAGGTAAACATTGCATCATTATTGTGTCATTAATAATTTAACTTATTTGATGTCTAAAAATTATAAATAAAATATCATCATGTAGTAAATCGTATTAGATTTATAATGAATATTTATAATCGAAAATCCAACATGTATAACCCTATGTAAAAATTGTTCTTCTAAAAGATGTAAGCTTATGCCATTTTTATTTTTATTTTAACTTTATTAATATAATGTGTCCCTACCACATACAAGTGGCTCCAAGGGGTCCCCAAATTGACCCAAGGATGCCCATGGTCGGTTATGTGTCCACAAATAAGGTTAGGACACGTTTTAGGGTAATTTTTTATTATTATAATATTATTTGTCAACCCTTATTTACCGGATTTACCCTTTAACCATGGTAAATAAAATATTTACCACAGTAACTATTCAAAATGTATAAAAATAAAAGTTACCTATTTACACAATTTGAACATCCTGATTCCAAATATGGAATCCATTTTCCTAAATTCAAAACATAGAAGTGGCAGAAATTAATTTAAAATTAATTCCCGCTGTCAAAACAAAAAGCGTGTTTTTAAGAGATAATAACTATCAAAAGATTGACACTTGTTTATGTTTGGTTTAATTGTAATATTATGTCCAATGACCAAAATTATATTAAATGGTAAAAATATATTCTAAATATACTTTAAAACCACTCAAATTCATAATTTATCACTATTAATTATTTTGATTTAAAAAGTTGTTTTTAATTAAAATCTAGTAATTTTCACTATTAATCAAAATATGAAAGTTATCCAAAATGTACCAAAATTTCACCTTCGGCTAAATTCGATATTCCGAGTCCAAAAATGAAGTCCATTTTCAAATATAAAATATATATAATTCCAAAAATTAGGTATTACTATTCACAACGGCTAGTTTGATTGGTTGTTAGAACTCGGTGTTGCGTACAACACGCGCTATTGTATTATTCAAAGGAAAGCGTACCGTGGAAGCTTGAGATGTTTCATTTTAAATTTTTTGATGTCCTCATTTAGTCAAAAAGCTTAAAATATTGTATTTAAAAAGGGTTCACTATTAAAAGTTGATAAAAGTGCAATACTGAAAATGAATTTGTTCTTGCATTATATCTAAGAAACTCATAATATGGATTCTAAAATTATAAGGATTATATAAAGTTTAAAATTTAGATAATACTATTCATGACCTCTTTTAATGGATTTTTTTTTCTTTGTAAGTCATGGTGTGATTGACCTCGGTGTTGCGTGTATTGCAAGTTATTGAATTATTTTGAAGAAATAACACACTATGAAATCTTGGGGTGTTACATTCTCCCCTCCTTCAATAAATTGCGTCCTCGCAATTTGAAATTGTTCTTCAAAAATAAAAGGTTGAAAATAGAAAATATATTTGTGGAAAAACCCACATCGGAAATTGGGTTACTAAAATTTAGTCTTAATATGAGAAAAGAGAAATGAAAGGGTCACCACCATATTATGATCTCGATTAGGAGAACATTGGTGGCAATTAGTGACATATAATTGGAGGAAAAACGTAAATATTTATAGGTAGTGATTGAGGTCATCAATCACAAACAAGTATAAAATTGAGGTTCTTAAACTCATCAATCTATGATGATTTGAAATACCATCGGTTCAACAAAACATAGGGTATTGGGATAACACATTTTTGACATTTCAAAATATCTTAGTTGAAATCCCACATCAAAAAATGAATTAATGAGGCCTCTATTTTAAAAAAAGAGTGGAAAGTATGAAGATTACCGAACATAACACATACTAGGGTTCAATGTAGGAAAATATGGATATGGAGGAGAAATCTAACCATCAATTATCTGATGGAGAGTGGTAGAGAACATGTATATGAAAAGGCCAAAAATCCCAAAGCAAAAAATTAGTGATGATTTAAGGTACCATCTAGGACAACATTTTTGTTCTATGTTCCTTTTATTAATGTTGAGAAATTTATTTATGAGATTGGCTAAGATCATAAGGAGATATACTTACTTTATAATTAGAGTTTTATTCATTAATAAATTTCTACCACAAACTCATCTTTCACTCTAAAAGATAATAGAACATAAAAGAATTTTCTATTTATACTATTCGTACAGGGTTCCAAAATAAATGAATTTATAATTCATCTACCAAATCTTTTAAAAAAACTACATTATTTAATCCAGGACATCTCATGGTCCAGTGGTAGGTGATACACCCTTTTCGCCCTTCGGTTGCGAGTTCAAGTCTCGCAGCCTTGCCGGACGCGATGGGTTGCCGCCCAACCTCCGGGTTGTCCTTTTATGGAAATCCAAAATAATCCAAACTAGAACTATCCAAAATACTTCTGTCCAAACTCACAGTCCAACATTTATAAGGAAGGTAAAGATAATGTAGATCCTTTTTACCCCGTAATAGAATATGAATACCTTCATCATGTATTCTTTTAATATACTGAAACATCCTGAATTACCATATTCCTTATTGATTACATTCATGCTCCCTTATTCCATATAGAATGCTGGATATTAATCCAAAAATGTTTTAAACCCCAACAATGATGGAATATACAAATCATTAATCAGTTCCAAGGTAGTCAAGAATATCCAATTTAATTTATCCAAAACAATCATGTATTATTACAAAATCACTACCTCGGTATCTGAACTATATTATGATTTATCTTTCTCTCAACCATATATTTTCCAAAAATTTATCCTGCTATTGAGTCACTTTTCTTTGTTCCACACAATCTCAAGTCCTTAATGAAATAGTACTGCAGTACAATCCTTATATACTCCATAATTATTATAACAAGTACATTGTTGATACAACACTCAATTGACATATTCAACATAAGAACTCTAATCATTCCTCTTCATTTGTGGTAGTATCATAACTTGATCTTTATCCAATAGCATCATTTGCGGCATAGTCTGATGACTGGGACATAGGTTCGCGTAGTGTCCAAACTCCTTGTAAATGAAGCATTGTACATTTGAAACCATTTTCTTAACCTTGCAGCCACGTACATTGTGCCCTTTTCCTCCACACTTATAACAAACTCCCATTCCTTTCAGGCAAGTTCCAGGGTGTTTCTTTCCACAGTTACCACATATGGGAAAATTCTTCTTTTCCCTCTTCCCTTTATCCATCTTTCTCTCTTCTATCCTTTTCTTCTCTTGATTCTCTTCAAAGCCATAGGACTCAGTAAACTCTTTACTTATCTCATCAACACATGATATTATTTCTTCATATGATGATAATACATGGGAGAATATTTCTCTTATTAATTCTATCTTAAGACCATGAAAGATATGATCCTTCCTTCTCTTTGGATCATGTTCATTTCTGGAGTTCTCATTCCTTCTACTGGGCGCCATTTCTAAACAATGGCATAAACTAGATCAGTTTGTAAATCAAAACACATAATCCCATACTTATCAAATACTTAACATAAATTGAACTATTTATGGATATAATCCATAATCATAAAATTGTTTTCTTTGAGGAATTATATACTCATAAACCCTTCATAATGATTTGTAAAGAAAATGAGAGTTATCCTAAGCATATCCCCCGGGAGTGTCGTAACCAAGAGTGCAGCAAGGCCCGTTGTCGTGCACCAGTTCCCGTTCGAGTCTAGCTCAAAGCGGTGTTTTCGGGTTTTACCCCTAGGTACATCTGTGCCAGAGCCGCCTCTACCTACTCGTATCCAGACAGGGATGTATTGCTCGGAAAACTCACAAAATATCTACAATACCAAAATTCTAGGAAGTTCTTCTATACTAATCCTCAAAGTTCATCTTAGGTCTATGTGCTCTAATCATAGTTTATCTAAATCTAGCTTCCAAGGTTTGTACTAAACTTCCTCTGATACCAACTGCAACGCCCCGACCCCAGCTACCCAGAGTCGGTGCATTAATTACATAACATTGGCATGATCACAAGAAAGATCAAATCCCGAAAGACCGATTGGTTTAGTAGCCTTGGAAACACTAGATATAATCATAAAGTTTTACATTACATTTCAAAGTGAAAAACTACTACAACAACAAAGTCTTCATATCCACACTATTAACCCCTCATAATATCCCTGCAAGTCATTCATTATTTACTTCTTCACTACCTGGGAAAATAAAACATAGAAAAGGGGTGAGCTCAAATGCCCAGTAAGGATAACAATATAGCGGAACATTCAAAATAAGCATAAACATTTAAGGCAATGAATTACTAAAACAAAAGCCTTTTAAAATTGAACTTCAACATAGTATGGCAAAAGTAAAATGAAATAATGCCATTTACTTGTTCACATGGATATTCTACTAATCGAATAATCACATGCAATATCAATAACTACTTTCATAATGTTGGAATGCATAATTCCAGACTATCATAACCACATAGCCAAGGCCTCGTGCCAAGACTACAAATAAGATTTTGTCAAGGCCTTGTGCCAAGACACTAGTTTGTCTCATGAGACCTACCGATGCATCGAGGATCTATATCGGGCTCCACCCGTCACTTATTAAGTCCAATGCATTCCCATATGAAAAGGTTTAAACATAACATAAACATTCGTATTAAAAGTAGCATACGAAATGTCAATAATTTCACCATAAACTATGAATGGTATAAAAATAGCACATCTACAGTCAAACATATCACAAAACATTCAATACAATATAGAAGTTTTGTATCACAATAAATCAACTTCAAATAAGCGTAAAATCCATCAATGGATGTTGACATAGATGAAATCAAAACACTTTTTAGAGAAATATCTCTTTCTATTTTTGAAATCATTTGAGAGCCATATGAAATAAAACATTTTCTTTGAAAATATTCTTATAAGCTTTTAAGGAAAAATTTGAAGATTTTATAACGGCAGAAAATAACCGCACCCACCGTATAAGTTAAAAAAAACATTCTTACCTTAATTCTGTCGAAAAGGTTAAAAAGGGCCTTGTTTTGAAAACGACGGAAAGATTCCTTTATAAACCTCTTATAAAAAGTCAAAAAAGGGTATAAATGACTTTAAATCATATTCTTGTAAATAATAAATATGTTTTGAAATACATTTTGAAGAAACATGGATGTGGATGATAAAGAGATCCCAGTAGATTATTACGTATAAACAACCTCGGATAATGAAGAGATTGTGAAATAACCCTTACCATTTGGTGAATTATGAAACATACAACCCATGAAAGAGGTATCATTCAATGAATATGTAAATACACATAAATTAGTGTGTATTACACAAAGAATATTATTATGGGCAGTACATACACCACACAAAAGGTGATGGTGGCAATATGGCATGAATCTCACGGGAATAAGGAGTGAGATGAAAACCCCTTACCACGTTAATCAACTGATTAGTATGGCCAAAAGTTAATAATCACCAAATGATTTACAGAATAACATGAATATAAAGAGAATCATGAAAATATATATCAAATGGCCGTACACAATACACCACTTTCAATAATTTAGTGGCGAACAATGGAAATCTCACGGAATTGAAAGTGAGATAAGAAAATCCCTTACCTTGTACTTTTCCTTGGTTGGGGTAGGTTAACCTCCTGTATAATGGTGAAATAATTGTTATTAAATTATACAAGAATCATATATATTAATATGATATCATATATGATCTTTTAACATTGATTTGTTAATAATATCTTAGAATTATCGTCGTTTCGGGTGTTAACATACTCATTTTCTTTTATATGTTTTGTTACATAAGTCATGTTTGT
Source organism: Viscum album (assembly GCA_963277665.1). Lineage (NCBI taxonomy): Eukaryota > Viridiplantae > Streptophyta > Magnoliopsida > Santalales > Viscaceae > Viscum > Viscum album. Next base: position 369,806,320 of record OY728165.1, read on the forward strand.
TGTATCTTATTCATATCCAGAATGATATCAAGTCCTTAAACATTATTTTTAAATCATTAAATGATAATTATACTTGAATGGATATGATGGAGAATGAATCTCATCGCGTTCGTTGAGACGGTAGTCCGTACGTACGCACGAACGCTACTTCCATTTAATTTTTATTTTAAAAGAATCGAATCCAAATGATACATAGGTATATTACTATTCCAGTATAATATAATATTTTATATATGTCACTTAAGTTCATTAACAACATCCTTTATACGTTCCATGTGTGGTATGAACGAGTCATATCATTTTAAGGGGGCGGTAGTCCGCACTTCCTCAAATGAAATTATTCTATGTATATACAACATGAAACGAATAATGGTATGAAATAATATGGAATTACAGAATCTTATATATAAAATATATATCATTAATATCATATTTAATTACAGTGCCATCATAATGGCCACCATGAGAGGCGGTAAGATGTATTTGAACAATCATCGTTTCGTGAGGCGTTAGTTTGCCATCCACAGAAACATTATGTTCATCATCCATTAGATGGAGTTGTGTGTATGTGTAGTTTGAATCCTTCTTATAACAACATCCTAGTATATTGAGGATACTGGTTTTGTTACAAAAGAAAGGAAATAAAAAGAGTTTGGGGGTTGGAGAAGCAAAATAATTGAAAATAATTTAAGAGAAATCGTTACCTTTAATTTAGGTAACTCACTTTGGTTGGAACCAAAGGACTTCTTGAAATGATTTCTGACTAAGGGGAAGCTTCAAGGAGGAGGAGAGGGATGTGGGGAGCTTATTTGGGCAGAGTTTGGACGAGCCAAGTGGCTTGAGAGGTGTGAGGAATGAGTAGAACTGGTCTCCTTTTATAAGGGTGAGGAGGGGATCTTTAGGAAAGTGTGAAAGTATTACTTTATAATATATTTTTATTCGGTTTATAATGGTCCAAAAATCATTGAGGTCGAAGATAAGATGACTAATATTCTAAATAACATCAACCAATAAAAATTGGACAGGTTTTAGATAATATTTTAATCATTATAATCTTATTTATTTAAATGATTTATTAATGAGGTAAACATTGCATCAATATTGTGTCATTAATAATTTAACTTATTTGATGTCTAAAAATTATAAATAAAATATCATCATGTAGGAAATCGTTTTAGCTTTATAATGAATATTTATAATCGAAAATCCAACATGTATAACCCTATGTAAAAATTGTTCTTCTAAAAGATGTAAGCTTATGCAATTTTTATTTTTATTTTAACTTTATTAATATAATGTGTCCCTACCACATACAAGTGGCTCCAAGGGGTCCCAAAATTGACCCAAGGATGCCCATGGTCGGTTATGTGTCCACCAATAAGGTTAGGACACGTTTTAGGGTAATGTTTTATTATTATAATATTATTTTTCAACCCTTATTTACCGGATTTACCCTTTAACCATGGTAAATAAAATATTTACCACAGTAACTATTCAAAATGTCTAAAAATAAAAGTTACCTATTTACACAATTTGAACATCCTGATTCCAAATATGGAATCCATTTTCCTAAATTCAAAACACAGAAGTGGCAGAAATTAATTTAAAATTAATTCCCGCTGTCAAAACAAAAAGCGTGTTTTTAAGAGATAATAACTATCAAAAGATTGACACTTGTTTATGTTCGGTTTAATTGTAATATTATGTCCAATGACCAACATTATATTAAATGGTAAAAATATATTCTAAATATACTTTAAAACCACTCAAATTCATAATTTATCACTATTAATTATTTTGATTAAAAAATTTGTTTTTAATTAAAATCTAGTAATTTTCACTATTCATCAAAATATGAAAGTTATCCAAAATGTACCAAAATTTCACCTTAGGCTAAATTTCATATTCCGAGTCCAAAAATGAAGTCCATTTTCAAATATAAAATATATATAATTCCAAAAATTAGGTATTACTATTCACAACGGCTAGTTTGATTGGTTGTTAGAACTCGGTGTTGCGTACAACACGCGCTATTGTATTATTCAAAGGAAAGTGTACCGTGGAAGCTTGAGATGTTTCATTTTAAATTTTTTGATGTCCTCATTTAGTCAAAAAGCTTAAAATATTGTATTTAAAAAGGGTTCACTATTAAAAGTTGATAAAAGTGCAATACTGAAAATGAATTTGTTCTTGCATTATATCTAAGAAACTCATAATATGGATTCTAAAATTATAAGGATTATATAAAGTTTAAAATTTAGATAATACTATTCATGACCTCTTTTAATGGATTTTTTTTTTCTTTGTAAGTCATGGTGTGATTGAACTCGGTGTTGCGTGTAGTGCAAGTTATTGAATTATTTTGAAGAAATAACACACTATGAAATCTTGGGGTGTTACATATGACAAAACCACAACGGACCGTATAGGTATAGTGTCTTTAGAAACTGGGAAACATAAACAACTGGTTCATAAATCTTCTACAGTGTCTCCCATTTATTTCATCATATCTAGGGTCCCTTTTAGCATATTCTACTTAATATCCATCTTCCTGACCTGGGGAAAAGAAAACATAAAAGGGTGAGCTCAAATGCTCAGCAAGGGAAAATAAAGGAAATAAAAATCATATCATATCTTTTTGAAACTCATAACCTGCAAAAGATATCATAATATCTTAACATGGAACAAATCGTAGAAGTGAAAATGAGATCCCCATAATCATAACATGAAACTTGAAACTTTGTGGCATGCACACATAATCATGGAAAATCATTTCTTGTTAGTCATGACTCATTTCCAATACTATCTTAGTGGACAAAGTCCCTTTCTAAACCGAGTCACCCTCGTTCCAGTCCTGTTTCATTGAACCGGTATAACCTACCGTTCCATCCATGTCTATCTCATGAGATATAAAATCTTTACCCAATGCATTGGAGGGAGATATAGGTCCCACCCATCTAATAATGAATCCTTTCTTATGTGTGCCACATAATCATAAACCATATATCATAGTGTAACCCATGTAATAAAAATGGGATTCTTAAACAACATGACATCATAAAACAATTCATATAAGATAAAGGAATTCATAAAAATATTTCCATCACAACATAATCAAACCAATGTAATAATAGGGATAAAAACAGAACCCTTTTATTATCTTAGATGGAAAATAATTTTGATAAAATACTTGAACTCCATTCTTGAGGAAAATATCCTTTCTACATCAAAAATATTTTTCCTTTCATAACATGTCATACGACTTTAAAATAAAAGAAGTTGATTAAAAATAAAATTGAAAACTTGTAAAGGAAGTTTCTTAAAAATCCATTCATGCCGTATAAGTTAAAAAAAACATTCTTCGTACTTTTGTCGGAAAAGTCAAAAAGTACCTCGTACAAAAAACGACAAAAGATCCCTTTCATACATTTTACTAAAAACTCACCGAAGGGTAAAAATGGATTTAAAAAATTGTAGGTGGATGGAAATAATATTACATATTGATGAAACATGGATGTGGATGATAAAATACACCCCAGTAAATACTTACGAATAAACAATCTCAGATAAAAATGAGATTGTGATATTTCCCTTACCTTAGGTCTGATTTGCCTTGTACGTGTCCGAAGCTCCTGTATAATGGTTTAAATAATGTTATTGACTTATTCCAGAATCATACATATTGATATGATATCATATATGGTCATATTCTTAGCTTCTTGTTAGTAATATTTCATTGTTACTTGTTACTCGGGTCCTTATTGCCTTTTGTTCTTATGCGTGTTTTGCCGAATAAATTATTATTCTTATTTTAAGGTTATAGATACCTTATATCCAGAATGGTATTAGTGTAACATATATCATATTTATTCATTCTATTCATTTATATAATTACTATGTAATGATGATCATGTAGAACGAGTCGCATCACATCGTGGAGACGGTATTCCGTACGTACGCACGAGTGATGATATCGTTACTATGATCGTGGAACTGTATTGGAGTATATATATATATTATTTCAGTATCAATATTACTTTATAATAATCATAAATAGTTACTCATTACACCATTATACCCATCCTTGTAAGGTGATGGTGGAAAATAGATTACACCACGGCGTGGAGACGGTATTCCGTACGTACGCACGCGCGGTGATTTCATTTTTCCGTAGGATGGATAGAAGGTGAATTAGGGTTGTTTCATATTTATAATAACATATCAGTATGTAAGTAATACTGATGTTATTACTTTATCATGAAACAACTAAAGAAGAAGAAGTTGAAGAAGAAAGAAATTGAAAAGATCGGTAATGGATATTACCTCTTCTTTGGAACGCCTCTTTGAATCCTCCACTTAGGGAACTAATATTGGTCTTTGAAGAAGACCAGGACCTCTAGGATTATTCTAGGGAAGTGGATAGGAGAAAATGGCAGGGGTTGGCCGTGCTTGAGTGCTCAAATTGGTGTGAGGAGGAGGGGGAGGAGGTGCCCTTTTATAAGGGAGGAGAGGGGCACCTTAGGAATATCACAAAATATTATTTTATATTAATGTCAAAATCGGTTTATAATGGTTCCAAAGGGTCTTATTTAGAAGCTAAATTGGTTATGGGTCTAAATCATATCAACCAGTAGGATTTAGACAAGTTTAGAGTATTATTTTAACCTTGTCAATTAGATTTAACTCTAAGTTAAATAATTTAACTTTTACCATGTCTTTTTGTTTTCTTTTACTATATGGTTAATACACTTAATATAACATGCCAAACGAACCCCAAATTGTTTATTATTAATATATATATCCTTATCTAAGTCATTTGGCCGAACCTTAGATTTTTAGGAATAAAATAACAATTAATAATATAATATTTGATTTAAAAACTATTTTGTGTCAATTTTGACACTATTTGATATATGATTTTTTTGAAAGTCATAACAGAATTATATGTTCGAACTAAGTTGATTAAATCAACACTAATATATCACAGTAACCTATAAAATTAGTGGAATTCATAAAAAGCCTCAAATTACATTTATTTTGGTGTTTATAACATCAATTATGTCAGTATTTCATAAATAAGATAATTACTGCATCATCGTTGTGTCATAATTAAATTAAATTATTTTATGTCTAAAAATTATAAATAAAATACCATTATGTAGGAAATATTTTTATCTTTCTAATGAATATTTATTGTCGAATTTATCTTATGTATAACCCCATATTAAAAATGATTTACTTATTAAACTTTGATTTTAACTATTTTAACCCTTCTTTAAATAAATTAATAATAAATGTCCTAATCTAACTCAAGTGGGCCTAAATGGTCATATTTTATTCATAAGGTTGTTTTTGGTCGAATTACACTTATCCAATAGAATTAGGACGTGTGTTAGGGTAATAGTAATGTCATATTTACCCTTAGTTACCCTATTTACTATTAACAGTGGTAAAAAAAATAAAAAGTTACTATTCACCAAAAAATTATTTTTATCTCATTGAAACACATTTTACTTACTGATATCAACCGTGTCTGTCGGATTTTCAAAATTCCATTCACAGAAGCGGTAAAATTAAGTTTTATGCAAAATTCAGTTTTTAACCTACCACTTAGTGGTTTCACTATTCATCAAAAATTGAAAGTTTTCAGAAAAAAACCAAAACTTTACCCTGGGCTAATTTCGGTATTCCGAATCCAGAAATGAAGTCCATTTTGAAAAATAAAATTTATAAAATTTCAAAAAGTGGTTATTACTATTCATAACGGCTAGTTTTAATAATATTTTAATAGCATATCGTTGTTTAGTGAAACTCGGTATTGCGTACGACGCAAGCTATCGAGGAAGGTCGTGATTGCGTGTAAAGTAAGCCAAGCAAGTGTGTAGTGAAATATTCCTTTGATGATATATAAAAACAAAATATTACTCATAAAAATCTCGGGTGTTACATTCTACCCCCCTTAAAAGAATTTCGCCCTCGAAATTCATCACTTTGTAACAAACAGATGAGGATACCTCTCCCTCGTCATATCCTCAAGCTCCCAAGTAGCTTCTTCTAATTGGTGGTTCCTCCATAAAACTTTCACCAAGCGAGTGGTCGTATTTCGTAGGACTTTTCCGCTACGATCCAGAATCTCTATCGGCTGTTCTTCGTAAAAAAGATCTTGCTCCAGCGGTACAACTTCTGAGCTGAGTGCATGTGAAGGATCTGGTATGTACTTTCTCAGGAGAGATACATGGAACACATCGTGAACTTGAGAGAGATTCGGTGGATGCGCCAATCGGTAAGCTACCTTTCCAACACGATCCAGTATTTCGAAAGGACCGATATATCTAGGGCTCAACTTCCCCTTCTTTCCAAATCTCATAACCCTCTTCCAGGGATATATTCGTAAGAACACTTTATCACCCACTTCAAACTCTAGGTCTTATCTTCGGTTGTCGGCATAACTTTTCTGTCGACTCTGAGCTGCTCTTATGTGTTGTTGAATAGATCTGACCTTTTCTGCCATTTCATCAACGAGATCAGGTCCTAATAGCTTTCTTTCCCCAACTTCATCCCAGCAAGTTGGAGTCCTGCATTTCTTTCCATAGAGATCTTCATAAGGAGCTATCTGAATACTGGAGTGAAAGCTATTATTATAAGAAAATTCCACCAAAGGTAGGTGTTGATCCCAACCTCCTTTGAAATCCATAGAGCAAGCTCTCAACATATCCTCTAGGGTTTGAATTGTTCTTTCAGACTGACCGTCTGTCTGGGGATGATAAGCAGTGCTGAAACTCAACTCTGTATCCAGAGTATGCTGAAGACTTCGCCAGAACTTCGAGGTAAATCACGGATCCCGATCAGATATAATAGAAAGTGGTACTCCATGCAATCTTACCAATTCCTTTACATATATCCTGGCAAGCCGATCTAGAGAGAAATCCTCTCTAATAGCAATGAAGTGTGCAGACTTTGTAAGACGATCAACTATGACCCAAATAGCATTATTGCCTTTGGATGTTTTAGGAAGTCCTGTAACAAAGTCCATAGTGATGTTTTCCCATTTCCATTTGGGTATGGGTAATGGTTGTAACATCCCCTTAGACTTCTGTCTCTCAGCTTTAACTTGTTTACAAACCAAGCATCGAGAGACATATTCAGCAACATCTCTTTTCATGCCATCCCACCAGAAGTACTCTTTCAGGTCCCTATACATCTTCGTGATTCCAGGATGAATAGAGAATGATGAACTACGAGCCTCATCCAGCAGCTCCTTCTTTAATTCGGGGATGGGAGGAACACAAAACTGATTCCTGAACTTTATTATCCCATCACAATCAAGGTTAAATTTAGGAACATTTCTCACCTTCTTTTGTAACTCGACATCTTCTTTATGTGCCTCTTTAATCTTGACATGTATAGATGGTTGAACATTCATTTGAGAAAGATAAGATTTTTCCTCTTCCATTATAATTCCAAGATCCATCCTTTGTAAATCCCTAAATATTGGATCTTTTGTGATCCTCATCATGGATAAACTAGCATGGTCTTGTCGACTTAATGCATCTGCCACCTTGTTTGCTTTCCCAGGGTGGTAATGGATTGAGCAGTCGTAATCCTTAATCAGCTCCAACAATCTTCTTTGACGCATATTCAACTCCTTTTGTGTAAAAATATACTTTAAACTTTTATGAACAGTATAAATATCACACCTTTCACCATAAAGGTAATGCCTCCAAATATTTAATGCAAAGATTACCGCACCCAACTCCAAATCATGTGTTGGATAATTTTGCTCATGGATTTTCAACAGTCGTGAGGCATAAGCTATCACCATATCATTTTGCATAAGAACACACCCCAATCCCTTCTTGGATGCATCACTATAGATCACAAACCTTTCTCCACTACAAGGCAGTGTGAGCACAGGTGCACTGGATAACCTTCTTTTCAACTCCTTGAAATTCTCTTCACATTCCTCTGTCCAAACAAACTTAACTCCTTTCCAAGTCAACTTGGTGAGTGGATTAGATAATCGTGAAAAATACTTTACAAAACGTCGATAATATCCAGCCAAACCAAGAAAACTTCGGATCTCAGTTACTGTTGTTGGTCTTGACCATCTTTCGATGACCTCTGTTTTTGCTGGATCCACATATATCCCCTCTTTTGAGATTATGTGACCCAAAAATGCAACTTTTTGAAGCCAAAATTCACACTTGGTAAATTTGGCATAAAGCTTCTCCTTTCTCAGGGTCTTCAATATAATTCTCAAGTGATCTTCATGCTCTTCCTTTCTCTTTGAATAGACAAAAATATCGTCTATAAAGACTACTACAAATTGGTCAAGATAGTCTCTAAAGACTCTATTCATTAGATCCATGAAGATAGCAGGGGCATTAGTAAGACCAAATGGTATCACTATAAATTCATAGTGTCCATACCTTATACGGAAAGTCGTCTTTGGTATATCCTCCCTTTTGACCCTTAATTGATGATACCCTGAACGAATATCAATCTTGGAAAAGTATTGAGCTCCGCGTAGTTGGTCAAATAAGTCATCAATGCGTGGGAGAGGATATTTGTTCTTGATAGTGATCTTGTTAAGTTCTCGATAATCAATGCAGAGTCTCATTGATCCATCTTTCTTCTTAACAAATAGAATAGGTGCTCTCCAAGGTGACGCACTAGGGCGTATGAATCCCTTATCAAGATTCTCTTGGAGTTGCTTCTTCAATTCTTGCAACTCAATTGGGGCCATTCTATAAGGTGTCTTTGAAATTGGAAAAGCACCTCGTACGAGTTCTATTGAAAACTCAACTTCATGATTTGGTGGAAGACCCGGTAATTCATCCGGAAAGACATCATCAAACTCCCGTACAATGGGCATATTCTTAATCGTGAGTTTCTCACCAACCATTTGAGATAAATAACCTTCATTTAGTGGAATCAATACCCATAAGATGGAAGAAATTTCCACTGGAAGGTTATGTTCATCCTTGCATTGATAGACGATCATAGATTGATCTGGAATATGAAATGTGACTTCCCTTCTTTGGCAATTGATATGAGCTCCATGTAGAGAAAGCCAATCCATGCCAAGAATCACATCAAATTCCACTAAAGGAAGGATCACAAGATTTGCAGGAAACACTTTCCCACAAACTTCGATCGGAGAAGAATTATAAACTTTTGATGCGACTGTTGTGCCATTAGGTGTTGTCACAGCTAACTCAACATCTAATTGTTGAGGTAATATGGTGATACCCTTAGAAAATTTTTCAGAAATAAAAGAGTGGGTGGATCCAGAATCAAATAAAACATTTTCTACTTTAGAGTGGATGGTAAGTGTACCATTCACCACTTCGTTATCGTACTCCACATCACTGATAGAAATTGCATGTGACTTTCCTTTGTCTTTAGCCTTAAGATTTTGTTGACGTCGACCATCATCATCAACCCTTGGATTTGGGAATTGATTGGTATAATCCCCCATCTCCTTGCACTTGAAACATTTAAGTGTAGTAGGTTCATTCTGTGTATCCCTTCCTTTGTTTGCGTCATTAGACATCTTCTTCCCATTATCGCGGCATTCAAATGCCCGATGACCTTCCTTTCCACATTTAAAACATTTACTTGTCCCTTTAAGACAACTCCCTCCATGTTTCTTTCCACACTTTGAGAATAAGGGAAAGCTCATCTTCTTTTCAGTGTGCTCTTTAGATTATCCTTTGAATTCCATCTTCCTCTTCTTATCAAACCCATGTGACTGATGGGTTACTCCAATCTCCATCACGACTTTGAGAGCACATCGAACGATTTCCTCGTAGCTATTGAAGTCCCTTATGGATAACGCCCTTCGAAGACTTGGTTTTAAGCCACTAAAGAATCGATCGATCTTACTCTCAGGTTGGATAATAATACCAAAAGCGTACCTTGCATGTCTTGTAAAATTTTCTTCATAGGTACCAACAGATTCATCATCCCTTTGCTTCAGTTCAATAAACTCTTTCTCCATCTTTGTTCGTAGAATACGAGGGAAGTACTTATTGAAAAATAAGTTCTTGAACTCGTCCCATTCCATAGACTCAATTTCATCCCTTTGCCTCGTATTCTTAAAAAGATTCCACCATTTATCAGCATCTCCTTCCAAACGATACACTGCTAGGATGACTTTATCATGTTCAGAACATTGAAGAACGGAAAATATCTTTTCAGTAGTACTAATCCATTGTTCAGCAACTAATGGATCAGTAGACCCGCTGAAAGAAGGTGGACGCTGCCTCATGAAGGATTCAACAGAATGTTTCTCCTTCCTTTGCTCGTTTGGAAGTCCTGTATGATTCATAGCTTGAGAAAGCTGTGTGAGCATGGCTACAAGATTTTGCATTCCAGCTCCCATATCGTTTGGTTGCTCAGGGGGACAATCATTGCATTGCCCATCGCATTCTGCATTAACACGGTTCCGTCGGGTTCCAGCCATTGACTAAAACCAAGAAGAATAGTGTGAGAAACACTAATTATAATAGGAAAACCACATAATCAAGGATAAAATTTCACACTTAAGGTCTTATCCTAGGGTAATCATGGCCATTTCTAAAACACTAAGATTGTGTTCTATGCTTAGACTTATCCTTAGGGTTCTTACTAAAGCTTTCACATCCTAGTTTCCAAAGGTTGACTATACCTTTCCTCTGATACCAACTATAACGACCCATACTTTACATACATTGTTAATACTTCAAAATTGAAGCACACTTATTACAACATATGACAAAACCACAAAGGTCCGTATAGGTATAGTGTATTTAGAAACTGGGAAACATAAAAAACTGTTTCATAAATCTTCTATAGTGTCTCCCATTTATTTCATCATATCTAGGGTCCCTTTTAGCATATTCTACTTAATATCCATCTTCCTGACCTGGGGAAAAGAAAACATAAAAGGGTGAGCTCAAATGCTCAGCAAGGGCAAATAAAGGAAATAAAAATCATATCATATCTTTTTGAAAATCATAACCTGCAAAAGAGATCATAATATCTTAACATGGAACAAATCATAGAAGTGAAAATGAGATCCCCATAATCATAACATGAAACTTGAAACTTTGTGCCATGCACACATAATCATGGAAAATCATTTCTTGTTAGTCATGACTCATTGCCAAGACTATCTTAGTGGACAAAGTCCCTTTCTAAACCGAGTCACCCTCGTTCCAGTCCAGTTTCACTGAACCGGTATAACCTACCATTCCAGCCATGTCTATCTCATGAGATATAAAATCTTTACCCAATGCATTGGAGGGAGATATAGGTCCCACCCATCTTATAATGAATCCTTTCTTATGTGTGCCACGTAATCATAAACCATACATCATAGCGTAACCCATGTAATAAAAATGGGATTCTTAAACAACATGACATCATAAAACAATTCATATAAGATAAAGGAATTCATAAAAATATTTCCATCACAACATAATCAAACCTATGTAATAATAGGGATAACAACAGAACCCTTTTATTATCTTAGATGGAAAATAATTTTGATAAAATACTTGAACTCCATTCTTGAGGAAAATATCCTTTCTACTTCAAAAACATTTTTCCTTTCATAACATGTCATACGACTTTAAAATAAAAGAAGTTGATTAAAAATAAACTTGAAAACTTGTAAAGTATGTTTCTTTAAAATCCATTCATGCCGAAAAAGTTAAAAAAACATTCTTCGTACTTTTGTCGGAAAAGTCAAAAAGTACCTCGTACGAAAAACGACAAAAGATTCCTTTCATACATTTTACTAAAAACTCACCGAAGGGTAAAAATGGATTTAAACAATTGTAGGTGGATGGAAATAATATTACATATTGATGAAACATGGATGTGGATGATAAAATACACCCCAGTAAATACATACGAATAAACAATCTCAGATAAAAATGAGATTGTGATATTTCCCTTACCTTAGGTCTGATTTGCTTTGTACGTGTCCGAAGCTCCTGTATAATGGTTTAAATAATGTTATTGAATTATTCCAGAATCATACATATTGATATGATATCATATATGGTCATATTCTTAGCTTCTTGTTAGTAATATTTCATTGTTACTTGTTACTCGGGTCCTTATTGCCTTTTGTTCTTATGCGTGTTTTGCCGAATAAATTCTTATTCTTCTTTTAAGGTTATAGATACCTTATATACAGAATGGTATTAGTGTAACATATATCATATTTATTCATTCAATTCATTTATATAATTACTATGTAATGATGATCATGTAGAACGAGTCGCATCACATCGTGGAGACGGTATTCCGTACATACGCACGAGTGATGATATCGTTACTATGATCGTGGAACTGTATTGGAGTATATATATATTATTTCAGTATCAATATTACTTTATAATAATCATAAATAGTTACTAATTACACCATTATACCCATCCTTGTAAGGTGATGGTGGAAAATAGATTACACCACGGCGTGGAGACGGTATTCCGTACGTACGCACGCGCGGTGATTTCATTTTTCTGTAGGATGGATAGAAGGTGAATTAGGGTTGTTTAATATTTATAATAACATATCAGTATGTAATTAATACTGATGTTATTACTTTATCATGAAACAACTAAAGAAGAAGAAGTTGAAGAAGAAAGAAATTGAAAAGATCGGTAATGGATATTACCTCTTCTTTGGAACGCCTCTTTGAATCCTCCACTTAGGGAACTAATATTGGTCTTTGAAGAAGACCAGGACCTCTAGCATTATTCTAGGGAAGTGGAGAGGAGAAAATGGCAGGGGTTGGCCGAGCTTGAGTGCTCAAATTGGTGTGAGGAGGAGGGGGAGGAGGTGCCCTTTTATAAGGGACGAGAGGGGCGCCTTAGGAATATCTCAAAATATTATTTTATATTAAAGTCAAAATCGGTTTATAATGGTTCCAAAGGGTCTTATTTAGAATCTAAAGTGGGGATGGGTCGAAATCTTATCAACCAATAGGATTTAGACATGTTTAGGGTATTATATCAACCTTATCAATTAGATTTAACTCTAAGTTAAATAATTTAACTTTTACCATGTCTTTTTGTTTTCTTTTACTATATGGTTAATACACTTACTATAACATGCCAAAAGAACCCCAAATTGTTTATTATTAATATATATATCCTTATCTAAGTCATTTGTCCGAACCTTAGATTTTTAGGAATAAAATAACAATTAATAATATAATATTTGATTTAAAAACTATTTTGTGTCAATTTTGACACAATTTGATATATGATTTTTTTGAAAGTCATAACAGAATTATATGTTCGAACCAAGTTGCTTAAATCAACAATAATATATCATAGTAACCTAGAAAATTAGTGGAATTCATAAAAAGTCTCAAATTACATTTATTGTGGTGTTTATAACATCAATTATGTCAATATTTCATAAATAAGATAATTACTACATCATCGTTGTGTCATAATTAAATTAAATTATTTTATGTCTAAAAATTATAAATAAAATACCATTATGTAGGAAATCTTTTTATCTTTCTAATGAATATTTATTGTCGAATTTATCTTATGTATAACCCCATATTAAAAATGATTTACTTATTAAACTTTGATTTTAACTATTTTAACCCTTCTTTAAATAAATTAATAATAAATGTCCTAATCTAACTCAAGTGGGCCTAAATGGTCATATTTTATTGATAAGGTTGTTTTTTGTCGAATTATACTTATCCAATAGAATTAGGACATGTGTTAGGGTAATAGTAATATAATATTTACCCTTAATTACCTTATTTACTATTAACCGCGGTAAAAAAATAAAAAGTTACTATTCACAAAAAAATTATTTTTATCTCATTGAACCACATTTTACTTACTGATATCAACTGTGTCTGTCGGATTTTCAAAATTCTATTCACAGAATCGGTAAAATTAAGTTTTATGCAAAATTCAGTTTTTAACCTACCACTTAGTGGTTTCACTATTCATCAAAAATTGAAAGTTTTCAGAAAAATACCAAAATTTCACCCTAGGCTAATTTCAGTATTCCGAATCCAAAAATGAAGTCCATTTTGAAAAATAAAATTTATAAAATTTCAAAAAGTGGTTATTACTATTCATAACGGCTAGTTTTAATAATATTTTAATAGCATATCGTTGTTTAGTGAAACTCGGTATTGCGTACGACGCAAGCTATCGAGAAAGGTCGTGATTGCGTGTAAAGTAAGACAAGCACGTGTGTAGTGAAATATTCCTTTGATGATATATAAAAACAAAATATTACTCATAAAAATCTCAGGTGTTACAAAAATTGTGTACCTAATATAAACTCAGACGTAAAGGCACCCGGTATGAAACTGATCCAACTCTCTCTAGAATTTCATATGGTCCAATGAACCTTGGACTCATCTTTCCTTTCTTACCAAATCGCATCACACTTTTCCATGGTGATACTTTGAGAAAAACATGATCACCTACCTCAAAAGAGAGATCCTTTCTCTTGTTGTCTGCATAACTCTTCTTCCTTCTCTGAGCTGTTCTCATGTGTTTCTGTATCAGCTGAACTTTTTCTACCAACTCTTCTACCAATTCTAGTCCCATCAACTTCCTTTCACCCACTTCATCCCAAAAAGCTGGAGTTCGACACCGCTTCCCATATAATGCCTGAAATGGTGCCATCAGTTTACTTGAATGAAAACTGTTATTATAAAAAAACTCAACCAAAGATAGATGTTGGTCCCAACTTCCCTGATAATCCACCGAACAAGCTCGTACCATATCCTCCAATATCTGAATTGTTCGTTCTGACTGCCCATCTGATTGAGGATGAAATGATGTACTAAAATTTAATTCTATACCCAATGACTTCTAAAGGCCCTTCCAAAAGTTAGAAGTAAACCTGGGATCACGATCGGATACAATGGATAGATGAACTCCATGTAACCTGACTATCTCTTTAAGATACAAAAGGGAAAGTTGGTCTAGAGAGAAAGTATCTCGTATAGCAAGGAAATGAGCAGATTTAGTCAAGAGATCAACAATAACCCAGATTGCATTATTACCTCAAGATGTCTTCGGTAATCCCACAACAAAGTCCATGGATATATTCTCCCATTTCCACTCTGGCACTTGTAAAGGATGAAGCATCCCTTTCGGTAACTGCCGCACTGCTTTAACCTGTTGACATGTCAAACACTTCACAGTAAAATCAGCAATATCTCTTTTCATTCCATCCCACCAGTAATACTCTCGCAGATCTCTGTACATCTTAGTACTGCCAGGATGAACTGAAAACGGAGAACTATGAGCTTCACATAACAACTCTTTCTTCAACTGTGAATCACAAGGCACACACAATCTCTTCCCAAATCTCAAAACGCAATCATTATCAATGTTGAATTCAGAAAACTTACCTTTCTGAACCATCTCTACCTTTTTTGCAACTCACTGTCTTGCTTCTGTGCTTGCTTGATTCTGTCTGATAGAGAAGATTTCACTGATACCTGAAACAAAACAGAAGAACATCCTGCACCAACAACTTCTATGCCAAAGTTCATCAAATCCTTAACTAAAGGATCACGTTCCAAACGCAACATTTCTAATGAATAATTAATTTTTCGACTCAAAGCATCAGCAACTTTATTTGCTTTTCCTGGATGGTAATGAATTTTACAATAATAATCCTTGATTAATTCCATCCATCTCCTCTGTCTCATGTTTAACTCTTTCTGAGTGAATATATACTTTAAACTTTTGTGATCGGTATATATTTCACACTTTACTCTATACAAATGATGCCTCCAAATTTTTAAAGTGAAAACAATAGCAACTAATTCCAAATCATGAGTAGGGTAATTTACCTCATGAGTTTTCAACTGTCGTGAAGCATAAGCAATTACCAGATCATTCTGCATTAGGACACAACCAAGTCCTTTCAATGAAGCATCACTGTAGATAACAAACTCACCATTCCTGGAAGGAAGTGCCAAAACTAGAGCATTCACCAATCTTCTTTTCAACTCTTGAAAACAATCATCACATTCTTTTGTCCAGATAAACGTAACACCCTTCCGAGTTAGCTTAGTCGTTGGACTAGATAACCGTGAAAAATTTCTAATAAACCTTCGGTAATAGCCTGCCAAACCAAGGAAGCTACGAATCTCAGTTACATTTGTGGGTCTTGGCCATTCTTCAACAACCTTTGTTTATGCAGGATCAACAGTTATCCCATCTTTAGAAACAATATGACCAAGGAAAGAAATTTTTTGCAACCAAAACTCACACTTGCTGAATTTCCCATACAATTTATTTTCTTTTAAGGTTTTCAAAATAACCCTTAAATGTCTTTCATGCTCCTCTTTACTTTTAGAAAACACCAATATATCATCAATGAAAACCACCACAAACTTATCCATGAACCCATGGAAAATTATATTCATTAAGTCCATGAATACAGCAGGTGCATTGGTTAGCCCAAAAGGCATTACTACAAATTCATAATGGCCATATCTTGTACGAAACGCAGTCTTTGGAACATCTTCTTCCTTTAACTTCAGCTGATGGTACCCCCGATCTCAGGTCAATCTTTGAAAAATACTGAGCTCCCTGGAGCTGATCAAACAAATCATCAATATGAGGAAAATGATATTTGTTCTTAACAGTGATGTTATTTAAAGATCTACAATCAATGCAAAGTCTCATAGAACCATCTTTCTTTTTAACAAATAAAACAGGATCACCCCATGGTGATGTGCTAGGTCGAATGAAACCTTTCTCTAATAAATCTTGCAATTGCTCCTTCAACTCTAAAAGTTAAATTTGATCCATTTGATAAGGGGGTTTTGAAATTGGCTTAGAATCAGGAACTATGTCAATAGTAAAATCAACTTCCCGATCTGGTATTTTTCCAGGCAAATCATCAGGAAAAACATCAGGATACTCATTTACCACTAGCACATCATTAATCCGAACAGTTCCTTTATTTTCAACAATATGTGCATGGTAACATTCATTTCCATCTTTTACAAGTTTCTCGGCCTCTTGATATGCTATCAACAGTAAGGGTTCATTCTTGTACACAAACTGAAAGTATTTATTAAAGGAAACTTCTTTAGCTCTATAGTCAATCTTAGCATGGTAAATAGAGATCCAATCCATACCCAAGATAACATCAAAATCTACTAGAGGTAGAACAATAAGGTTTGCAAGTAGGTTCTTTCCACAGATAAGGATAGGAAGATTCTTATAAATTCTTTTTACCTCAACATTTCCCACAGGTATTTTTACCACAAGTTCAGGAGTCATTTATTGAGATGGTATTCCCATTTTACTAGAAAATGTTTCAGAGATGAAAGAATCTGTGGACCCCGAATCAAACAACACACTGGCATAATCTGAAAAAACAAACAAAGTACCTGATACAACTTCATTTGATGGCTCGACATCTGCTGAAGTAGTTGCAAAGGATTTCACCACCCCTTTCTGCTTGTATTCGAACTTCTTCCCATCACTTGAGGTCTTTGTCGGACACTCGTTTGCATAGTGACCCATCTCATTGCACTTAAAACATTTCACTAACTGTAAATCAAATTTGGACTTACCATCACCTTGATCTTTTTCAGTGCAATCATGAGCATTATGTCCCATCTTACCACATCGGTAGCACTTTCCAGAATTCAGAAGACATTCCCCAGCATGCCTTTTACCACATTTATCACAAACTAGAAACTTAGTTTTCTTACCATCAGACTTTTTTGAAGAATTCTTCCCTTTCTCCTGCCACCTCAGTCTCTTCTTCTGCTGGTTGTTATAGAACACTTGGTCATCGGAAAACTCCATTTCCACCTTCTCAGCACATCAAACAAGATTTTCATAACTTTTGAACTCACGATAAGATAAATCCCTTCGATATTTTGGCTTTAACCCTAAGTAAAAAACGATTGATTTTACTATTAAGGTCTGAGATAAAATTTGGAGCATACCATGCCAATCGAGTGAAACTTTCTTCATAGGCAGCCACTGAGACTTCCTCTTGCCTCAATTCCAAGAATTGTTTTTCAATCCTAAGTCGAACAGCCTTAGGAAAATACTTCTCAAGAAACATACCTTTAAATTCATCCCAGTCGAGAGCATCAATCTCATCAGTGTCCCTGATATTTTTAACCATCGACCACCATGGATTTGCTTCACCCTCCAAACGGTAAATAGCAAGACTAACCTTTTGATTGTCTAAACACCCCATGACATCGAAAATCTTCTCTAGTGATTTAATCCACCTTTCAGCTAGCACGGGGTCAGATGATCCTCTGAATGATAGGGGATGTTGCCTCATGAAATGTTCCACCATTGACATGTTCCTCTGCAGTTGATCTGGGTGATCTCGTGCATGGATACCACCACCATTTATCTCTTGAATCAACTGCGCCATTACTGCAACAAACTGTTCAATTCCAATTCCTACCATCTGAAGATGCTGATTCGGAAGGTTATTTCCTTTTGTATGCCTTCCTAGCACTGCTTCCCTATTTCCTCTGGGGAAAACCATTCTGAACAAACATGTCTTAGATGAAGCAACATGGTAATCTTCAAATGCTACATCACTTCAATTTGACCATAAAAAAATATTTCTGGATAATCATTTAATAGAATTCTAACTCCTAAAGTTATCTAAACCGACCTCTGATACCAACTATAAGGCCCCAGCCTTAAACATTACTTAATATTGAGTTATTACAAGATTACACCTTGAGGATCTTTTCAGGTTTAGAGTTTTAGAGAATTAGATCATAATACATGCATTACATTCCACATTTGAACAAAGTGGTTACATAAAAGATAGTATTCATTTTTCCCATCAATGGAAACATATTTAAAATAAAACATGGATTCTTTCTTGACACTTCCTTGACACTATCATTATATCATGTACCTTTCCCTTGACCTGTGAAAAACATTTCAAGAACTTGGGATGAGAATAAAAAGCTCAGTAAGGGATATAAAAATATTGAAAGGAAACATGGGTACATATATACATAAGAAGGAAATCATACTTTACCCATAAAACATAGGCACTTTAACATACCTCATAAAATCATGAATAAATCATAGAAATCATAAGACATAAAGGTAACTTGAGGCATTCATAACATTCTTACGTAGGGAGTAACCCTCTTGGTTACGTTTGGAATACCCATCACAGTATATTCCCTAAATCTCTTCGGATAAGACTTAACATTTCACTCCTTCATGTTACCCAATGCATTGGAGAGCTATATTGGGCTCACTCGCCCTTAGTTTATCACGGAACCACTCGTCTTCATAATAATGCCCAAGAACCTCAACATAATCGTATCACATAAAACATGCATAAAGGAAACATAACATTTCCACCTTTCAATCACAAGATATCAATACAACACATTGATATAAAAACATTATGAAAACCATTTTCAATACCAAAATAAAATAAAAGTAAAACATGGTATTTATTTTTCTTTTTTAAAAAAGGTATGGCTTATAGAGGAAGCCGAAACTCAAATAATGGTCACGGCGGCGGAGAAGTCGTTGTCGCCGCATATGTACAACAAAAACATTCCCTTTTGTCATTTAGTAAAACGCTTCATATAAAAAAGATTCCTTTTGGATAAACTTAAAATTCAAAGGGGTTTATAGACCGTATAAAAGAAGGTTATGTATAAAACAAAATATGCCTCAACGAAAGGAGATTGAGACGAAGTCCCATACCTCGAGTCCGACTTGAAATGGTCGTTCTTTAATCTCCTAAATAATAAACTTGAGTTAATTCTACTTGTTTAAGAACCTTTTTCAAGTTCATTATTCCTTTTATATTTCTTATCATCATGTCATGAACACTATGTAATTATTTATGTTAATAACGGTCGTTTTAACGATCATTGGTACTTGAGTCAAAAATAAACCCTTTATAATTACAATTTGTTCATGTATCTATTATATCCAGAATGGTATTCATGATGTAGATATCATATATATCATATATATCCAGTACATGCATGCATTTATAATATTATATAACATTTAGAGGTAATAAATGAAATTCACCGTTCAAGGAGACGGTAGGTCGTACGTACGCATGAACGCTGCTTCCATTTCTATTTCATATTTTATGAAATGGAATCGTAATTATATAAAGGTATATTATAATTACAGTGTAATATCATATATAATATCATAACTCCATCCTTTATACATCCCACATATGGTATTAACGAATCAAATCACTTTGAGGGGGCGGTAGTCCGCACTTCCTTAAATGAAGATATCGTGTTTACCCATAATGGAAACCATAAAGGTTTGCCCAAAATGAAAAATACAGAAGCTTAAGGAAAACATAAAAATATTATATATCATATATAAATATAGTTTCATCTTAATGCCCACCTTTGAAGGTGTTAAAAGAATGTTGAACAATCATCGTTTCGGGGGGCATAAATTCACCATCCACGGAAACAGTATGTTCTTTAACCATTAGATGTAGGTGTGTGTAAGTGTAGCTCGAATAATTATTATAACAACATTATAGTATATTTAAGATACTGGGTTTGTTACAAAATAAATGAATAAAAAGAGTTTAGGGGGTTGGAGAAGCAAAATAAAACAAAAGGACTCAAGTGAAGTCATTACATTAAAATTGGGTAACTCCCTTTGGTTTGAGATCAAAGGCTTCCTTGGGAAGACTTCTGCCCAAAGGGATGCTTCAAGGAGTAATAAAGGGAAGTGGAGAAACAAAATGGTCAGGGGTTGGCCGAGCCAAAGGCTTTTTAAGTGTGGGTAAATAGGTTGAGGTGGGGGCCTTTTATAAGAGGAGAGGAGGGCCACTCTTGGAAAGTAAAGAAATGTTACTTTATTTTAAAATGTGTTTCGGATTAAAAAGGTCCCACATTGATATAATTCGAGGGTAAGGTGACAAGGGTTCTAAATACATCCATCCAATAGGTTTTGGACATGTGTAGGTCATAGATTTTACATTATCATTTCATTTTATTTAAATCCTTTATTAATGAGGTAATCGCTGCATCACCATGATGTCATAAATAATTTAATTTCTTTAAAGTCTTAAAATTATGGAAAAAATACTATGATGTAGGAAATATTTTGAGCTTTCCAATGACTATTTATAATCAAAAATATGACTTGTATATCCCCATTTAAAAATTGTTTTAGTAAAACATCTCATGTTTGTGTCATTTTTACTTTTACATTAAATAAAAAGAATTAATGTCTTTATCTTACCCAAGTGGCTCCATGGGAACCAAAAATCAACCCATGGGTTTTCTTGGTCGTCCATGACACATCCAATAATGGTAGGACATGTTTCTAGGTCATCTCATATTATTAAAACATTATTTTTACCTTAAACTACACTAATTACCTATAATCGCGATTAAAATCATAAAAGTTACAATTCACAAAAAAAATTATTGTAATCCCATTGAACCACATTTTACTTCTTAATGACAACCATGTATGTTGGATTTTTGAAAATCAAATCATAGAAGTGGCAAAGTTTCATTTAAACGAAAAATCGGTTTCTTTAACTACCACTTAGTGGTTTCACTATTCATCAAAAATTGAAGTTTTTCAGAAAAATACCAAAATTTCACCCTAAGCTATATCTGATATTCTGAATTCAAAAAGGATGTCTATTTTACAATATTCCAATCATATAAGTTACATTAATTAATTTAATAATTAATTCCCGCTGTCAGAGCAAATAGCGTGTTTTTATGAAACAATAAGTATCAAAAGATTGACACTAGTTTAAGTCCAATTTCAAGGTGAAATTAATTCCAATGACCACTATTGGATTAAATGGTAAAAATATATTCTAATTTCACTTTAAAACTAATTTGAAAGATTTTCTAATCATATAAATAAATTAGATTAAAAAGCAGTTTTGATGTAAAATGCAGTATTTTTCACTATTCATTAAAAAATGAACATTGTCAGAAAAATACCAAAAATTCACACAAAGTAAATTTTGATGTCCCAATCATAAAGAATAAGTTTATTTTGACAAACATGGCTTATAAAATTGTCAAAAGATAGATTTAAAAATGGTTTTCCATCAAAAGGAAGTAAAACAATCTTTTAAAAATATTTGTGTATTCCATGCTTAAGATTGGATTTATTTTCATTTTATGCCTCTAAAACCCTATATAATTCATTAATAGACATAGATAAAAATATCTATTATTCATTACTTACTTGGGATGTTACAGAAACACTTCAGCAAATTCCCTCACAATAGGCATTTCTTCAGGGATAGTTTCTTCCTTGGACTCAATCATCTGAGCCAGATATGCGTGCTCATAAGGGAGTAATATCCATGCATGATACGATGGAGCTAAAAGTGATTCATCTTCCTCCTGACACTTGTAATGAATCGGGGGTCGATTCTACATATGGAGTGTGATTTCCCTCTCCCGACAATTTATGTTGGCTCTATATAAGGAAAGCCAAGCCATGCCAAGAATTGCATCAAATTCCACCAGAGGGAGTATGATGAGGTTCACCAGGAAATTCAATCCACAGATTATAAAAGGGGAGGACTTATACTCATGGGATGCAATGATTGCCCCATTTTCCGTACTCACCGATATCTTTACTTCCATGATTTTTGGTGGTGCTGGGATTGTTCTACTAAACTTTCAAAATATAAAATAACGCGTAGAACCTGAATCAAAAAGTACGTTCACTATTCTTGAATGAATAACTAGCGTACCTGTCACCACTTCGTTTTCGGGGTTCACTTCGGCTGAAGTGATGGAAAAAAGCTCTTCCTTGTTGTCTTGGAGGTTGTTGGTTGCCTCCGATAACCCTTGGATTAGGGAACTGATTTGCAAAATGACCCGGTGCTTTTCATTTTTAGCATTGAACAACGCGTTGAAGTTCGAACGGAGTGGTCCTCTCCTCTATCGCAGCCGCGGGTCCTTCTTGCCAACAGTTAACAGCTAGGTGCCCTTCTCTTCCACACCTGAAGCATTTTCTTGTCCCCTTAAGGCAATTTCCAGTGTGCTTCTTTCTACACTTTTGGAAAGTGGGGTGCTGGATCTTCTTAGCACTGTTGGATTTATCCATCGGACCACCAGTATTGAAGTCCACCTTACGCTTCTTTTCCCCATGATACCCATGTGATTCCCTGATCTCCATTTTAACCTTGAGGGCACATCAGACAATTTCCTCATAGCTGTCGAAGTCACAGATCTCTAATGCTTTCCGCAAGCTAGGCTTCAGCCCACCAAAGAAGCGGTCGACCTTGCATTCAGGGGTAACGACAAAGCTGAAAGCGTATCGTGAAAGCCATGTGAAGTTTTCCTCATACGCTCCAACAGATTCTTCAACTTTTTGCTTGAGGGAAAGGAAGTCCCTCTCTATCTTAAGCTGGAGGGTGTGCGGAAAATATTTATCGAAAAACATCTTCCGGAAATCCTTCCATTCCAAAGCCTCGATCTCCTCCTCAGGCTTTGTATTTTTGATCAATGTCCACCATTGATCAGCTTCACCCTCCATACGATAAGCAGCCAGGAGAACCTTCTCTTATTCAGAACATTGGAGGATGGAGAAGATCTTTTCAATGGAGTTGATCCATTATTCAGCGATTGTGGGATCGGATGATCTACTAAAAGTATGAGGCCTTTGTCTCATGAAGCTCTCGATAGCGACTTGTTCTTTCTTAGGGGGGTTGAACGTTCCTATTGACCCATGTTTCTATTCAAAACTTGAGTTAGCTGAGAGAGAAGAGTGACAAAGTTTGTGATTCCCGCTACCATTGGATTTGGCATCTCATTAGTACAGTCATCACACTGATCTTCACAAAGGTTGTTAGCCTGAGTCCTCCTATTACCGGCCATTGGCTGGAATAAAAGGATAGTTAGGGGTAACACATAAAGGGTAATCCAAAGACAAAAGTTGATGACTTATAAATAAACTTTCATTTCCTTAACTCATGTGTCTATAAGCTTCAATCTAGGCTTTTCATGATCTACTTTCTAAAATATATTCCTCGGGGAATTTTTCCCTTAATAAGGGTTCATACTAAGATTGTGAATTTATCAAAAAATATCCCCCAGGAGTGTCATAACCAAGAGTGTAGCAAGGCCTTTTGTCGTGCACCAGTTCCCGTTCGATTCTAGCTCAAAGCGGTGTTTTCGGGTTTTACCCCTAGGATACATATGTGCCAGAGCCGCCTCTACCTGCTCGTATCCAGAAAGGGATGTATTTGTTTGATAAACCACTTAAATAGTATTTACCAAAACTTAGGGATGTTTTTATTATACTTAGTCTTGTATCTAAGGCTTTACTAGTGTTTCCTAATCCCAAAAATAACTAAACCTATCCTCTGATACCAACTATGACAACCCTGCTTTTTTTATTACAACTTAAACATGATGTATTACATAAAACTTCACTTGATACAACCAAGAATATCAAGAGGTTTAGTGTCTTTGGGGCTTAAGATCATTACATAAAAACATAAAACATTAAATAAAACATATTTATTGAAAACTTCCTTTACATGACCACTACATTCCCTCGTACTTAACATTGCATGGGATAACCTGAGGACATGCATAAGAAAAGGGTGAGCTATAAAGCCCAGTAAGGGAGTACACATCGAATAACATGAGGAGTACAATACATGTTAGACAATAGGCATATCAATAGATCATAAAAGAAATATGAACATAAAGGCATGATAAAGCATGATAATCATAACATGGAAATGTGGCAACAACACTTAACATGGAATTAGCATGAGCCAAGGCTCATTGCACATAAAGAATGAGTAAACCCTCATTGTACATGAAGCACGAGTAAACCCTAGTTGCACTTGAATTAGCATGATTCAACACTCATTGCACATGACGTATCAAGATACTTTACTTTACCCAGTGCATTGGAGCGCTATAAGGGCGCACTCTTCTTAAACATTTCATTTCATGCATAAGTGTGCCACATGGATCATAAGACATGGATTCATACAACATAATCATTTATTCCACGATAAAGGAATGTGGAATTCATACATGAAAACTTACAATCAATAAGTAAATGTGCATAAATTTGAGTACCCTTGATGGATAAATGGTCATGGTATTCACTACACAATGACATTGGCTTAGAAAATCGGTGCGATTTCGGCAGTGTAACGGCGTGACCTAAGAATTCATAAAAATGGTTGATGAGAGATAAAGGGTTTCCTCATCATATTTAAATGTAATGGACAGTAAGGAGGTCATATAGATACATTTCCCAACAATTCTAATGGAATTTAGATTCATGATACAAAATTATTGCTTGAATGTAAAAGAAGAGAGAGAAGTTCTTTTCGGAATTTCAGCATAGTAACGGGTGTACATGGGAGGCATTTAATGAGAGTGAAAGGGGTCTCCCCTAATTTAAACAATAAGAGGGCAGTACGGGGGAGGTGCAAAACCATACCCCAACATTCATAATTGAAATTAAAAGGGCAATACAACTTAAAGAAAATTGACAAAAATGAGAAAGGAAGAAAAAAACCCTTACTTGGAAGTGTGCTTCCAAAGGCTAGAGAGAGGCTTGTGAGAGGCTTCTTGGGAGCATGGGGAATCTTGGGAGGATTATAGAGAGAGTAGGGAAGAGTTTGGACGAACTCCAAGGGATTTTAGTGAGGAGGAAGTGGGAGCTTTGGTGGGTTTATATAGGAAAGGTGAGGGAATTCTTTATTATTTAGGTTTGGGTCCCCTTACATTAAATTAATGCAAACCACATACCATACCATAGTTTTTTCCCTTCGTTTTTGGAAAGGGAAGAGGAAAACAATATTTTATAAGGCCTAAGTCCGAACTTCTTAAAATAATAAGGTTTCTTATGTGGAGGTGAGTCACACTCCTATGGAAATTAATTTAAAAAGGCAAAGTGTTGAATATGTCTTAAGAGGTCCATTAATGCTTTGAAAAGTAACTCAAACAAACCCAAAATCACATTATTTTAATGATAAAACATATATTGGCCGAACATAAGGATTATGGTATTTTATTACATCACCATTGGGTCATTATGATGTCATAAAACACATTATATATTTAAACGGTATTTAATTTTTACCCAAAAATTTGACTGTCTCAGAAAATTATGAAAAATTCACCATTGGATAATTTTGACGTCCTGATTCCAGAAATGACTTTTATTTTATCTAAATAAATTTCTAAATATTTTAATTTTCAATTTTAAAAGAAAAAAACATCATTTATCGAAAATTCACGGGTTTTGACAGAAATGGCTTTCAAACCTTAATATAAAATTGTAATTGCATTCATAAAATTATAAGATCATTTATATTTAATAAAAATTAATTTAATATTATTATTATTATTTTATTAAAATATTATTTAATTCAAAAATCCCTTAATTTAATAAAATATATTTCTTAATTAAATAATAACTAAGTTGTACTTTAAAAACTATTTACAATGTATCAAAAATGACTAGAAATTATATTCATTATTATATACAAAAATAATGTACATGAACATAGTACTACTTATTTGTTACATTACCCCTTAAAACAGCCGTATAAGACCTAAGGGTAAGGTGTGCGATGGTGACTGACTCTTGGGGTGGCTCGGATAACATCGCTCGAGTGGTAATCTCTATCAACTTCCACTTTTTCCGCAGACGGTCCCGTTCGAGCTTGACATGGTGATGCTCAGCTTGGGATTAGTCAAGGGCGAAGCCCAAGGATTCCACCTCTTTTCCGAGCTCTGACAAATGGGCTTCGTATGGGGAAATTCTACTGGATGAGGCCATCACTTCTTTTGTCTGAGTAAATTGGATTTGTTAAGGTCCTATATTTATACTAATCATGTGATCACTATTCAACAGCTATATTAACAGCGGTCAAAATTATTAACATAAAACCAAATAATTTCACATCTTATAAAAAAAATTCATAAAAATACATTTAACTGGATCAAGAGGGATTTTCCATTAATGAAACTTTGGGTCATTACATGCATAGAATACAACTAGTCGATGCCAATTATGGCATTATATGGTTGTATCCGAAGTATAATGAAATCCCACATTGCTTTATTATTCCCAAATATAATCCCATAACCTTGGAACTCATCAATAAGACTCCACTAAACTCTAACTAGTGTAGAAAACACCAGGGGCGCTAGAATCCCTTCCACATTCATTTTCAAGGAACATTGTAAGGTGGGTGAAATGAAGGAGTGTTAAGCACACAAATTAAATAAAGTATAAGATAATGTAGAAGATAAATATAGGGAACCTTAGATGATTTATAGACCATCTGGTGCTGGAACCTCCATAGAATGATACTACCCACATCAGAATCCTCTACCCCTCTACTGAAGACCACCTCCATGTCCACATTTATCCATATGTCCCTAAGGGTGAGGGACATCACAATGATGATCTATACAATCACTATATCCCATAAAAGGGACATAAAAATTTCATCCCTTTTTTTGATACAACATTTCTGGAAACAAATACTATTGGTTTTGATAAGAAATCTAACCTTTTATGCCATGTTTAGCCCTAAGAATGGTGAATAACTGATATATCCAATGTATATAACCTTAGTAGGTCAATCAGAACAACATACAAATCTAGATAGGTGTATGATAATTGTTAGATGAAGATAAATGGGAAGAAAACTATTTAGGGAGGACCCTTGATCAAGACATTGACTGCCCCAACTCCTGAGATGCTCCCTTAATAGATCTGCACTATAGTTAACTCTTTTTGACTCCCCTTCCAAGATGATCCCAACTTGTAATTCATCCTCTCAATTACCCAAATATTCTTTTTCATCTCAAAATAGAAATTAAATGTAAATTTGGTGACCATATATAGAATAAATAGGTTCAACACATATTCTAGATAATGCACTATAGACTCTTCATTTGAGAAAGTATTAGGATCCATGTTAAGAAGGTACTTAAATATGATCTTGATATAATATACCCTTAGGCTCCATTTTTGAAGGGAGAGAATATTCTACCTCTCCACTACCCTCATCTTCAATGCTCTAAATACAACATGAAGATACCTTTGAAAATAATCCCTTGAAACATCGGCCTTGTCACAAACTGTCCCAGTGGGGATTGTGTTGTAACTCCCCAAGCCCGTATCCAATAAGAAAGGGGCTGGTGACAACCTCCGAGTAGGCATATCACTAACATGGGAGGAATTTTCTATGTACCTGTATAAACAAACACATCTTTAAGATCACAAAATGATGAAATTTAAAAAAACTTATAAGAACCAAATGCATGAATACGATATTATCCCAAAAAAGTATGCTAGGAAATTAAACTGTAGTAAACTAAACTGGGATAGAATAAAATCCCAAAAATAAGAAGTCTATAACCACAAGTCCAACCTATAAGAAGATTTATTGGGACTAATATCTATAGTCTTAGGAACACCTTGGCCTACCTGATATCACAAGGCACTACCTGGTCCTAGTCCTCTTAGGACTCCTTCAAAAGGTCACTCGTTTGCACAAGACATGACATGTGAGGGAAAATCATATGCAGGGGTGAGTATACTCAGTAGGACACCCCAAAACCATAAATAAATACACAAAGGAAATATACAGTAAGCTTTATACAATATATGTCTACAACACATATAATAAGAATATCTGGATATACTCATTCCATACCACATAATCTATGGTAGTTCATAACCACTGTATACAAACACTAGGGATTCAGATCAAATATTCCATGAAGAACTCATCCCGCAGAACACACTCTGGAGTCTAATAGCTCTAATGACATCTTTCCAAGAAGTAATGTTCATTGAGAACCATCATAAGAGAGAGATACACTAATAGATATGAATAGAGAGATATGATACAATAGATGAGGATCACAGTCAGGGCCATGGGGTGATACTGACAACTCCATTTGTAATAACCAACTAAGTATAGGATCGAAGTCCAGTAGGATTGGTCATGTCAATACAAAGGACTATACCTAGGGCATGAAGATGAATAGAGGATCATGCACAGGTCATCTTAGGGGATTACAAAAACACTCTATAGGAAGGCTTGCTGAAGGTATCATACTTATATGAGTAGTAAATGATACCCACCAACCTTTAGAGAAGTGATAAAGAGAAAGAAACCTAACAAAACGTGTCCAAGATACGGTGAACAAGATATTAAATCCTTATAGAAAGGTTTAAACATAGTGTATTAGGGTCACAGGTTGTGTCCCATGACCCCAAGTACTGCTTGTGTACAATTACCCGTGTCATTATAAATTGTGTCATGTAGAAGATGGTTACACAAAATGTATAAGAAGTCACATGTTGTGTCCTTCCATTTGGGGTCCACTCGTGTACTCCAACCATGTGCCAGTACAAGGTGTCAACCAGTGTGTCTCTTCCCATATACCAGTACACATGGTAGTCTGTATACTTGGTCTAGGCCAAGTCATGGAGTGGGGTACACACCATATAGGAATCCTATGTACTCCACCCCATGTTTTTGGATCTCTCGAGATACACACTGAGTCATCCAATGATGAACACACACCATGGAGCCCATACTACACGCCGTGTGTTCTAGAAATTCCAAAATTCCAAGTTCTTCCTCCCACACATCATTCAATATTTTGGGTCTTTTTTCAGTGATCTGTTTTCTTAGAAACTCCATATCTAAGGTTTTTTCACACCCTAACACTGAATCGATGTGTTTTAGGCCTTCAATCGATTTGAAAAACAACTTTAAATCCATCCGACAAAAACCACCTGAATAATGACATCTCCTGAATCGCTTTGATTCATCCATCGTCATCACCATAACACCTCCATTTGTTCTTCCTAGTGTTGTATATTCAATTTAAAATCATTTCACCATGAAACTAAGGCACAATGATTATTTGTTCATAACCCCATGAAGAATGAAGAACACATGTAGAACATGGAGTAGAGAATTTCACATGGAACAAACCTGAGGAATGATACATGACTTTTTTTCATTCTGGCCTCAATCCATTCCCATTAGAACGATCAAAAAACAAATAAATATAATAATAAACCCTATAAATCCCATAATTAAAACCCATCCCGCAAGAATGATCAAACAACGGACTAAACTATTCATTGGTTGGTCCGCATTTATCATCGAATCTGAGAACAGTTAAAGAAATCCAAAATAATCCATCCTAGTTTTGATTTGGATCGCTCTTTCATGAAGGTCGATTATTGTGTTTCCATCATTGGAAAGATCTTTTAAGAATGGAATTCTTCGATAATCGATATGTGATTCTGTCATTGTTGCCTTGAGTGGTTTCTCTAAATCCCTCCCTAGAGATTCTCTGGCATTCTCAGGGTTATGTAGTTAACCCTAGGATTTCTACTTAAGGATGTTTTAAAGGAAATTACCATTTCAAAAAACTAATTTTTTATTTAAGTTATTTAAAAATGATCACATCCTTTTCATGTTTTTCTAATGAAGACACATGCTGAATAATGTTATATCGCACCTAGGGTAAAGCCACTGCTCCAAACTCAACGAAACCCTTAGATTTATAATCCGGACATCATTTTAAGAGTTATTCAACTTTTTTAAGGAAAAATGTGTGCATGTGCTATTAAAAGATTAATATTTTTCAAGAAATTTTTTGGGCACACTGGGGATTAGAATTGAACATTGTCTCAGCACCAGATTTCAAAATTAATTCATATAATATTAATAAATAATACACGGAAAATTCCAGGGTATTACATTCTCCCCACCTTTGGGCTTTATATCCACAAAAAATCAAAAATAAGAGATATTCAAAATTTGTGTGTACTGATCTCAAATCCAAGTCTCCCCCTCCCAAGTGATCTCCTAGATATTCTCGTACTACCACCAGACACAAACTAAATTAATCACTCGCCCATAAAGAATTATATCCTACCAATCCTCGATTTCCAATGGGTACTTAGAAAAATTTTCCCCATCCTCGATGTCTATCATTCCCCATTCAATGATGTGTGATGGGTCATGCACATAGATCCTCAAATGTGGCAAGCAGAAGATTCCATGCACCCGGTCTAACTACGGGGTTAGATCTAAGTAGTTTTCCACCTCGCCAACTCTATGCAGTATATGAAAAGGTAATATAAACCTCAGAGATAACTTTTCACCCTAATAAAATCTCTATAATACTCATTGTAGTGAAACATGTACAAACACATGCTCTCATTCCTTGAACTCCAAAGGCCACTACCACCTGTCATCATAATACTTATGACTGCTCTGGGAAGTGTTCACCTACTCCTTGATGAACTTCACCTTCTCTGTAGTAGCTCACACCAATTCTAGGCTCATGAGTATTGAATCTCATGGGTTAGTCAAACAAATTGGAGACCTAAAGGGTTACCTGTATAAAGCCTCAAATGATTCCATACCAATGGTGGAATGTTAGATGTTGTCGTACGTGAACTCTACCAAAGGTAGGTGATCCTCCCAAATATGGTCGAATTCTAACATGCAAGCCCATAGAATTCCCTCCAGAACCTAAATGGTCATCTCTGTTTGGTCATCTGTCTATGGGTGAAACATTGTGCTCTAGTGTAACAAGGTTCCAAATTTCTCCTATAATCCCATACACAACCGGTATGTAAAATGATTATCATGATATGAAACAATCGTTGATGGAACTCTATGGAGTCAAATAATATCCTGAATGTAGAGACATCATGATCTATCTATTGAACTCTACTCTAGAATAGCTAAGATGTGGGATGACATGGTGAGTTAGCCAACCATCACCCAAATGGAATCATTTCCCGTATATGTACATGGTAAACCTATCATGAAGTCCATCGATATATCACCCCACTTATATTCTAGATCCTTAATGGGTTAAGCTAAACCCGCTGGAACCTGGTGCTCATCCTTCACTTTCTAACAAGTAAGGAATAGATAAACAAACTCTTCCACTCCTTTCTTCATTCATGGCCACCAAAACTAACATAAATGGTCTAGATACATTTTTACCACACCAGGATGTACCACCAAAGGGGTGTATGTAACTCCCTTATAACCTCCTTCTACAATGCCACTGGTACTACCATGTGTCCTCTCAAAATAACAACATGCTCCCCACCTTTTGAATATCTATTAAGAGCATGTCCCGTGGATATCCAAGAACATAGAGTCTCATTGTCACTATCCCCAATATGTGCGTCCTTGGTTCACTATAAGATTATAGGTGTAATAACCATTGAATTTAGGTAAGATACTCCATCTCCATCAACTAAGGATAACTATAATGAGGCCAACTACTCTGACGCCTCATTCCACAATTGAAAACTATATCTCCTACTGAGAGCATCATCCACCATGTTCCCATTCCTAGGAGTATAGACAATAAAAAATTCATTGTCTGGGAAAAACTCAAGACATCACCTCTATCTCAAGTTCATATTCTTCTAAGAGAAGATATACATGAGACTCTTATTTTCAGAGTAGATGATAAGCTTCTCTCCCATCAGGTAGTGTCACCAAATCTTCAATGAAAATACTATCGTTGCAATCTCAAGATCGTGGATCACATAGTTTTTCTCATGTGGTCTCAACTAAAATGAACCATAGGAAATCACCTATTTCCATTGAATCAAGACACAATGAAGCCATTTTCTTGATACATCGCAGAACAATACATACTAGACACCCTCCTTTGGAAATCTCAAGATTGGTGTTCTTTTCAAACTCTACCTCAACTACTAAAAATCCTGCATGCACTTCTCTGGTCACTTGAAAGGCTTACCCTTTTGAGTCAAAGTTTTCCAAGTTGCAGATATCATGTAGAAATAAGGTATGAATCTTTGATAATAGTATTCTATCCCAAGGAAGCTCTACACCACCATCACGCTCTGGGGTGGCTCCCATACTGACACTACCTCAACCTTGGATGGGTTCACAACCACTCCATCCAAGGAAATAATATGTCCCAAAAAGTAGACCACATGAATCTAGAACTGTTACTTCATGAGTTTCCCATAAATACGTTTCTTTTAGAGTATTTCAAGAACCATCCTTAAGTGTCTCGCGTTCTCCTCCTTAGATGCTGAGTACATAAGGGCATCATCGATGAATACTACTAAGAGTCGGTATATGTAAGGCTAGAAGATCCAGTTCATGAGTCCCATGGACACTACTAAGGTGTTCGTCAGGCCAAAGTTAATCACTGAATACTCTTAGTGAATGTAACAACATCTGAATTTCATCTTCAGTATATCCTCATACTGTACTTGCAGCTGTTGATAGCCTGATCTGAGGTCAATATTCAAGAACTAGTGTACCCCAATCAACTGATCAAAGAGGTCATCAATTCTTGGTAGTGGGTACTTCTTCATGGTCATTTGGATCAAGATCTGGTAGTCCACTCACAAACTCAATCCCTCATATGCCTTTTGGAAAACAAATCGGGGCTGCCCCGGGTGAAACACTAGGTCTCACGAATCCCTTCTTCGACAAGTCCTCAAACTACACCCTCAGCTCGTGAAGCTCTATGGGAGACATCTGATATACTATTGTAGATATTGGTATCTTATCAGGGTGAAAATCAATTCATAAGTCTATCTCCCAGTAGGAAGGTAATCGTATAACATCTTTAGGGAAGACGTCCTTGCACTCTCCCACCACTTCAGGAAACTAGTAACTCATAACATTTACTACACCACGGGTTAGGCTAGCCACTAATGAGTAATAGGTTGTACCCTCCTATGCATGATTACATCCTATGCTACATGGGTTTCCATTTTCATTAATAAATGAAAACCACATTCCATTGCTATAGACACACCACACTCTCCACCTAAAACTGTCAATATGAGCATGGACTATGAATAACCAATCCAAAACATGAAAGACTTCATAAGTCCTCAATGCTACCTCTATGAGGTTCCAACCGAAAATCTCGCCTCTAAGGGTCAGGTCACACTATCATCACAAATGGGTGATCACTGAGTCCTCTCTAGTAGGTGTATCTAATGATAATGGTTGAGTCAGAAGTTCAATCAAAATCTCTATCTCTCAAACAAGATATGATGTGAGAAAGGAATGAATATCAATTTTGTCTATTAGTACATCATCTAAAGTAGAAAATACAAAGATCATACCTCAAATCATTCCCAGATCCCCTAGTCTATATGCATCGACCGCATGCAACTTTCCCCTCCCCTATCCTCCAGCTCCTTGAGCCTGGCATGGACCACTTGGGGGTGGTGGTGGTAACAGTTTGAAACTTTACCCACCTCCTAATGATCTCCTATCTTCTCTACCACATCCACTTCCCTGAATATCTACCATCTCTAGTCGCTCTCTCTTCCTCGGCAGCCCATCCATTATCTCCTTGTTACTAGTACGGTGGGTTTAACAATCTCGAGTGATGTGTTTCATGCCATCATGTGAATAAGACTGCCTCTCCCTATGCTAACTAGAACCACCCTATGAGCCCCAAACAGTAGAATCAATATATTGGGACCTCCTCCTAAAATATATCCCATGTCTGGATCTCTAAGACTGATGTCAGATCCTTTCTGATGATGTCTTTTCAACTGCTCATCCACTACTGACTATCACAAGTTATATCTGCTCAGCCAAGAATCTTTTCACCACCAAATCTCACTCCAACACCCCAACATACATCATAATGCATAGAGGAATAACACAGGATCATATGTCTCTACACAGACCTTGCTCGAAGGTCTGAGCACTGAAGTAATGATCTCTAACCATATCCATTGAGTACCTGGAATGGTTGGTGAACCTTTATGAATAACCATCCACTATCATGATACCCTGCTAGATATGAATAAGCTCATGTATATGCACAACTCTCAGTATAACTGGTTAAAACTCCTCTATGAAGAAGCACTTGAACTCTCTCCATAAAAGAGTTGTCTCATCATGATTCTAGATAGCCAAACTCCACCATCTCACTTCCAACCCCCTATAGAAGGATTACAACCAGAACCACCATATGATCCACTGGTGTCATGACTAGATGGAAAACATAGGTCACCACCTCAAGACAGTCCTCAGCCGCCTGAGGGTCATAATTTCCTCAGAACCTGAGGGGTCTCTGTCTATGAAATTCATGAAGTGTTCTTAGGCTATGATTCTTTTATAATGGTATTGTAGGTACAATGTGTTTCTCTTTAGGTAGTGGTATGGATGGTGCACCACATAGAGGTAACATCTGGGGAACTGGTCCCCATATCGAAGCCTCGTCACTAAGGGGGTTATCCTCATGATCGAGCTAATAAATCCTTGAATGTATGAATCTCGGGGGGGGCATATAGTAAGAAAACATAATGCACCATGGTCAATGAGTATATTTGGAGAGCTGAATCAAGAAAGACATCAAACCACAACTCATTCATGTATGATGCATGTATCATTATTTCCCCATCAACCAATGTTCTCATGTACCATGTTGAAAAGAAAGTTGTCAGGGTCTTGGTGTATGGATACAACGGCTGCTATACCAACACAAGAGTCCCTGAACAGAAAACTGAACTCAAAATACTTAACACTATTTCCCCAAAAAAATCACATAGACTACTAGTCTTAGAGTAGAACTGACAGCCTCTAATACAACCCTATCATGACCCATCCCAATGGGGCTTGTGTCACAACTCCCTAATCCCACCTACAATAGATCAGGGGTTGGTGACTAGATCTGAGTAGGCATATCATACACATAAGAGGCATTGACTATGCACCTGTACACATGCACACATCTCTAATCTCACAAAATGATGAAATGTAAAAAACCACTAAGAACCAAATGCATGCATACCACTATATCCTAAGTAGTGTATGATAGGAAAGTAAAGTGTAGTAAAGTAAACTAAGATATAATACAATCTCACCAAAAAGAATTCTATAACCACAAGTACAACCTATAAGAAGAGGTACTAGGACTGCTGTCTGTAGCCGTAGGAACACCTCAGCCTGCCTGATCTCAAAAGGCACTGTTTGGTCCTGGACTGCATAGGACTCCATCAAAAGATCGCTCATCTGCACAAGACACACAATGTATGGGAAAATCATGTGCATGGTTGATTATAACAATACTCATTAGGATAACCCAAAACCAAAAATAAATACACAAAGGAGAGATACAATCACTTCTACGCAGTATATGTTAATAGCACATATAATAAGAATATCCAGATATACTCAATACATACCACACAGTATGAGGTAATTCATAACCACTGCATAACAACACTAGGGATTCAGTTAGAATATTCCATGAAGAACTCATCCTAGAGAACAAAATCCTAAGTCTGATAGCACAGATGGCGTCCATCCAAGAAATACTATTCATCAAGAACCATCATGAGAGAGAGATACACTGATAGATCTGAAAAGATATAGATATGATATAATTGATGAGGATCGCATCCAGTTCCATGGGGTGATACTAAGAACTCCATTTGGATTAACCCAATAAGTAGAGGATCAACGTCTGGTAAGATTGGTCGCATCAATACCAAGGACTCTACCTAGGTAAAGAAGATGAATAGAGGATCCTGCACCGGGCCTCTCGGGGGAATTTAACAACTCTATCTAGGAAGTCAGACTAAAGTAATCATACTCCTATGAGTAGGAAATGATACCCAAAAACCTTTAGGGAAGAGATAATGGGAATTAACCCTAATGATACTTGTCCAAGATACAATGGAAAAGATATTCTTGCCATATAGAAAAGGGTGCACAATGTGTAGTAGTGTCACACACTGGGTCCCTAGACCCTGGGTAATGTCTGTGTATAATGTCCTATGTCATTCCAAACTATTTCATATAGAAGATGGGTAAACAACATGAAGAAGAAGTCACATGTTGTGTCCTTCCATCAGGGGTCCACCCATGTACTTCGGCCATGTACTAGTACACGGTGTCAACCTGTGTGTCTCTGCCCATGTACCAGTACATGGGGTAGTCTATGTACATGGTCCAGGCCAAGTCATGTGGTGGGGTACACATGGTGTAGTCAACCCGTGTACTCCACCCTATTTCCATGTATCTTATGATATACATGTCGAGTCATCCAATGATGAACACACACCATGTATCCCATACTACACATCATGTGTTCTAGAATTTCCAAAACACAACATTCTTCCTCCCGCGTATTGGATGATATCCCGGGTCTTTTCTCGGTGATCCGTTCACCTCAAAAATCCATATCCTAGGTTGTTTCATCACCCTAACACTGAATCAATGTGTTTTGAGCCTTCAATATGTTAGGAAAACAACTTTAAATCTATCCAATTAAAACATCATAAAGAATGATATCTCTTAAATCACATCGATTCATCCATCGTCATTTCCTTCCCACCACCGCTAGGTCATCCCTGTGTTGTATCTTCAATTGTGTATAATTTTCCCTTGAAAGGAAGGTGAAATGATCATTCATTCATAACCCCGTGAAGAACAAAGAACACACATAGAAAATGGGGGATAAAATTTCACATGGAATAGACCCGAGGAATGAACCTCTACCATTTTTTGTTTATCCCATGATCTTTTATCATAAGAATGACCAATAATCAAATAAATATAATAATCAACCTAGTAAATCCCATAATTAAAACCCATCCTGCAAGAATGATCGAACTGAAGATCAGTCGGTTTGTTGGTTGGTTCTCTTGCATCATTGAATCTAACAATAGGAATATAAAAACAAAATAACACATCTTGCCTTTGATTTGGATCAATTGAGGATGAATTTTGGTCACTATGTTGCCATAATTGGTGATATCCATCACGAATAGTGTTCAACAATTTTTGATTGATGATTCCATCACTGTTTCCTTGAGAGGTTTCTCCAAATCCCTCCCTAGAGAATCTTTAGCATTCCCAAGGTTATATGGCAAACCCTAAGATATCTGATTAAGGATATTTTAAAGGAAATCACCAAATCAACAAAATAATTTTCTATTTAAATTATTTAATGATTATCACGTCCTTTTTGATTTTTTTCATAGATGACTCTTGGCGACTAAAGTTATGTCACACCTAGGGTAAATTCACTTCTCAGAAATCAATGGTGCCCTTAGATTTCTGATCTGGACATCCATTTATGTGTTATTCCTCTTATTTAGTAAAACTGTGTGTATGTGCTATTAAAAGATTAATATTTTTCAAGAAATTTTTCCAAGCACACATGGCCTCAGAATCGCACGTTGTCTCAATTCCTAGTTTCAAATTTAATCTATATAATATTAAAAAATAATACATAGAAAAATACAAGACATTAAATGACACCTTTTACTCCCTTAGATATGAGATCCACCATTATCTTGTTTATCCATATATCTGACTAACAACCACTGAAACATAGAACATTTACCTAGATCGGATTCTGATAAATTTGATCTCAATCACCTCAAGATAGTGCTTTATCTCTAGATCAAAGAAAATACACTCATACATAGCTAATCCCTGGTGCTAGATCTTTCATAGTGTCTTTTTTTAAACCTCATACTCCGTAGATGAAATAACCCTTCAACATTAAACAATAACATCCTCTCAAACATCACTAATATGATCCATTCACAGATGATGAGTGATGACCATCACTATAAGAAAGATAAAATATCCAAATACTAGTAGCATGAAAATCAATTAATAATATACATTTAATTTAATTCATTTTATTTCCCCCCCCCTCCCAAAACCAAAAAAACAACCCAATTCAAACACAATATGAAACAAGTATGATTTATTTACCTTTATCAGGTCTCTATCACATAATCATCATTACCTCACCTTGGGTGTGCTATAAGTTTAAGGTATTTGAGTTGATCACAAGGGGACCTAATCACCTAATTCTTAATCAGTCTCCCTTTATATATAACACGTTAATTTCAACTAACATTGTTTCCCTACTGTTCCTTTTAAATACATACTGGTTCCTAACTTAAGTCAAAATCCTAACACTATACCAAAGATCTGACACCAATTTTTCATTACCCACCCCCACTGGGAACCCCTCTTGGGCTTACAGTGATGACAAGGGTAACCCTTGAAACCCACCTTCAATAGGCTATGGGGTGGTGACTAGAACTGGTGGTATAAGTCACATAAATAGGAGTAATTACCCTCAAAAATCCTAAGAATATATTAAACCACCACAATAAACTCCACCATAAGACACAAATAAATCCAAATTATCTTAATATTTAAAATTAATGATGTTTCATACAGATATATGTCTCTAAATAAAATACAAAAA
Organism: Viscum album; assembly: GCA_963277665.1. Lineage (NCBI taxonomy): Eukaryota > Viridiplantae > Streptophyta > Magnoliopsida > Santalales > Viscaceae > Viscum > Viscum album. The sequence continues at coordinate 369,845,624 of OY728165.1, forward strand.
CAAAATACCATGTATAATATTAGAACAAAACTCCCACCTCAAAGAAAGTATTTTCCAACTTATTCACTAAACCCACCATAGAAACTTAAAAAATGGATTTATATATGTATAGTTGTGATAATAATTTTTATACTTAGTAAGATCATAATTAAGACCTTTTTTGAACATGTGGGTGAATCATACTATTGATTTAGTGAATATGTAGTAAAACTAGAATGCACCTACCAAATAAATTGTCACTTAGCCTCACCAAGGATCCCTCATCAAGTAATACATCCAGATGTAATAAAATAGTATCAAAGTGTATAATCAATAGGTTCCCCACAATCAATTGCTATTGTTTTTAAATTATCACATGATAATGATAAACATTATAAGATTCTATCCATTATGTATAATCATAACCATATCCAAATAATACATATCAATTAATAGCTAATGTGGGTTAGACCACAACCCTACACATCCTAACCTCCCACAGAACCAAAAATCTCATAATAGAATCAGTCAAAATACTTATTTCACAATTGATTTGGGTTATACCACAACCATACCTATCTCCACCTCCCTCATCCATGACTCTATATCCATCAACATATCAATATCAAACACTATAGGGTAACATAAACACAGAGGAAATTAATATCATGCCTTCCTCTTCCCATGTATGACCCGTACCATGTACCAATACCATAATGTACAATACCTGTATGAGAGAGTTGGGAAGAGGGAGTAGCCATCCATTTATTCCCTCTCCAACATGGATGTTGTGGAGAAAACCATGAATCCAAAACATCTGGGCATTGATAATGGTATCTGACTTGGGTGGTGTGTGTATCAACTTGCAAGAAAATAAAATTATACTTATAGCAACACACAATACCTACCAAGATGTTTCACATTAAAATAAACCCATCATATCCCACAAACATCACAACACTTCCTCAAGATTTCATTAATAACTATCAACACCTGTACCACATCAAATAGTATACTTTCTCACCCAAAATAGGCACAATAATCATTCAAATTTTTCCATTTTTTTATATAATAAACTAATTAAAAATAAACCATTAACATCCATATTAAATTCATTATACAATTTAATATGACATCTAATGAAAAACCATTATAATTCATCACCCATGTTTAACCCATCCATTACAAATTAATTTCATTTATTAACATTCCATTCACATCCTAAGGTTTATTCAATCGACGGGAACACTTATTTTCTAACTCATTATCAACATTACATTCTGTTGTTATCATGAAACTATAAAACAATCCTTTAAAATAACACAAGAAAACAACCACCGAAAAAATCACAATTCATTTAATTTCTATGTAAACAGCCCCACTAAAATTTATAAATAAATAACAACATCATTGTCCTCTACCAACCACTAACTATCCTCTTTCCATCCATGGAAATGTAGTTGCAGCCCTGCTGCTCAGCATGACCCACCTCAGACCAACAAAAAAACCCAACCATGGAAACACTATCAAAACATCACAACCTGTCATGAAATTGAGAGCCTTAAATTTTTGAGTGATCACCATCAAAAATTACATCCTCTTTTAGTTAAAAAAAATAGTACACAATACCTTTTCCCATAAATATATTTGGGTGATTTTAGCTATAACAAACTAGCTCGAGTCAACCTATTATGTCACCTGGGTCACTCTTCCACAAGGCTTAAAGTGTGTTCTTAGTCACCATAGGCCAGCGAAAAGTACCAATGTATCAAAATGTAACCAAGTGATAATTATTTCACACCAAAATAATAATAAATAATCAATAGAGTTTTATCAAGAATCAGAAATGGTTCGTCCATACATTAAACTTCCATGCATAAGAAATAATAAGATATAAATAATTAAGACAACCAAATGAAGCATAATAATATCAAATAATCCAAATGAGATATGACCAATAATAGTGATCAATGTAATTTTTATATGTACAATTTCAGAACCCAAATATATCACATAAACCAAAATAAAAATGACCCAAAATATTTTACAATAGGCCTAATTGGATTATATATAATCATCCCTAAAAATAAAATTAAAATATAGAAAATTTATAAATCACCTTTATACAACCCCTTTTCACTGACTACATCCAAAACATTTGAAAAAGGACTGCATGGATGACATTCAATTTGACATAAACATTCTAACTTCTATGAAACACCATTTCCACACACACACACAAGTATGAAAGTAGGGTTTGAGCTAAACATGCACAATAAGAATTAAAAAAAGTTTTTATACAGTTAATTTTTATTAAAAATTTCATAAATTATTGTTTATACTTAATTTATAAAATAGTTTTTCCAAATTAAATGTTAAAGGAAGGAAATTAACATGCTACAATCAATTTAATAATAATACATACACCCTTTTTAGATAAAAAAAGTGTGTAATAAGCACTTAGTAAGTAAAAAATTTAAAACCTCAAAAAGGAATTTTGAGTTTATGAAAATAAAACAACATATTTTCTATTTTCAAAACCTTTTCCACTACCTTAAACACAACTCATGAGGTAAAAAACTATTTTAAAAATAAAAAAATCATCACATCGAAAAAAATATTTTCACTTCTAAAGAATTAAAAATACAACTATTTCCTTTAAAATATCTCTCTAAAATCTATTTTCAAAATAAATTTGTAAAGAACACTAAACCATGAAATAAATTTACATAATTTCAACTATAAATATTTTAATCATGATAGATAAAAAATAAAAAAATAATACTAAATTAAATATTGCCACAAAATTCATAAGTATAGGGGATTTAATAAAGTACATAGTTAGAATTATCTAAATGAAATCATCAACAAATGAACAAAAAATCACAGGGAACCTCTGAGGTCCCAATGTGAGATGATATAAGAATAATTCAATTTAAACCAATTGTGAAATTGTTTTCTTTTATAAATGATATATCCACCCAGATCACATTCATTGGGTCCATCCCCTAGTTAGGGAACAATATAACTAGGGAACTAGTCAAATAAAATTCTAAACTAGTTGGAATAAATCAGATTCATCACTTAGCTATGCTGGGTTCCCATTAAATTTATTAATGTGGATGTGATAAAAAATCAATTCAAATGATAATTATATAAATAAAATTCTAAAATATAATAAATAAACCTCATCTCACAATCAAAACCCTCTCAAGAATCATCTCTATTCAGATTGCACATAATCATCAATAATAACTGATCTTATCCAACATAGGGAACAAATATATAGAATTCATAACATAAGGGGATCAAAATTTAGGGTTTTAAGAAACATCATGTAAACCCTTTTTTCAAAGTAGAAAATGGGCCTTTAAACCAACTTGGTTAACCATGTTATAATAATCCTTTTAAATATCCTTAAAATAAATATTTTCCTCTAAAACGTCACCAAACACAACACACTCCTTTAAAATCTATAATTTCTTTCCTTATACTTAAATTGTAAATCAAAACACCCTTTTAAATGAAATGGAACCATAAAAACTTGGGTTATCTTCCTTATAAACTAAAGAAAGGATAAAATCCTCCCTTTATCTTCAAATCCTTTGAAAAATTCCTCTAAAGAATTTATACAAATACTTAGCATTCGTACACATATGATTTGGAAATAAAATGTGAGAAAAACATAACAAATCCCTTTATCACAGGTGTAGAAACATAAAAACATTTCACTAACCCATCAAGGGTATAATACATAAATTTAACTTGATATAAATATAATTTATGAATTCTATGAATTTCATGACGTGTAAAATAAAGTAATTACACAAAACACACAATTTGATAAAGATAAAACCACTCACATTCGATGGTGGAAACACAAAAAAGATAGAATATAGCCTCTCTAAAACCCCAAAAACCTGAGACCCAAATTAAATCTAACATAAACCTGAGGATTGAAAAAAAATGCACATTAGAGTTTATGGGAGTCAAAGAAACCTAGAGGGGTGGGGGGGAGAAGTGATATAGAATGTAGAATTATGGATTTACATTGTAAAACAAATTTAAATCCAAGGACAAAAGTCTTCGAACACAAGGAGGAAGAATATGAATCACCAAGATCCCTCTTTTGAATTGAATTCATGATAGAGGGAGTAAAAGAGGCCCAAAAACATTAAAATCAAATGGGGGAATAAGAAAAAAGTCACACATTTAATTAATCATGGGATTTTTCCTGGGTTGGTTGCACTATGTGAAACACTATGCTCCAACTATATAAATCAAATAAGAATTGAACTTCAACTGCACATGGTATTACCACACAGTTTTTAAACCCATACACCAACCATGTGTAACCCACTGTAATCAATCTATAACACTTCACATAGATTCATTGAAGGATTTTTCAAACCGTTCTCAATATGTAAAAAATACACTGCATTTATAAATGTAACTCATAGGGTTTCCATTAAGAATTTCATAGTCTTTTTTCCATGGGGAAAACTCATACATAAGGGTCTCTTTCATAGTTTCCCTAGAACACAAGGTTCATTCTCATGGTTTATCCTAACTGTATAGTAACCGTAAAGAATTAAAATACACTTAAAAATTGGTATTTAAACATTAAAAAACTAAAAAAATTCAAAATAAAATCATAATAATATAATATTTAATACAATAATAACCAGATGGAATCATAATTATCCACACCATTAAAAATTCGTCATGTTGATAGTAATTGGATAAAGTTGAAATCAACTAGTAGAAAAACCCGTTCACCCAATCATGTATTTAGTGGTATAATACGAAAACCAACCAAGTAACTCGGTACAAATAGTATATAAAATTTGATCCATTTCAAATTACCAGTTAGAAATCTACTACAAATTGACACTAGCACCCACTTTCATATGGATAGACGATGTGGGTGGGTTGGGGAAGAAGCAAGAGGTCTAGTGAATGAAGAGAACTTGATAGCCACACAAATCTTTAAGATTAATGATATTTAATAATCTAATATCATTAGATGACCTAAAGTATATCCCAACCCATAATTAGAATATATTGAGTCTAAAGAAAAAAAATACCTATAATAATTCTCCCCACCATTTTAGATTTATCATGAATGGTGTGATAGATAGTATACATATCTATAAAGGAAAAATGACTATAATAAACACATCTCTACAAAATATCCAAGGAAATTATAATTCTCTACTAAACTACCAACAACCACCTTAAAAACTCACTCAGAATTTCAAAAAGGTAATACAACCCAAAGAATACCTAATAAAACAAAAGACAGGCTCAATCATCAATCAACATCTCACCAAATAATAAATGGATATATAACAAAAAAATAACATGATTAAAAAATAAACAATATGTAATCTATCCTTGGTTCATAAATATTAAAGGAAAAAATGTAGGACCTCACTTGTGGTAACCCAGTCTGCTATGAACCTGATAGAAACCCAAATTGGGCATAATTTCAACTAGGCATGCTAGTTAGGGCACAGAAAAAACTAGTATAGAACTCATCCCAATTAAAGAATAACAAACCAAATGCTTACCATGTATAATTCACTATAATAGAAATCTCATTACGTGGAAAACACCATATATAAACCTCAAGAAGCATGATCAATCAATGAGGCATGAACATGAACCCAAATAACCAACAACCCTCCAAATAAGGATAGGTGTGGTGAACAAACAATGAACCAACCAAAAATTATCCCAAAATATCATCCAACTCTAAATGTATCATGTATAACCCTAGCGATACTAATATTTATTCAAACCTAGACGGACACATCAAAGACTGATCTTTAATGTTCTCAAGAAAAATGGATTAAAATGACTAGGTGTCCAACACTTGAAACATAAAAGACACATATTATTATTAAAATAAGTAATAAGGCTATTAATATATCATGAAATATTAACATTCAACTAATCTATGGTCTGAGTCAATACCTGTACCAAAGAAATGATATTTCAATGAGTCATCAATAACTAACTAAAGAAAAAAGAGCACTAAATTTGAGAAATGGTATATATATTCCTTTGTCGATCACTCATCACTCCCAAGGTATCTCATCATTCAAATGAAATGATAAGATATTCTCCCACCACATTTATCTTGAACCCTCAAACAAGTATAGAAAAAATTTCACCATTGAAGTTTTAAGAGTTTTTAGAGGATTGATGACTCCCTCAATCCTACCCAACCATTCCATCACATTCAAGAAGTCCAAGAGCACATAAGGTTCAAGATCTACCACTATATATAGAATCTTGGTAGAGTCAACAACAAGATGAGTCTCACATAAATTATGAGATGAATAATGCTATGTATTATCACTAGAAATGAACTTCCCATGCTCCATCAGGGAAATTATATTGGGTGGGATTTTATAAATAATATGAAACATTAACTAAAAAAATTAACGATTTACAATAAAATAAAAAATATTTATTTCCAAGGGATTCCACCGAAAATCACAATTCACAAAAAAACACACATTAAGAAATTTCCTCTCTTTTATAACACTAATAGAAAATACATATTTTAAAAAAAACTTAAAAATATTCATATCTTAAAAATAATAAAACCTTATAAAAAACCAAAATTATTTTAAAAAACCAAGTAGGATAATTTTACAACTCTAGGAAAAATAAAATAATCTAACTCCCTTACCAATAAATACAAAACCTTCACATAAAATCCACTTTCAATTCAAAAATCTCCAAAAATATCATTATAAAACAAACCAATTTAAAAAAATTAGGATCAAAATTATTTTCAAATAAACCATAACACCTGGTTTTATAACTAAAAAATTCCCTAAAATAAAAAAATACCTCACAAAAGAACTATAAAAACTTGTTCTTTAAATAAAATCATTTCATATAATTATATTTTTACAAAAAAAACTAGCATTTGAATTTTACATATAAATGAATTAATGAAAAATATAATTAAATAAAATTAACTCTTAATTTTTTAAAATATGACCCAATATATCTCTAAAGTATCTCCAATAAGTTGTAACTACTTTGGGATAATTTTGAAATCCAAAGAAGACCAAATAAAAAAACATGAGGGATATTGAATTATTCATTGTTTAGATGCAGGATTTCGAAACCCATGTTTCATCCAAGTGAAAACACCTATAAAGACTACAAACCCATGTGCACATGCACCGCACAGTTCTCCAAACCATGCAAGAAAACTATATGCTTTGTTTATTTCTTTATTTTCACCCTAAAACTCAAGAAACCCCAAAAAGTATCTAATTTAACTCAATTAACATCTGAATATTATAATTTTATATGAAAATAATTTAAAAAAACAAACTCATAAATTCAAATTAATGACTAAAAACCTGATTAACCACGGGTAATCATGTTTTATCATGAAATGTGGTGACCAAGAACATACTCATGACCTACCCCCTTTGTTCCAAAACTTTTATCTCCATAATACCCAGACACACCCAAATAATATGAGGGTTATTTGATACTATTTTTTAATGAGATTTCATAGGTCAACTAGGTGCATCGCCTAGTTCAATCCAATATAAGGCCCATTGTTCGTTCTCAGTCATCATGTATAGGAGAAAAATAGTACCATATCAAAATTAGTCATACAATAACAATTTCACTATTAAATAATAATAATGAAGTTGTGGAATATAACTATGAATTATACATGGTGCATATATATATATATATTGGATTTATATGTATAATAAATAAGCATATAAAAATAATAAATCTAAAAAATGAGTCATCATAAAAAAATCATCCAAATGAGATATAATTAATAATAGTGATAAATATAACTTTTATAGGTACCATACTAAAAAATAAATACATCACATAAACCAAAACATTAAAGATAAAAAAATATGGTACACCAAGATATGTTATTCGGTACATAATCATCCCCAAAATTAAAATAAACATACAGATAATGAGAAAATCACCTCTATATGACCAATGGTAACTCACCAAATCCACAACATCTGTCAAATAAAAATTTGAATGACATCCAATATGAGATAAAACATGGTAAACTTTATGTAACGTGAGAGTTATATACACATGTTTGTATATAAGGATTGATTTAAACAGGCCCAGTAGGGTTTCAAAAAGGAGTCTATATAACTCCCTTTTATAAAACATTTCACAAATTCATGTTTAAACATCATTTAAAAAATTGTTTTTCAAAATTAGAAGTTCAAGGAAAATAATTAACATGCCTCAATCCATTCAATAACATGGAACCATCCTTTTTGAGATCAAATAAGTGTGTAAAACACTAATAGAAAATAAAAAATTTAAAACCCAAAAGAAGTAATTTTGATATTATGAAAATAAAACAAAACCTATCCCTTTTTCAAAAATCCTTCTCACAACATCATACACAACCTATTATAAAAAACCATTTTAGAAATGAATCACTTTTGATACATAAAAAATACATATTTTGAACTTATATATAATAAAAAAATTAAACTTCTTCCTTTAAAATCTCAATTTTAAATCCATTTTAACAAACATGTTTCAAAGCACAAAAAACCAGGAAAAAAAGAAACACAATTTAAACCAACACCATTTTAACAATGAATCATAAGAAAAGTAAACAATAACAAATAAAATGGTTCCACATAATTAATAATAACTTTGGGGATATAATAAATAATATAGTGGGAATTCACTAAATTAAATCATTAATAAAAAAACTATATGTCATGGGTAACCTACTAGGTCCAGACATGATATGGTCCAAGACACATTCAATGGGAATCAAATTCATCAGGTGTTTCCTTCTTAAATGATCTACTCTCCCTAATAAATTTTATTGATTAACTTCCCTATCTAGAGAAAAATCTAAAATATGTCACTATTTAGAGTATAATTTCAACTATTAAGAATAAATAAGACCCCTTAATTAGTTACCCCAGGATACTGTGAAATCAACAAAAGTGTAGGTAAGAAATAATCAATTCATATGATCTTCACATAAGTCAAAATCTAAAACATAAAAAATAAAAAACATCTCAAATATGAATTCCTTTGAAGAAACATACCCTATTACATTGAACAAAATCATTAATAATAACACAACTCATCCTAAATGGGGCACAAATCTATATAAGTCATAAAATAAGGGGCTCAAAGCTAAGGGCTTCACCAAACATTAAATAAACCCTTTGTATAATGTTCCAAATGGGACTTTAAACCAACTTATTGAGAAAATTTATAAAAATCATTTTAAATATCTTATAAATCGTCATTTTTCTTTAAAACACCACCAAAAACAACACACTCCTTTAAAATTATAAATTTCCCTCCTTGGAAATAAATTTGAAATCAAAACACCTTTTTAAAATAAAAAACCCCCTAAAACATGGATTACCCTATTTAGACAAAAAATCTAAGATAAAACCGTTCATTTATCTTCAATTTATTTTAAAATAACCTCATGGTAATTTACAAAAACAGTTGGCATTCATAGATAATTTATTTTGACAACAAATATGATAAAAACATAGAAAGAACCTTATATTACAAGCATGTAAAACCTTACAAATAGTCCACAAGCTCATCAAGGGGATATTACAAAGATGCAACTTGATAGAAAAATTATTTATAAATTCAACACATTTCATTACATGTAAAATAAAGGGTTTTTTTTTAAACCTACCTCAATGAAGTAAAAACCTTTCACCACCAATCGATGATGCACAACCAGGGAAGAAGGTGGCCTCTCCCAGCCATAAACTACTGATGTCCCAAATTATTATAAACACAAAACCAAGGTTTGAGCACCCTGACCATTAGGGTTTATAGGAAAACAAAAAATTGAGAGGTAATGTTGAAGATATGATAAAAATGTAAAAATATGTATTTACCTTGTGAAGTTTCATGAAATCCATGGTGAAAAGACTTTTAAGCCTTACCAGAAAATGAAAGAAGCTCTAAGATCTCTCTTCTTGGTTTACTATGTGATAGGAGAAGGAAAATATGGCCAACATCCTTTTAATCAAAGAGGTGAATAAATAAAAAACAACACTTTTACTTAATTTGGTTAGCTCACATGCTTTGGATGCATGGTTTAACAAAAAAATAAATCAAACATGTAGCTCACAATGTAATGTAACTACAAACTCACATGGTTTGGATAAATGTTTTAAGAAACCATAAACCAATCATGTAGCCCCACAATAAAAAAGCTAAAACAATCTATACTATTTTTTAAAAATCATGCTCAATATATTAACGATATAACTCATACATAAAAGTAACGTACATGGTTTCCACTAATTCTCATAGGAATTTGTGTCAACTATGCATCCAAGAGACCTGAGATCAAATCCAGGTTGAGGAAAATTTCCAGGGGGTACTGTAGCAGCACTGTAGTAGGTACTGTAGTGGATAATATAGTAGGAACTGTGCAGAACTGTAGTAGGTACTGTAGTGGGAACTGTAGTAGGCACTATTTGGCACTGTAGCATCTGAGAATATTCCCCCATTTGGGCCTTTGTGCCACCTATTTGGTCCCCAAGTCCTTTAAGGCCTTTGGGCCACCCAGGCCTTTGAGTTAGTAAGGCCTTTGGTAAACCTCAAGGCCTTCGGTCCACCTTAAGTGCAGATGAAAACAAGAAAACATATAAGGAACAAGCTTCAAAAGGAGTAGAAGTAATGAGATTTCACCATAGATGAAGCTAAATGTATTTAAAGAGTGAGAGGGTTTGGCACCTTCCATTGGGACAAGCCTGTGAATGCACGGGAAAGCCTAGCCAAACAACCATGTGAAGGTGGAGAGCTTATTTCACGATGAAGATTCTGGGAGGAGAAGTTCCAAGTAGTTTGTCTAGGTTGTATGTAATGTTTGATGCCTACGGGCAATGAATTACTCTAAGGCCTATGAGCCTTGTAATACTAATTCCTACGGGCCTTGTAAGGGTTCCACCTCACCCCATAAAAGGAGTATTATCAAAATAAATAAATAAAAATGAAGGCCTTCAGGAAATTGGAGAAGAAAAATCACATGTAATGTAACATCCTAACAAGGGATATACTCAATTGGTTCCCTGTGATGGTGGGTCATGATTCCTCAAGCACACCTCCCTTTATGCCGGAGGTTTCAACAAGTAGTGAGGGTCCAAGGTGTTACAGTGGGGATACTATACCCTCATATCATAATGGAATAATGGATATGATAAATAAAAAGACAAAAAAGAAAGCATATATAATAGATATTGAACATAAGAAACATATATATTAAACAACTATGGAAGTATAAATAACCAAGAAACATAATAATAATCAAAATTTCATAGTATGAGTCATATATAATGATGTTATAAAATGATGATATACAAAATGGGGAAATAGGGTATAGACATTTACAACATTCTATAAAAAATAAAAAATTCCAAAAGACTACTCCACCAGCATCACAAAAATATGTTTGGTCCTCCTCTCTCGTGGTCTATGTTATAAGTAAATGAGATCAAGTATCTGTAGTAGGGTGCCTACCCTTAACTATAACTACAGACATGTAATCTACTCAAGCACTAATGGTGACCCTAATAGGGTGTAAAATAAACTCAGCAGACCGCCACCAAATGTTTCTAGAAATAATCCATCATGTTTATAAAGAATAGTAGTGTTCAGGTATAAATGGATAATAAAAAAAGCTGATTAATACCAGTCAGTTCAAGTTCTATTAAGACACCTTAAAGACTCTACCTACTTTGGTATTTTCCAGTGTAAGAGACTGATCAGTAACCATATATATAGTAATCATAAATCTAATATCTATATTAAAACAGGCTTCTTCCAGCTTACCTGTCACCATATTACGTAGCCATGTCACCATCCAAAACAAATTCCTCCCTCCAAAATTGGGCATCCGTTGACCATGTTCCCATTTCCCCCATGCATCCTTCCTCCACTCCTCCCTCAATCTTAGGGTTTCATTTCATCCAACGTGGCCCATTCGGCTCCGCCTCCACCTTCATCAGTGAATCCCACACCCATTTCACCTACGCCACAATTCCTACGAATCTTGCTTCCATTTCCCCTTCGGCACCCCTCTTTTAGTTCACACTGTTGTTTCCTCTCTGGCGCTGCACCTAGGGTTGTCGCTCATATTTTCCCTCCCATCGCCAGTACCCACAAAACATTGAAGGCATATTCCTCGCTAATTTTTTCCTCGTGTACTATGGTTTATCATCCCAAATTTCCTCATCTCCTCAGACGTTTCCCGCAATTCCTACTCCTTCGAATTATTTCAATCATAAACCCTCCAGATTCACTCCATCTCATTCCCTAATTTCCTCAAGATTGCGATTTATATCCTCAACTACAGTTGTCGACTATTTCTACTCAATCGAATCTTGACCGATGTGTTGCTCACCCCACAATAGGTATGTTCTTGTAATATCATTGAAATAATCTCCTAGACAATTTTCAGTATTTCCCTTCGCATAATACTTTTTAATACATTATTACAGCAAATCTGTTTTTTTCTACTGACGTCTGGACATTGAACCTTGATGCAGATTCAACCATTTTTGGACGCCTCTGGCACCAGGTATGTTTTCATTCCTAACTAATCTTTTAGATTATTCTCTTATTTTAAGCTATTTATTTAACCATATTGATATAATGCTTCCACAATTTAATGCAATATTACTGATTTCAAATATCAGTTTTTTGGGCCCCAATATGTTACTAACATATCTCTATCAGTATTCAGAGACAATAATGTTCAAGATCTGCAAAAAAGGTGTTCTATCCTCATTTCTTGAAGCATTTGAACCGTATGTATAACCCATTTCATTACTCATCGTTCATTTTATCCCATTGTTTCATGCAGCTTAATCATCTTATTTTCCAATTTGCCTTCAATGGTTCATCACATCATACATTAATACATATTTTTACATTACTCATCATCCATTTTATGCCATTTTATCATCAAATTGAATCTTTTCATTATTAATTTTACATGAATGGTTCAGGATATCTTACATTAATGTCATTAAGATAAGTAAAGCATGATGCTTTTGAAGGTAATATCAGTAATCAAGATTCTTAATCCCGGAATTATATTACAATTTTAATTTTATAACATATTTTTTATAGTATTTTCAGTTATTTTTTGGATCATTGGTGCACGCCTCATAATTAGTATGTTTGATATTTTTATCTCATGTCATCATGATTTGAATGGATGTGTTATTTAGATGGGATTGAATTTAATGTTGCTGAATATTGTGTCCATGCATTAGTTGAACCTATTATTGGTGGGTATGTGTTTTATATATCTAATTATCAATACATCCCTCAGAATGAGTAATTACTATTACAGCTTACTACAATGCATAATTTTTTATTTTGAGGTACACACTATGTGAATGCAGGTTATTGGTCGTAAAATCATGGAGTTAACCTCTCTTTTATGTCACTTTTTCATCAAATTGAATCTTTTAATTATTAATTTTACATGAATGGTTTAGGATATCTTACATTAATGTCATTAAGACATGTAAAGATTTCTGATTTTGAAGGTAATATTAGAAATCAAGTTTCTTAATCCCGATATTATATTACAATTTTCATTTTATAACATATTGTTTATAGTATTTTCAGGTATTTTTGGATCATTGGTGCACGCCTCATAATTAATATGTTTGATATTTTTATCTCATGTCATCATGATTTGAAAGGATGTGTTATTTAGATGGGATTGAATTTAATGTTGTAGGATATTGTGTCCATGCATTACTTGAACATAATATTGGTGGGTATGTGTATTGTATATCCAATTATCAATACATCCCTCAGAATGAGTGATTAATGTTACTTCTTACTACCATGCATCATTTTTTATTTAGAGGTACACACTATGTGAATGCAGGTTATTGGTCATAAAATCATGGATTTAACCACTCTTTTATACCATTTTTTGTCAAATTGAATCTTTTCACTATTAATTTTACATGAATGGTTCAAGAGATCTTACATTAATGTCATTAAGACATGTGAAGCATGCTGCTTTTAAAGGAAATATCTATAATCAAGTTTCTTAATACCAAAATTATATTACAATTTTCATTTTATAACATATTTTTTATAGTATTTTCAGGTATTTATGGATCATTGGTGCATGCCTCATAATTATTATGTTTGATATTTTTATCTCATGTCATCATGATTTGAATGGATGTGTTATTTAGATGGGATTGAATTTAATGTTGCGGGATATTGTTTCCATGCATTAGTTGAACCTATTATTGGTGGGTATGTGTTTTATATATCTAATTATCAATACATCCCTCAGAATGAGTGATTACTGTTACTACTTACTACCATGCATCATTTTTTCATTTGGAGGTACAAAATATGTGAATGCAGGTTATTGGTCATAAAATCATGGAGTTAACCTCTCTTTCATCCAATATATGAATGTAGGTAATCTGTTTTCACTATTCACTCCACTGTATAATGATTTTTGTGAACGAAAAACATATGAAACAGATGATTATAATGCTTTAATACGATTATGTTTTAACTATTGACTTCAACGTATATTGACAAGGTAGTATTTTAGTATGATTATGATTTGATTTAGTGAGTTTTGTCTCCATTATGGGATATTCGTCTAATAATGTTTTAATTACGCACTTCATCTTTTAAGATGAATATTGATTATTTTTATTTATATATTGTAGGTGACTCACCCTGCACATGAAGAGATCAAGGGAATACGGCACTAATAAGTGCCATATCTCTATAGTAGGTATGTTTTCCTAAAATTGTGGAATTAACCTCCCTACCATGCATCATTTTTCATTTTCATTTACACACTATTTGAATGCAGGTTATTGATCATAAAATCATGGAGTTAACCTCCCTTTAATCCAACATATGAATGCAGGTGATATGTTTTCACTATTGAACCCATTGTATATTGATTTTTTTGGACTAAAAACATATGAAACAGATGATTATAATTCTTTTATATGATTATGTTTTCACTATTGACTCTAATGTATATTGACAAGGTAATATTTTAGTATGATTATGTTGTGATTCGGCGAGTTTTGTCTCCATTATGGGATATTCATCTCACATGAAAAGTCAATGGATCTGTTCAATGATGAAAAGTTGTAGATTTTTGGGTCATGTCTAAGAGTTTCTAGACATACATTGATTGTTCTAATCACAGCATAGCGATGAACCGAAATATTGATGAATGTGCATGGGCTGATGGAATGAATGCCTTCAATTTACAAGCATGGAGAAGAAACTTAAGAAATGTGTATCATTTATGTCTCAGCGAGGATTGATGTAGGTATTTTTTTCAACTAAATCTTCAACAGGATAGGACATATAGAAGTTTATATTGTTTACAACTCAAGTAGTAAATGATACAGTGATAATCACATTCTTCATGAGTTTGACTGGACAGTGTACAAGTTTCACTTTATATTTGTTGAGCTGAATCTAAGATCGACATACTAAAGCTATAAAACAACTTGAATTCAACTATATTGAGCATCTTGTGAGTTCCATCCAGTATTTAATGAGATTAATCAACATATTGATATTTTAATATATAAATTATTATTAATTTATTTTTATTATTTTAAGATATTTATAAATTCATTTTATATGTTTTTTGTTTTTTGTTTCATGTACTTTAGTAGTGCTTAAATGGGTGGGTTTGATTTGTTCATTTTCAAAATCAAATCAAATTTTAATGTTAAATACCATTATTTGACTGAGTTTAATTTGTCTAATGAGTTTGAGCTAAATCTCAAGCTGGAGTACTATAATGTGTCACTCTACTCAACAAAAATAAACTTTCTTCTGTTCAATGAAAGTATTAGGGTAGGTTTGTTCAGATTAAAAGTCAATATACCATGTTTTCAAAGGTACCTTCAACAACATATTTCAAATATATATTTTACTCAATTATTATTTAAAGGTGATCAACTAATGGGTGTCCCTATTAATTATGTAAAAAAATATCTTCCGACCTCTTAATGTGTTTAATAGCATTATCTTGGTTGTTGATGTTTCTCTACACATCACTATCTTACGATGAATCATACATCTACAATAAACTTCTTCTACAATTTAAAATTAGAATTTTTTTTATAACTAACACTAAATACAAACTGTGACTGTCTATTCTTATTGCAAGAGTATGAAAAAATTAAATCTTTTTTGAGAAACATAACTACTAAAAGCACCCAAGATCGGGTTAATAAACATACCTTATGGGAACAGAACTAGTATTTTATGTGTTATAATATATTTTTTATTACAGTGAGTTGTATTACCTTAAATAAACATACCTTAAGGGAACATATTTAGTTGGACACCTGATTTTTGATTGTTTTTCTGTTATAATCTATTCTGTATTATAGTGAGTTGTAGTACCTTATAAAATTTTTAGGATGTTTTCTAACAGGTTGCATTACCTTACCTAGTTGGGTCTGCTTCCAAATAAAACATACTAATTATTTACATATTTCATGTTGGGAGATTTAGGCTTTGAAGCAGATTTCAGTGGCACACGAGTTTTTGATGATTCTGTACACATGCAGCATCTTACAATGAATCTTAAATCTTCAAAAAATTGTTTCTATGATATCAGGTATGATTATTTTATAAATAAAATACAGAATACTAAATGACTATCCATTCTTATTGAAAGAGTAAGAAAAAATAAAATCTGTTTTGAGAAACATATCTTATGACAACACCAAGGATCGGGTCAACAAACACATCTTAAGGAAATGAATCTGGTATGTTTTGTGTTATAATATGTTCTTTATTACAACGAGTTGTAGTACCTTACAAAAAACATATCTTAAGGGAACTTATTCAGTTTCAGAGTCTAATTCATAATTTTTTTTCCTGTTATAATCTGTTATAATCTATTTTATATTATAATGAGTTGCAGTACCTTATCAAATCGGTTATACTATTTTCTAACAGGTTTCAGTATGCTACCCGAATCAGGTATTCAACCAAGACCTTGGAATTGGAAGAAGTTTATGTATGTAAAAACAATTATCTTGTATTTTCAATTTTAATAAAAGTAGAATGTTCATGTGTTCAAGTGTCTCTTATACATTATTTCGTTTCATTAACAAAAAATTCATATGAAATTGTGTTTTTTTATGAGACTGTTTTTCAGCTTCTTATTTTCCATCACCGCCAACAAATAACGAGCAATGGATTGATTCATATTAATAATTGTTTGGTTTCACTTCACTACATTAATAATAGTTTGGTTTCACTTCACTAAATTACATAGTTTTTTTCATAGTAGTATGTCTCATTTACTCACATTAATGTCTAATTATATATTTCAGATATCAATATAACTGCCAAAAAACATGACAAACTGCTACTCTACATCAATGATACATGGTAGTCATGGGAGGCTATTGACTGCATATTCTGATAACATGAATTGTAATCTAATCTGCACACCCACTGTTGTTTAAAATCATGGTTCCTGTAATTGTTTTGAAACATGTATCTACTACTTAAAGTGTATTTCTGTTCTCTTATCATGATTAAATATCATTCCATAGTTCTTTTTCAAAGGTGACATGAAAATGACAACTAATGTATTTTTCCAATATAATGTTCTCTTACCATGCTTATGTTTCAATGATTTCCTATTTCAAGTGTCTAGATATTAGATTTTCATAATCTTTTTATATGAATAGATTTATAATTTCAATACAATGTTTATTAATATCCATTGATCACTTCTCATATTTCTAATGCATTTTGTAGTTCTTATTTCATTCATGACATTGTGAGTATGCACGGGCGATGTACTAGTATATATATATATACACTATATGCATGTATATGTATTAAGTAGGTAAGTCGAAATATTCACGGATACTAGGTGCTAGGAGGACCCAGGGCATGACTCAAGCACTCATAACTAATCAAAAGAGCTTATAGAATCAATTAAAGTTTAAATTCCCTAAACCTCATAATGAATGTGGGATGTAATTCTCATCACTTAAGATAGGTGGGGTGAGGCATCACTCCCAACACCTGAATCTAGGGAATGTACAACGCCATGCCTATCTTCCAGATAAAAGTATAATGGTGAGATTCATCAGGCTCAACACCCAATGTAAGGGAGCATGGAACTTCATGCTTAATAAGTCCCTTATCCATCATTCATAACCGCTAGAAATGGAATAATCATAATATTAAAAAAGACATGAGGGGTCACCTCTAATACATTTATAATCATCAATCCCAAAATAAATAAGGGTATCACAATTCATATAATTCACATTTGTATTTATTTAACATGAGGTGTGGCCTTGCCACCCATTTGTATTAAATATAATCAAACCTTTTAATTAATCAAGTAATTAAAATTCATAATAAAGGTAAACCAATGAATTATGAGTTTCTTTAATTAACTGTGAAATTAAACATGAAGGGACAATCCCATTTATAACCCAAGATGATCACTTAGAAGGATTTTGGTCAATTTAAACAATTATAATGAATAGGGTAATTAATTTAGAACACACAAAGGGCATGTAAATCAAAACGTTAACATCCTCTAATATCATATAAAGACTCCATGGGAGTGTAATAACATGATTCAATTAGTTTTAAAAATAAAGAACACATTTTAGGGAAACATGCAGCAATTTATGGCATATGGTATAATGACAGAGCTATAAAAACTTCATGACATTTAAGTAAAACATAGATACCACCTACCTTTGGGATATAAATGACTCCATGTACAATATTGAATTCAATTTTTATGTATATCAAAGTAAATTCAAATAAAATTCTAACACCCTAAATTTAGGGTGAATGAGATATCACCAAAATAGCATATGATAGGGAAAAAACAAAGAATTGAAGAAAGTGGATTTCAGATCCTACCTCTTTCTTTCCAATAATTCCGATGGTGAACTTTTTGAAGTTTGGATGGAGGATAAATATAGATCCCTAGCTTGGGATGAGGAAGAATCCATGAGAGTGGGAAGGAGGATTTAGCCATTAGAAATGGGAGATGGGAAATAGATATCTCAGTATTAAGTTCATTAAGGGAAAATGGTAAAATCGCCCACTAACATGGGGTCATATGGTTTGGTCACACAGTTGGCCAAACCTCGCACCAACCATGCACACCTCACTATCTGAGTAGGGACCCAACATGGATTATGTGGATGGTTTTCCAAACCGTGGACAAATCATGTGACTTGGTTCTGATAAAAAAAAATTGGGAGCTCACATGGGAGTGTGCCTCAAATCGTACGATTACTTAAAAAATGTACAGATCATACTACCCTTTGAAACTCTCTACATGGTTTATGGGAAACCATGTGGTATGGGTAGTATAGTTTATAAAAACTATGTGGCCTATTCTATTTCTCCAATAAAATCTAGGGATCTAAGCTCCGAACAAGATCCAGACACCAATGTGACCTATGTTACACAATTAGGTAACATTACAAGGGAAAACATAAGGATTTAAATTGAAAAACAAATGAGTCATACCTTTTGAAAATACTAGTCATTACAGCCTCCCCTTATTAAGGAAACTCACCCTCGAGATGGATTTATGAGGGTAAAGAGGGATTATCTTAGAAAATATCTATCCACTGAGCTCGTATATCCGACTCCTTCTCACATGTCTCATCCTGTACTTGGTTGTTCTTCCATAGCACCCATACTAATGGAACTAACCTACCTTGAATTATCTTCACACTCCAATCCCCAAGACACATGGGGTATTCCTCAAAAGAAGAATCCATATCAAACTCAACCTCATCAGGTTAGAAAACTTGTGAGGAGTTTCGTTAATGTTGGAGAATCTATAAAACGTGAAATGCATCATGCGTAGACTGGTATTTCTGAGTAACTTCTATTCAGTAAGCCCTTTGTCTGATTTTTTTCACAATCTAATAGGGTCCAATGAATTGAGTAAAAATATTACCCTACCTCTGAATACATCGATGGACCAACCATGGTGAAACTTTCCAGAAAACCTAATCATCATCCTCAAACTCAAGAGGTCCTTCGCATTGATTGATATATTACAACTGTTTTTAATGAGCTATCAACATACACTTTCAGATTAACTGGACCTGCTCTGTAGTCTCCTAAATGAGATGTGGTCCATGAAAAGCCACCTCCTCAACCAATAACTAGTACATAGGTGTTTAGAAATGGATACCATATAAGGCATCATAATGAGCCATCTGAATGGTATCCTAAAAACTATTTTTTATAACCAGACTCAAAAAGGGGTATTTGTTTCTCCCAAGAACTCCCATAGTCAAAGACACAAGCACAAATTATGTCCTCTAACACTTGAATCATGTACTCTATCTATCTATCAGTCTATGGGTGATAAGTAAGGCTCAGAAGCTCCTGTGTACCCAATTCCTTTTTAAACCCCTTCTAGAAAAGAGACATGAATTAATAATCCCTATCTAATATTATAGATCATGGTTCTATATAAATTTGTAAAATATCCTTTACATATATTCTTCCTAGATCGTCTATTGAGAAGGTCTCTCAGATAAGTAAATATTTTGTGACCTTATTCAAATGATCAATAACTACCCAAACTATATTATTTCCATGAGGTCATCTAAGTAATTAGTCAAAAGTTCCAAAGAAACATTTTTCAATTTCCACTCATGAATGAAAAATAGCTATAAAATCTCGATTGGTCGCAGATGTTCTACCTTCACCAGCTCACATGTAGAGCATTGAGTGATAAAACCAGCTATCTCCCATTTATTAGCGGGCCACCAATACTGGTGATGTAAATCATGATATATATTTTTTACATTGGGATGTACCTCCCAAACTGAGGCATGAAATTCTCACATCAGCTCCTCTCTGATGTCTTCTTGGACCCAAAAATGGCCATGAAAGTGTAAATTCTCATCCTCATCCATGATCCAACCAGAATATGAATATTCATTTGAGAGAATATATCCCTTAGGACTAAGACCTCAAAATCTGAATTTTTCCCAATTATCACTCATTCTATAAGGGTAGAGTTAACAATTGAATCTGAGAGGATAGTCTACCCAAGATTCTCCTGAACCTCAATATGCATATCTGAATACAAGGACATGAGATGCACTCACTAATTGCCTCCTAAAATTCCTATGTCTGATTTTTCCATATTAGAGCATCAACTAAAGTATTCCCTTTCCCATGAATATAAGAAACCTTGAAATCAAAATATTATAGTTACTCAACCCATATCTGCTGCCTAAGATTTAGATCATACTAAGTGAAAATATAGTAGAGGATTTTGTGATCTGGAAATATCACAAAATGATCTCCAAGTAAATTTTTTCTCCAACAATGTAGAGAATGAACTATATTAGATAGCTTGAGGTCGTGTGTTAGGTAATTCCACTCATAAGGCATCAACTAAAGAGACATGTATGCTACGACTCACTCATCCTATATCAGAACAACTCCCAACCTAATATCTGATTTGTCATAGTAAATAGTATAACATTTTCCTAGTCCTAGTAGAGTCAGGATTGATGTCGAAGTCAATATTATTTTTAACTCTAAAAAGGAATCTTCCCAAGTTTTTGACCATAATAATTCCACACCCTTCTTATTCTATCAGGTAAGAGGAACTTATAGGAATGAGAAATCATTGATGATGAAACTGTAATACATGAATAGCCCCAAGAAACTCAGTATGTCAAATAAAATCATGGGTTTCTCCCATGAAACTACGGGTCTCACCATATCTGAGTCTACATCACTCCTATCTCCAAGATTATATGACCCCGGAAGTGGAATTTGTCAATCTAAAAGTGTAATTTTCTTATTTTTGTGTAAATATGGTCCTCTCTTGGTGTATTCATCATGGTATCAATATGGTCGGCATGGTTGTATTAAGAATGAGAGAACACCAAGATGTTGTTGACAAGGACTACAATGAATGAATCCAAATACTGGTGGAACACCTGATTCTTCAGAGCTATAAAGACTGTTGGTTCATTTGTGAGACCAAATGGCACTTCCAGCTATTCATATAGACCATACCGACTCAAAATAGTTGTGTAAGCTATGTATGAGGATCTGACATGCACTTGGTGATAGATCAACCTCAAATAAATCTTTGTAAACACCCTTAATCCTCATAGCTAATAAAAGAGGTCATCTATTTAAGGAAGTGGATAACGGTTCTTTACCGTATACTAGTTCAACTATCGGTAATACTTGAAAAATATGAGGGTACCTTCTGCCTTCTTGGAAAAAATGACCTATGAAACCGAGGAAGAAGTGTTGGGGTATATAAAACCTTTATCCTACAGATTTTCTAACTATTTATTGAGATTCTAAGGCTCAATAGGTTCCATCCAGTAAGGAGTAATGGACACTGGTATCGCTCTTGGCACTAGCTCAATTGTGATTTCTACCTCTCCCACCGGAGGTAGACTAGAAATACATCAGGGAAGACATCCCTGAAATGATCCACTGTAGGAGGTAAATAGTGGGTCATAACCCCTGGTCATATAAGAAGATACTGGTGATCTATTCTATCTCTATACCCATGCCCTAATGCTCATATCCAACTAGACACACATGGACATCCCATTTTCCCTTGTATACATGTCTACAACCCAATGGTGATGTAGACACCACCCTTTAATGGTAGTAACCAATATGGTCAGGATAGGGAACTAATGTAACACCCCAAGATTTCACGGTACACTTCTCTTTGAATAATACAATTGCGTGTGTTATACGCAACTTCGTGTTCTAACACACCACAACCAATCATACTAGCCGTTAAGAATAGTAATACCCACTTTTTAAAATTTTATACATTTTATCTTTAAAATGAACTTTATTTTTGGATTTGGAATATTGAAATTATATTAGGGTGAATTTTTGGTACATTGTGGATAACTTTCATATTTTTATGAACAGTGAAAATTACTAAATTTTAATTAAAAATAGCTTTTTAAATAAAAATAATTAATAGTGATAAATTATGAATTTCAGTGGTTTTAAATAATATTTAGAATATATTTTTACAATTTAATCCAATTTTGGTCATTAGACATAATTTCACATTTAAACCGGACATAAACAAGTGTCAATCTTTTGATATTTATTGTTTCTTAAAAACATGTTTTTTGTTTTGACAGCGGGAATTAATTTTAAATTAAAAAATGCAACTTATATGTTTTTAATTTGGTAAAATATACTTCATTATATAATTCATAATATCAAAATTTTCTTAGGGTAAATTTTTGGTATTTTTCTGAAAACTTTTAATTTTTGATGAATAGTGAAAAACACTGAGTTATAGTTTAAAACCGAATTTTTATTTAAATAATTACTTATTTTATTTAAATTATTTAATGTCAAAATAGATACATAATACCGATATAAGTTCAATGTAATTCATTGGAGTCGGTTTATAATAATTTTATATATATATAAAAAATTGAACTTTTCACCGTCTTTTACCCACCTCCTAGGAGCTTTTGCAAATTCACAGAAAACATAATTTTAACGCTTCTGTGATCTAAATTTTAAAAATCAAAGACACATAGTTAATATCAAGGAGTAAAATTTGGTTCAATGAGATGAAAATAATTTTTGGTGAAAAGTGACATTTTACTTTTATATACCACGGTTAAAAGTAAATAGGGTAATTAAGAGTAAAAATGAAATTAATATTACCCTCAAACATGTCCTAATTCTATTGGAAAAGTTTATATCAACCAAAAAAAACCTTAGGAATAAAATATTATCATTTAGTTCCACTTAGATTAGATTAGGACATTTATTATTATTTAATTCAATGAAAAGTTAAAAGAGTTAAAATCAAAGTTTAATAACTAAAACATATTTAATATAGGGTTTTAGTAAGATAAATTCGAATATAAATATTAATTAGAAATATAAAAATATTTCCTACATCATGGTATTTTATTTATAATTTTTAGACATTAAATAAATAAATTTATTTTTGACACAATTATGATGTAGTAATTACCTTATTCATGAAAGACTCAAATAAATGGTATTATAAATATTAAAATAAATATAATTTCAAAGTTTTTATGAAAAAAACGAATATTATAGGTGCATATGACATGTTATTATAGATTCAATGTATTGTTTTTTATGTTAATCGTGTTTTTTTTATTTTAACAAAAAAAATACCAAATAGTGTCAAAATTGACATAAAATATTTTTTAAAACAAATATTATATTATTAATTGATATAGTGGACCTAAAAACCTAATGTTCGGCCAAAAGACTTATATAATAATATATATGACATTAATGAACCAATTGGGGCTCTATTGGCAGTATATAGTAAGTTTATTAACCATATAGTGTAAGAATACAAGAAGACACGGTAGAAGATAAATTATTTAATTTAGACTTAAATCTAAATGATATGGTTAAAATGGTAACCTAAACTTGTCTAAAACCTATTGGTTGAGTTGTTTTAGACCATTCCCCACCTTAGACTTTAAATAATAATCTTTGGAGTCATTATAAACCGAATATTAATTTATTATAAAATAATATTTTATGTTTTTTCTAAGGTGCCCCTCACCCCTCTTATAAAAGGGCACTCCCCCTTCTCTCTAATTCACAACTTCTAAGCCATTTGGCTCGGCCAAACCCTATCCAAATACCCTCTAAACTATTCTCCCTTCAACCTAGAGACCTTATTTGGATCATAAATCTAACCTATGGAGCCGTTTTGATCAAATCAAAAGGAAGAACCCGAAGAAGAGGTAATGATTTCACCACCCTCTTTTAGGTTCCTTTCTTATTCCACTTATTATTATTTGTTGTTTCCATTATAAAATAATAACTACAGTATATTATATATACTGTAATGTCATTATAATTATGGTACAACCAAATTCATTATTGTATCCACCCTTTGAATGACATGTCAACATACGTGCGTACGTACGGCTTACCGTCTCCACGTCGTGGTGTAATTGTTATTCAATACATTACTATTTGGATGGGTATAATAATGATGTGTATTTTATAAATAAAACATGATAAGGATTATGTATATATTATATACCATCCAATTATATATTATATTAATATCAAAATAATGATATTTTCGCTCGTGCGTACGTACGGATTACCGTCTCCACGACGCGATGAGATTCATTTCCAAGTTCACCATTCGTCGACGATTATAAAAATATATATTACTAATAAGTATGTAATATATGACATAATAATTCTACTGGAGATATATATATTTATATATATATGTATTTATTCACTTACTTCCATTCAATACTATATGAAAATGGAAATAACGTTTATGCGTACGTACGGACTACCGTGTCCATAAACGGTGTTTTCCATTTCATATAAACGTCTATTATAAATTTTTATATTCTAAATATATATGATAAATAAATCATGTTTTATATTTTGTAATTATTTAAATCATGATCTAAGTGATACAATCAAGAGTAACAAGATAAAACATGTACGATAAAGAAAGCGATTATTACCCGAAATATTAATATAAGATGGAAATTATTATTAAATGGGTAGTATAAAGTAATAAATGAATAATGTATGATATAATAAATATTAATATGGTTCTGGTTTAATTTAATATCATACTACAGTCTTCATACAGGAGTCTAAATGTAACCTCGACTAAAGGAAAGTTCAAGGTAAGGGGTTTTCATCTCACTCCTTATTCCCGTGAGATTCATGACATATTGCCACTATTACCCTTTGTGTGGTGTATGTACTGAAAAATAACTGTATTCCTTGTGTAATACACTTCAATTTATGTGTATTTACATATTAATTTTATGATACCTTTTTCATGGGGTGTATGTTTCGTATGTTACCAAATTTGCAAGGGTAAATTTCACAATCTCTTTATTATCCGAGGTTGTTTTTACATAAGTATCTACTGGGAAATATTTATTATCCATGTCCATGTTTCATAAAAGTGTTTTCAAAGGGATTATTTTTAAGGGACATTTTACTAAAACATCATTTTAAATGTTCTAAATATTTATTCTTCTAAATCATTCTCAATAATGTCCATGTTTTCAAAATGGTTTTTAATGATTTATTTATATGGACATGAATGTTTTAAAAATGTTAATTCTTTTCAAAAGTTTCAAAGTGGTATGGGACACATTGATTCCAAAATGTCTTTAAATGTCTTCCTTTATAAATTTTGTATCTTTTAAATTATTTCATGAAAAAGGTATATTTCTCTCAAAGAGTTTTACAATACATTTTCATCTATGTCAACATCCTTTGATGGATTTAAGCTTATTTGAAAATGATTTATTATGATACAAAACTTCCATATTTTATTGAGGGTTTTGTGATATGTTTGATTATGGATGTGTTATTTTTACACCATTCATGGTTTATGGATAATGTTTTGACATTTTTTATGATAGTTTTAATATGAATGTTTATGTTATGTTTAAACCTTTTCATATGAGGAATGCATTGGACTTATTAAGTGACGGGTGGAACCCGCTATAGCTCCTCAATGCATCGGTAGGTCTCATGAGACAAACTATTGTCTTGTCACAATTCCTTGACAAAATCTTATTTGTATTCTTGGCATGAGGCCTTGGCTACATGGTTATGATAGTCTGGCATTATTCATTCCATTGTTATGAAAGTGGTTATTGATATTGTATGTGAATATTTGATTAGTAGAATATCCATTTGAATAATTAAATGGAATTAATTCATTTTATCATTTCCATATTATGATGAAGTTTAAGTTTAAAAAGATTTTGTTTTGGTTATACATTGCCTTAAATGTTTAAGCTTTTTTATGAAAGTTTCTTTTGTATTGTATCCCTACTGAGCATCTGAGCTCACCCCTTTCTATGTTTTTTTTTCAGGATTCCAAGAAGTGTATTGTGATTGATATGCTGGGTTAAGCCAAGGTAATAATGGCGTTCGTGAAGGATTATTTATGTTGGTTTGTATGTTATGAAGTGTAATGTAACATTCATGTATGTAATTTATTTTCCAAGACTCCTAAACTGATTGGTCCTTCGGACTTGATTCCTTATAATCATGTCAATGTATTAAAATAATGCACCGACTCTGTAACGCCCCGACCCCAGTTACCCAGCGTCGGTGCATTATTGCGTAACATTGGCATGATCACAACAGATCATGTCTCGAAAGACCGATTAGTATTGTAGCCTTGGAAACACTAGATATGTTCATAAATGTTACATTACATCATAATGTGAAAAATCACAACAACATAGTCTCTGTAGTCCACACTTCTATTCCCTTCAGAATATCCCTGTAGGTCAGTCATAAAGTATTTCTTCACATCCTCAGAAAAATAAAACATTGAAAGGGGTGAGCTTAGATGCTCAGTAAGGATAACAATATAGCGGAAGCTTTGATAAAAAAAAACATTTAAGGCAATGTATAACTAAAACAAAATCCTTTTAAACTTGAACTTCAATATAATATGGAAAAATTAAAATGAGATAATGCCATTTACTTATTCACATGGATATTCTACTGGTCGAATAATCACATGAAATATCAATAACCACTTTCATAATGATGGAATGCATAATGCCAGACTATCATAACCACGTAGCCAAGGCATCATGCCAAAACTACAAATAATATTTTGTCAAGGCCTCATGCCAAGACACTAGTTTGTTTCATGAGACCTACCGATGCATCGAGGAGCTATAGCGGGCTCCACCTGTCACATATTAAGTCCAATGCATTCCTCATATGAATAGGTTTAAACATATCATAAACCATAACATAATCGTATCACATAAAACATGCATAAAGGAAACATAACATTTCCACATTTTAATCACAAGATATCAATACGACACATTGATATAATAAAAACACTTTCAAAACCCATTTTCAATACCAAAATAAAATAAAATTAAAACTTGGTATTTATTTTTCATTTTAAAAAAAATAATGTCTTGTAGAGGAAGCTGAAACTCAAATAATGGTGACGGCGGTGGAGAAGTCATTATCGCCGCATATGTAAGACAAAATATTCCTTTTTCATTTAGTAAAAACTTTTCATATAAAAATATTCCTTTTGAATAAAATTAATATTCAAAGGGGTTTATACACCGTATAAAAGAAAGTTGTGTATAAAACAAAATATGCCTCAATGAAAGTAGATTGAGAAGAAGTCCCTTACAAAAATCATTTTTTTAAATAAAATAGGTCTATAATGTGTATTCAGTATAAGTACACATAAATAAAGTAAAAATACAAGATAGGACATAATAATATCATGACATAATTTAAAAGTAGGAGATTAACCCAAAGAACGGAAATTGGGTTAAGAAGTCCCTTACCTCATGTCCGACTTGACTTGATCGTTCTTTAACCTCATGAATAATAAACTAGAGTTAATTTCTAATTGATTAAGAACCTTTTTCAAGTTCATTATTCCTTTTATATCACTTATTACCATGTTATGAACATTATGTAATTATTTAAGTTAATAACGGTCGTTTTGTCGATCTTTGGTACTTGAGTCAAAAATAATCATCTTATAATTACAAGTTGTTTTTGTGGTAGAATATCCATTATCTCCAGAATTATATTAATGATGTAGATATCATATATATAATATGTATCCATTATATACATTCATTCATAATATTACGTAACATTTATAGGTAAGAAATGAAATGCACCGTTCATGGAGACGGTAAGTCGTACGTACGCATGAACGCTACTTTCATTTATATTTCATATTTTAATGGAATGAAACATAATGATATAAAGTTATATTATAATTCCAGTATAATATCATACATAATATCACTTACTCCATCCTTTATACATCCCACATATGGCATTAATGATTCAAATCACTTTGAGGGGGCGGTAGTCCGCACTTCCTCAAATGAAATTATCGCATTTGCACAACATGAAAAGCATAAAGATATGTTTTAAATGTGAAATACAGAAGCATATAGAAGAAATAAATATAATATATATCATAAATAAATATAGTTCCATCATAATGGCCACCATGGGAGGTGGTAGGAGAAGATATAACAATTATCGTTTCGTGAG
Source organism: Viscum album (assembly GCA_963277665.1). NCBI lineage: Eukaryota > Viridiplantae > Streptophyta > Magnoliopsida > Santalales > Viscaceae > Viscum > Viscum album. The sequence goes on from OY728165.1 coordinate 369,874,790, forward strand.
GCAGTATTTCACCATCCACGGAAACAGTATGCTCTTTAACCATTAGATGGAGGTGTGTGTAAGTTTAGTTCGAATAATTATCATAAAAACATCCTAGTATATTTAAGATACATGTTTTTTTACAAAATAAAGGAATAAAAAGAGTTTAGGGGGTTGGAGAAGCAAAATAAAACAAAAGAACATAAAAGAAGACATTATCTTAAAATCGGGTAACTCTTTTTGATTTGAGCCAAAGGGTTCCTTGGGAATAATTCTTCCCAGAGTGAGGATTCTAGGAGTAAGATAGGGATGTTGAGAGAGTATTTTTTCAGAGTTTTTCCAAGACAAATGGCTTGAAAGGTGTGAATAAGGTGGTAGTGGTGGGGGCCTTTTATAAGAGGAGAGGAGGGGCACTCTTGGAAAGTCATGAAATGTTACATTATTATGAAATGATTTTAGGATTTAAAAGGTCCCACAATTATATATTTCTAAGATAAGGTGATAAGGATTCGAAATATACTCATAAAATAGGTTTTTGACAAGTTTAAGTCTTATATTTTACATTATCTCTTCATTTTATTTAAATCGTTAATTAATGAGATAATCGATGCATCATCATTGTATCATAAAAACGTTAATTTATTTAATGTCTAGAAATTATAAAAAAATTACCATGATGTAGGAAATCTTTTTAGATTTCAAATTAATATTTATAGTCAAAAATTTAACTTATATAACCCCATGTAATAATTGTTTTAGTAAAACAACACATGTTTGTGACAATTTTATTTTTACTTTAAATAAAAAGTTATTAATGTCATTTTCTTACCCAAGTGGCTCCATGGGGTCCCCAAGTTGACCCATAGATTTTATGTTTCGTCCATGATTCATCCAATAAGTTTAGGACAAGTGTAAAGATATTTTCATATTTTTATAATATCATTTTTACCTTAAATTTCACTAATTACCTTTAATCGTGATTAATTAAACTTAAAAGTTACTATTCACCAAAAAATTATATTAATCCCATTGAACCACATTTTACTTCCTAATGACAACCATGTATGTCGGATTTTTGAAAATAAAATCATAGAAGTGGTAATGTTTCATTTAAACGAAAAATCGGTTTTTTAACTACCACTTAGTGGTTTCACTATTCCTTAAAAATTGATGTTTTTCAGAACAATGCCAAAATTTCACCCTAAGCTATAATTGATATTCAGAATTCAAAAATTATGTCTATTTTAAAAAATTCCAAACATATATGTTGCATTAATTAATTTTATAATTAATTCCCGTAGTCACAACAAATAGCGTGTTTTTTAGAAACAATATATATCAAAAGATTGACAATTGTTTATGTCCAATTTCAAAGTGAAATTAATTCTAATGACCACCATTGGATAAAATGGTAAAAATATATTATAATTATACATTAAAACCACTCAATAGTATAATTTACACTATAAATTACTTTTATTAAAAAAGTTGTTTTTAAGTATTTTTTACTATTCATAAAAAATTGGAAGTTCTCAGAAAAATACCAAAAATTCAACATAGGCTAATTTCGATATTCCGAATCCAAAAATGAAGTCCATTTTGAAATATAAAATATATATAATTTCAAAAAGTGGGTATTACTATTTATAATGGCTATTTTGATTGGTTGTGGTGCGATAGAATCTTGAACTTGTGTACAATGCAAGCTATTGCATTATTGAAAGAGAATCATATCGTGGAAGCTCGGGGTGTTACATTCTCCCCTTCTATAATAAATTTCATCCTCGCAATTTGAAATTTTTCTTTGAAAATAAAAGGTTGAAAATAGAAAATACCTTTGTGGAAAACCCATATCAGAAATAAGGTTAATAAAATTTAGCCTTAATAAGAGGGAAATGGAAATGAAAAATTCACCATCAAATTATGATCTCGATAAGGAGAACATTGGTGGAAATTAGAGACATAAAATTGGAGGAAAAACGTAAATATTTGTTGGGAGTGATTGAGGTCATCAATCACAAACAAGTGTAAAATTGAGGACCTCAAAGGCTTCAATCTATGTTGATTTAAAATATTATCAGTTCAACAAGACATAAGGTATTAGGATAACACATTTTTTGTTTTAATATCCATTTACTAAAGTTTAAGAAGAAATTTATTCATAGAATAAGAGATAGGTATATATATATATTTATGCTTGACAAGTAGAGTTTCAAACTTCAACTAATTTCTACCACAAACTCATCTTTCACTCAAAAAGATAATAGAACTCAAAAATATTATATTTATCTTAATTGTACAAGGTTCAAAATATTTACACATACCATTTATATTAGGAAAACTATTTTTTAATAACCAGGGACTTCCTGTAGGCTAGTGGTAGGTAATAAAGGCTTGTCGCACTATGGTTGTGGGTTTGATTCCTACAGCTTTGTCCGACGTGACGGGTTATCCTCTGACCTACAGGTTGTCATTTTCCTAAAACTATAGTATTATAATATTCCAAAAATAATATTCAGAAATGTTTTAACCTTAAACAATATTATCCAAGGTTCAACTTAATCTATTCCAACATTTATAGTTATCCAAAATACTTCTGTCCAACTCACAGTCCAAATTTTATAAGGAAGTTAAACATAATGATGATCCTTTTTTCCGCGTAACGACATGTGAACACCTTCATCATGTATTATTTTAAAACACTGAAACATCCTGAATTACCATAAATCCTTATTGATTACATTCATTATACCTTATTCCTTATAGAATACTTGATATACTCCTTCTATCCAAAAATGTATACAAATCATTAATCAGTTTCAAGGAAGTTAAGAATATCTAATATAATTTATCCAAATCAATCATGTATTATTCAAAAATCACTATCTCGGTATCAGAACCATATTATGGTTTATATTTCTCTCAACCATATATTTTCAAAAAAAATAACCTGTTGTGAAGTCACTTTTCTTGGTTCCACACAATCTCATGTCCATGATGAAATAGTCCTATAGTACAATCCTTATATACTTAATAATTATTATAACCAGTACATCATTGATACAACACTCAAATGACAAAATTATTTAATAACAACATAAGAACTCTAATCATTCCTCCACATCTGTGGTAGTATCATCACTTGATTATTATCCAATAACATCATTTGGGGCATACTCTGATGATTTGGACATTGGTTTCTGTAGTGTCCCCACTCCTTGCAGATGAAGCATTATACATTTGAATCCCTTTTATTACCCTTGCAGTTATGCACTTGGTGTCCTTTTTCTCCACACTTATAACAAACTCTCATTCCCTTCAGGAAAGTTCCAAGTTGTTTCTTCCCACAGTTATCACATATTGGAAAATTCTTCTTTTCCCTCTTCCCTTTATCCATCATTCTCTCTTCCATCCTTTTATTCTCTTTCTTCCCTTCAAAGCCATATGACTCAGAGAATTATTTACTTTTCTTATTAACAAATGATACTATTTCTTCATATGTTGAGAACACATGGGAGAATATTTCCCTTCTAAATTTTGGCTTAATATCGTGAAAGATATGATCCTTATTACTCTTTGGATCATACGTATTGATGGAGTTCACATTCCTTATATTGGGCGCCATTTATATACAATGGCATAAACTAGGTTAGTTTATGAATTGCAATGAATAATTCCAAACTTGGAAAATACACAATGTAAATTGAACGGTTTATGGATATAATCCATAATCATAAAAAAAATGTTTTCTTTGAGGAAGTATATACTCATAAACCCTTCATAATGGTTTGTAAAAAAATGAGAATTATCCTAAGCATATCCCCCGGGAGTGTCGTAACCAAGAGTGCAGCAAGGCCCATTGTCATGCACCAATTCCCATTTGAGTCTATCTCAAAGCGGTGTTTTCGGGTTTTACCCCTAGGTACATCTGTGCCAGATCCGCCTCTACCTACTGGTATCCAGACAGGGATTTATTGATAGGAAAACTCACAAAATCTATATAATACTGAAATTCTAGGAAGTTATTCTACATTAATCCTCAAAGTCTATCTTTGGGATATGTGCTCTAATCAGAGTTTATCTAAATCTAGATTCCAAGGTTAGTACTAACCTCCCTCAGATACCAATTGTAATGCCCCGACCCCAGTTACCCAGCATCAGTGCATTATTGCGTAAAATTGGCATGATCACAAAAGATCAAGTCTCGAAATACCGATGAGTTTAGTAGCCTTGGAAACTCTAGATATATTCATAAATGTTACATTACATCATAAAGTGAAAAATCACAATAATATAGTCTGCACAGTCCACACTTCTATCCCCTTCATACTATCCATGTAGGTCCGTCATAAAATATTTATTCACATCCTGGGAAAAATAAATCATTGAAAGGGGTGAGTTCAGATGCTCAGTAATGATAATAATATAGCTGAAGCTTTCATAAATAAACAAAAACATTTTAGGCAATGTATAACTAAAAAAGCCTTTTAAACTTGAACTTAAACATAATATGGAAAAATTAAAATGAGATAATTCCATTTACTTATTCACATGGAAATTCTACTGGTCGAATAATCACATGCAAAATCAATAACCACTTTCATAATGATGGAATGTATAATGACAGACTATCATAACCACGTAGCCAAGACCTCGTTCCAAAACTACAAATAAGATTTTGTCAAGGAATCATGCCAAGACACTAGTTTGTCTCATGAGACCTGCCGATGCATCGAGGAGCTATAGCGGGCTCCACCCGTCACATATTAAGTCCAATGCATTCCTCATATGAATAGGTTTAAACATATCATAAATAATAACATAATCGTATCACATAAAACATGCATAAAGGACACATAAAATTTCCAGATTTCAATCACAAGATATCAATACAACACATTGATATAATAAAAACACTTTCAAAAACCATTTTCTATACCAAAATAAAAGAAAATTAAAACTTGGTATTCATTTTTCATATTTAAAAAATAATGTCTTGTAGAGGAAGCCGAAACTCAAATAATGGTGAAGGTGGTGGAGAAGTTGTTGTCACCACATATATAAGACAAAATATTCCTTTTTTAATTTAGTAAAAATTCTTTGTATAAAAATATTCCTTTTTAATAAAAGTAAAAGTCAAAGGCGTTTATACACCGTATAAAAGAAAGTTGTGTATAAAACAAAATATGCCTCAATGAAAGGAGATTGAGATGAAGTCCCTTACAAAGATCATTATTTTAATAAAATAGGTATATTATGTGTATTCAGTATAAGTACACATAAAGAAATTAAAAATACAAGATAATGCATAATAATATCATGACATTATTTGAAAGTAAGAGATTAACCCAAAGAACGAAAATTGGGTTAAGAAGTTCTCTTACCTCGTGTCTGAATTGACTCAATCGTTCTTTAACCTCCTGAATAATAAACTAGAGTTAATTTATAATTGATTAAGAACATTTTTCAAGTTCATTATTCCTTTTATATCACTTATTACCATGTTATGAACATTATGTAATTATTTAAGTTAATAATGGTCATTTTGTCGATCTTTGCTACTTGAGTCAAAAATAAACTTCTTATAATTACAAGTTGTTTTTGTGGTAGAATATAAATTATCTCCAGAATTATATTCATGATTTAGATATCATATATATCATATATATCCATTATATACATTCATTCATAATATTACGTAACATTTAGAGGTAAGAAATTAAATGCATCGTTCATGGAGACGGTAAGACGTACGTACGCATGAACGCTACTTTCATTTCTATTCCATATTTTAATGGAATGACACATAATGATATAAAGTTATATTATACTTCCAGTATAATATCATATATAATATCACTTACTCCATCCTTTATGCATCCCACATATGGAATTCTTGATTCAAATCACTTTGAGGGGGCGGCAGTCCGCACTTCCTCAAATGAAATTATCGCATTTGCACAACATGCAAAGCATAAAGATATGATTTAAATGTAAAATACAGAAGCATAGAGAGGAAATAAATATAATATATATCATAAATAAATATAGTTCCATCATAATGGCCACCATGATAGGTGGTAGGAGAAGATGAACAATCATCGTTTCGTGAGGCAGTATTTCGCCATCCACGGAAACAGTATGTTCTTTAACCATTAGACGGATGTGTGTGTAAGTGTAGCTCGAATAATTATCATAAAAAAATCCTAGTATATTTAAGATACTGGTGTTGTTACAAAAGAAAGTAATAAAAAGAGATTAGGGGGTTGGAGAATCAAAATAAAACAAAAGAACATAAAAGAAGACATTACCTTAAAATCGGGTAACTCTTTTTGATTTGAGCCAAAGGCTTCCTTGGGAAGACTTCTGCCCAAAGTGAGGATTCTATGAGTAAGAGAGGGATGTTGAGAGATACTTTTGGCATATGTTGGTAGATTCAAATGTCTTTGAAGGTGTGAATAAGGTGGTAGTGGTGGGGGCCTTTTATAAGAGGAGAGGAGGGGCACTCTTGGAAAGTCATGAAATGTTACATTATTATGAAATGATTTTCGGATATCAAAGGTCCCAAAATTATATATTTAAAAGATAAGGTTATATGGATTCGAAATATACTCATTCAATATATTTTTGACAAGTGTAAGATTTAGATTTTACATTATATTTTCATTTTATTTAAATCGTTAATTAATGAGGTAATCGATGCATCATCATTGTGTCATAAAACATTTAATTTATTTAACGTCTAAAAATTATAAAAAATTACCATGATGTAGGAAATATTTTTAGCTTTCCAATGAAAATTTATAGTCGAAAATTTAACTTATATAATCCCATGTAATAATTGTTTTATTAAAACAACACATGTTTGTGACAATTTTATTTTTACTTTAAATAAAAAGTTATTAATGTCATTTTCTTACCCAAGTGGCTCCATGGGGTCCTCAAGTTGACCCATGGATTGTCTTGGTCGGCCATGACTCATCCAATAAGTTTATGATAGGTTTCCAGATATTTTCATATTTTTATAATATCATTTTTACCTTAAATTTCACTAATTACCTTTAATCACGATTAATTAAAGTTAAAAGTTACTATTCACCAAAAAATTATTTTAATCCCATTGAACCACATTTCACTTCTTAATGAAAACCATGTATGTTGGATTTTTGAAAATCAAATCACAGAAGTGGTAATGTTTCATTTAAACGAAAAATCAGTTTTTTAACTACCACTTAGTGGTTTCACTATTCATCAAAAATTGAAGTTTTTCAGAACAATGCCAAAATTTCACCCTAAACTATAAATGATATTCCGAATTAAAAAATGATGTCTATTTTAAAAAATTACAAAAATAGAAGTTTAATTAATTAATTTTATAATTAATTCCCGTAGTCACAACAAATAGCGTGTTTTTTAGAAACAATATATATCAAAAGATTGACAATTGTTTATGTCCAATTTCAAAGTGAAATTAATTCTAATGACCACCATTGGATAAAATGGTAAAAATATATTATAATTATACATTAAAACCACTCAATAGTATAATTTACACTATAAATTACTTTTATTAAAAAAGTTGTTTTTAAGTATTTTTTACTATTCATAAAAAATTGGAAGTTCTCAGAAAAATACCAAAAATTCAACATAGGCTAATTTCAATATTCCAAATCCAAAAATGATGTCCTTTTTGAAATATAAAATATATATAATTTCAAAAAGTGGGTATTAATATTCATAATGGCTATTTTGATTGGTCGCGGTGCATTAGAATCTCGAACTTGCATACAATGTAAGCTATTACATTATTGAAAGAGAAGCATATCGTGGAAGCTCGGGGTGTTACAGACTCTGGGAAACTGGGGTCGGGGCATTACAGTTGGTATCAGAGGAAGTTTAGAAATATCCTTGGAAGCTAGATTTAGATAAACTCTGATTATAGCTCATATCCCTAAGATAAACTTTGAGGGTTAGTATAGAAGAACTTCCTAGAATTTTGATATTGTAGAGATTTGGTGAGTTTTCCAAGCAATACATCGCTGTCTGGATACGAGCAGGTAGAGGCGGCTCTGGCATAGATGTGCTTAGGGGTAAAACCCGAAAACATCGCTTTGAGCTAGACTTGAACGGGAACTGGTGCACGACAACGGGCCTTGCTGCACTCTTGGTTACGACACTCCCGGGGGATATGCTTAGGATAATTCTCATTTTATTTACAAACCATTATGATGGGTTTATGAGTATATACATCCACAAAGAAGACATTTTTATGATTATGGATTACATCCATAAACTGTTTAATTTATGTTCGGTGTTTTAAAAGTTTGGTATTAGGTATTTCTATTCATAAACTAGTCTTGTGTATGACATTGTTTAGAAATGGCGCCCAGTAGAAGGAATTAGAACTCCAGCAATACGAATGATCCAAAGAGTAAGAAAGATCATATCGTTCATGGTATAAATCTAGAATTTAGAAGGGAAATAGTCTCCCATGTATTATCATAATATGAAGAAATAGTATCATTTGTTGATAAGATAAGTAATGAATTCTCGGATTCCTATGGATTTGAAGGAAAACCAGAGAAGGAAATGATGGTAAAGACAAGTATAGCTAAAGGGAAGAAGGTAAAGAAGGATTTTCCCATATGTGATAACTGTGGAAAGAATCACATTGGAAAATTCTTAAAGGTAATGGGAGTATGTTATAAGTGTGGAGAAAAAGGACACCAAGTACGTGACTGTAAGGGTAAGAAAAAGGTTTCAAATGTACAATGCTTCATCTGTAAGAAGTTGGGACACTACGCAAACCAGTTTTCAAATCATTAGAGTATTCTCCAAATGATGCTATTAGTTAGTAATCAAGTTAAGATACTACCATAGATGAAGATGAATTACTAGTGTTCTTATGTTGTTATTTTGAAATTATTGAAGTGTTGTGTCAATGATGTAATGGAAATAAATAAGGATTGTACTGCAGTACTATTTCATTGAGGATTTGAGATTTTATGGTACTAAGAAAAGTGACTCACAGCAAGGTAAACTTTGTGGAAATTACATGGTTGAAGGAAAGATAAACCTTAATATGGTCCTAATATTGAGGTACTGATTTTGGAATAAGATATGGTTGATTTGGGTAAATTATATTGGATATTCATAACTCCCTGGAAACTGATTAAAGATTTGTATATTCCATCATTGTTAGAGTTTACAACATTTTTGGATAGAAGGAGTATATCCAATATTTTATATGTAATAAGGGATCATGAATGTAATCAATAAGGTTTTATGGTAATTCGGGATGTTGCAATGTTTTAAAAGAATACATGATGAAGGTGTTCACATGTTCTTACACAAAAAAAAGATCTTCATTGTTTTTACCTTCCTTATAAATTTTGGAATGTGAGTTTAGACAGAAGTATTTTGGATAATTCTAGTTTGATATTATTTTTGTATTTCAATAAAAGGACAACCCGGAGGTTGGGCGGCAACCCGTCACGTCCGGCAAGGCCGCGAGACTTGAACCCGCAACCGAAGGACGACAAGGGTGTATCACATACCACTGACCCACATGATGTCATGGATTGAATAATGTAGTTTTTTCAATGGTTCTGATATATTAATTACAAATTCATTATATTTGGAACCCTATATGATTAGGATAAATAGAGTATTTTTGAGTTTTATTATGTTTTGGGGTGAAAGATGTGTTTGTGGTAGAAATTTTTTAATGGATAAAGCTCTAACTATAAAGTATGTATATCACCTTATGATATTAGCCAATCTCATAAATAAATTAATCAACATTAAGAAAAGGAACTTAGAACAAAAATGTTGTCCTAGATGGTACCTTAGATCATCACTAATTTATGGCTTTGGGATTGTTGGCCTTTTCATAGCCATGTTCTCTATCACTCTCCATCAGATATTGATGGTTAGATTTCTCTTCCATATCCATATTTTCTTACATGGAACCCTAGTATGTGTTATTTTCGGTAACCTTCATACTTACCACGCGTTATTTTAAATAGAGGCCTCATTAATCCATTTTTCGATGTGGGATTTCAACTACGATATTTTCAAATGTCAACCCCAAGTTTCAAATACAGAGCATAAATTGCGAGGACGCAATTTATTGAAGTAGGGGAGAATGTAACACCCCTTGATTTCATGGTACGCTTCTCTTTGAATAATACAATTGTTTGTGTTATACGCAACTTCGAGTTCTAACACACCACAACCAATCATACTAGCCGTTAAGAATAGTAATACCCACTTTTTGAAATTTTATACATTTTATCTTTCAAAATGAACTTCATTTTTGGATTTGGAATATTTAAATTAGCTTAGGGTGAAATTTTGGTACTTTTCAGATAACTTTCATATTTTGATGAATAGTGAAAATTACTATATTTTAAATAAAAACAACTTTTTTAATTGAAATAATTAATAGTGATAAATTATGAATTTGAGTGGTTTTAAATTATATTTAGAATATATTTTTACAATTTAATCCAATGTTGGTTTTTGGACATAATTTCACATTTAAACCAGACATAAACAAGTGTCAATCTTTTGATATTTATTGTTTTTTAAAAACACGATTTTTTGTTTTGACAGCAGGAATTAATATTAAATTAATAAATGAAACTTTTATGTTTTTAATTTAGTAAAATAGAATTTATTATTGAATTTTAATTATCAAAATTAGCTTAGGGTAAATTTTTTGTGTTTTTCAGAAAAATTTTAATTTTGGATGAATACTGAAAAACACTGACTTATTGTTTAAAACCGAATTTTTATTTAAATAATTTTTTATTTTATTTAAATTGTTTAATGTCAAAATAGATACATAATACCTATATAATTTCAATGTAATTCATTGGAGTCGGTTTATAATAATTTTAGATATATAAAAATTTTATTGAACTTTTTACCGTCTTTTACCCACCTCTTAGGAGCTTTTGCAAATTCACATAAAACATAATTTTACCGCTTCTGTGAGCTGAATTATAAAAATCCGAGAGACAAAGTTAATATAAAGGAGTAAATTTGGTTCAATGAGATGAAAATAATTTTTGGTGAATAGTAGCTTTTTACTTTTATTTACCACGGTTAAAAGTAAATAGGGTAATTAAGGGTAAAAATGATATTAATATTACCCTCACACATGTACTAATTCTATTGGACAAGTTTATATCGACCAAAAACAACCTTAGGAATAAAATATTATCATTTAGGTCCACTTGAATTAGATTAGGACATTTATTATTATTTAATTCAAAGAAGAGTTAAAAGAGTTAAAATCAAAGTTTAATCACTAAAACATTTTTAATATAGGATTTTACATAAGATAAATTAGATTATAAATATTCATTAGAAAGATAAAAATATTTCCTACATCATGGTATTTTATTTATAATTTTTGGACATTAAATAAATAAATTTATTTATGACACAATTATGATGCAGTAATTACCTTATTCATGAAGGACGAAAATAAATAGTATTATAAATAATAAAATAAATATAATTTCAAAGTTTTGATGACATCCACGACTTTTAGAGGTCCATATGACATGTTAGGATAGATTCAATGTATCTTTTTAAGTAATCATGTTTTTATTATTTTAACAAAAAACAAATACCAAAAAGTTTCAAAATTGACATAAAATAGTTTTTTAAAAAAATATTATATTATTAATTGATATAATGGTCCTAAAAATCTAAGGTTCGTCCAAAATACTTAAATAATAATATATATGACATTAATGAACCTATTTTGGTTCTATAGGTAGTATATAGTAAGTTTATTAACCATATAGTGTAATAATACAAGAAGACACGGTAAATGTTAAATTATTTAATTTAGAGTTAAATCTAAATGATAAGGTTAAAATTGTAACCTAAACATGTCTAAAACCTATTTGTTGAGTTATTTTCGACCTATACCCACCTTAGACTTTAAATAATAAACTTAGGAGCCATTATAAACCAAATATGAATTTATTATAAAATAATATTTTAAGTTTTTTCTAAGGTGCCCCTCACCCCTCTTATAAAAGGGAACCCCCCGTTATTTCTAATTCACACCTTCTAAGCGATTTGGCTCGGCCAACCCCTGCCCAAATACCCTCTCAAATATTCTCCCTTAAACCTAGAGGCCTTATTTTGATCAGAAAGCCAACCTAAGGAGCCCTTTTGATCAAATCAAAAGGAAGAACGCGAAGAACAGGTAATGATTTCACCACCCTCTTTCAAGTTCCTTTCTTCTTCCACTTCGTTTTTAATTGTTGTTTCCATTCTAAAATAATAACTACAGTATATTCTATATAATGTGGTGTTATTATAGTTATGTTACAACCAGATTCATTATTCTATCCACCCTTTGAATGACATGTCACCATACGTGTGTATGTAAGGCTTACCATCTCCACGTCGTGGTGTAATTGTTATTCAATACATAATTATTTAGATAGGTCTAATAATGATGTGTATTTGATAAATATAACATGATAAGTATTCTGTATATATAATATACCATCCAATTATATATTATATTAATATCAAAAGAATTATATTTTCTCTCGTGCGTACGTACGGATTACCGTCTCCACGACGCGATGAGATTCATTTCCAAGTTCACTATTCATAGATGATTATAAAAATATATATTACTAATAAGTATGTAATATATGACATAATAATGCTAATAGAGATATATATATTTATATATATAAGTATTTATTTACTTACATATATCTTATTCACTTACTTCTGTTCAATACTATATGAAAACGGAAACAACGTTTATGCATACGTACGGACTACCGTCTCCATAAATGGTGTTTTCCATTTCATATATACATCTATTATAAATTTTTATGTTATAAATATATATGATAAATAAATCATGTTTTATATTCTGGAAGTATTTAAATCATGATCTAAGTGATACAATCAAGAGTAACAAGTTAAAACACATACGATAAAGAAAGCGATTATTACCCGAAATACTAATATTACATGGAAATTATTATTAAATGGGTAGTATAAAGTCATAAATTAATAATGTATGATATCATAAATATTAATATGGTTATGGTATAATTTAATAACATACTATAGTCTTCATACATGAGGCTAAACGTACCCTCGACTAAAGGAAAGTTCAAGGTAAGGGGTTTTCATCTCACTCCTTATTCCCATGAGATTCATTCCCTATTGCCACTATTACCTTTTTGTGGGGTATGTACTGACCATAATTGTATTCTTTGTGTAATACACTTTAATTTATGTGTATCTAAATATTCATTTTCTGGTACCTTTTTCATGGGGTGTATGTTTCGTAAGTTACCAAATTGGCAAGGGTTAATTTCACAATCTCTTTATTATCCGAGGTTGTTTTTACATAAGTATCTAATGGGAAATATATATTATCCATGTCCATGTTTCATAAAAGTTTTTTAAAAGGGATTATTTTTAAGGGAATTTTTACTAAACATCATTTTAAATGTTTTAAATATTTATTCTTCTAAATCATTCTCATTAATTTCCATGTTTTCAAAATGGTTTTTAAGGATTTATTTATATGGACATGAATGTTTTAAAAATTTTAATTCCTTTAAAAAGTTTCAAAGTGGTATGGGACACATTTATTTAAAAATTTATTTAAATGTCTTCCTTTCTAAATTTTGTAACTTTTAAATGATTTCATGAAAAAGGGATATTTCTCTCAAAGAGTTTTACAAAACATTTGAATCTGTGTCAACATCCTTTGATGGATTTAAGATTATTTGAAGTTGATTTATTATGATACGAAACTTCCATATTTTATTGAGGGTTTTGTGATATGTTTGATTATGGATGTGTTATTTTTACACCATTCATGGTTTGTGGATAAAGTATCGACATTTCGTCTGATAGTTTTAATACGAATGTTTATGTTATGTTTAAACCTTTTCATATGAGGAATGCATTGGACTTAGTAAGTGACAGGTGGAGCCCGCTATAGATCCTTGATGCATCGGTAGGTCTCATGAGACAAACTAGTGTCTTGGAACAAGGCCTTGACAAAATCTTGTTTTTAGTCTTGGCATGAGGCCTTGGCTACGTGGTTATAATAGTCTGGCATTATGCATTCCATTGTTATGAAAGTGGTTATTGATATTGTATGTGAATATTTGATTAGTAGAATATCCATGTGAATAATTAAATGGCATTAATTCATTTTATCTTTTCCATATTATGATGAATTTCAAGTTTAAAATACTTTTGTTTTAGTTATACATTGCCTTAAATGTTTATGCTTATTTATGAAAGTTTCCTCTGTATTGTTATCTTTACTGAGCATCTGAGCTCACCCATTTCTATTTTTTATTTTTCCCAGGATTCCAAGAAGTGTATTGTGATTGATATGAAGAGTTAATCCAAGGGAATAATGGCATTAGTGAAGGATTATTTATGTTGTTTTGTATGTTAGGAAGTGTAATATAGTATTCATGTATGTAATCTATTTTCCAAGACTGCTAAACAGGTGGGTCCTTCAGGACTTGATTCCTTGTAATCATGACAATGTATTAAAATAATGCACCGACTCTGGGTAACAGGGGTCGGGGCGTTTCAAATAACCTATCCATATCAATAATTATGTCAAACCATGTCATGTTGAGGTCAAAAAGATTCCACATGAAATGATATTCACTTATCTTGAGGGGAAAATCTTTTAATTAGAGAAAACACTATAATCAGATATCTAAATAGGTATCGAGCATCATCATTCCACATATGTGTGTGATCTCAATGCATATACTCTCCATAGTTTCCTCAGATAATATATAGTGTGATCCACCTATGTCATATAAATTAGAAACTAAAGTAGATGATACTATAATAATACCTCATACTGGAGAATGTATGTCACTCTGGTCCTCTATTATATGATGCACTACATGTAACTGGGTTGTACAGTGGCCCTGAGTCACAATCTGACTGTCCTGAGAAGGCCCACTCTGATAGCACTGCAAGTCCTAAGTTTGACTACCTCTATATCAACCACCACCTTGTCCTAGGTTCTCAGTGGTATTCCAGCTTCATATATAGAGATATACTAATGGAGATACCTTATAATGTGGTGTAGGTGTATATCCCAACTCACTAGACATTTATGGAAAAGTAATGTGAAAGTGATAGATATAACCCATCATGTTGCATCCTCTGTAATCCACTGGATCCCGTAAACACCGAGGTTTCGTATGTTCTGGCTTCTTACATGGGTTAAAAATAAGAAGAAAATACATACATGTTGTTTCACTATTTCTACCCCTAGGATAAACCTAAAAACACTTCTTTCACCCACTAGAATAAACACTAAAAGATCTAGGTGTCAAACTAACCTAACTCACACCAACGTATTCCCTCAGATTCTGCTCAGTAATGAGGGTCGAATGACTATCTTAGAAATATTATCCAACCGAAATACATTGTCCTACGATCAGATGGTGTATACCAAACCATCCAAAAATTTATTCATGGTCATAATATCATCACTCGATAAATTCAGCATGAAATGCTACTGCTCAGTAAAATGAGTAGAATACTCCATGAAAAATATGGCTCCCACTTATAGTTTTATAAACTCTTTATCCCGGTCATCCCTTAATGTTTGTGGAAATAAGTAGCCATAAAATTCCATCTGGAAGTTCATCTAAATCATATATCAATGTCGGTCTACATGGGTAATAACATCCCACCATCCCTTGGTAGAACTGCATAGTATATAATCTGTGAGTTTGATCCTCTACTCTAGACACATCTTCATATTCCCAAAGATTGAAATCATGGATGATGTGACTGTTTTTTGTATACTATTTCATATATCTTAATGAGCATAAATACTAGGTTTTCTCCAAATATTAATTGTTATGTGGATAAAATTCATTATATTTGTGATTATGATGATATCCAGGTGTTTTCCATTCAAAGTCACAAATCAGGAATGTAAAGAACATAAATTAAAATATACATGGTGTGTACTTATTACACACATTGTGTACTATTTCCAAGACATGGATCGATAGGACTTGATAAACACCACTGTTACCGGCCAAAGATTACTCACTGTTTGCTACCCATATACACACTATGTTGTACCTTATAGAAGCAGTTGGTGTTCGATGATTGATATTACACACCATGTAGGGCGGAACTACATAATATATACCTTTACCTATCAGGCATCGTTGTGTTCCATGTCATGGGCGGCGAGGTAGCTCACCCATCGAAGGAGAAAATAGGGCCAAAACGTGTTGACCTGAGCCCACACCTTGTCCTTCTGGTACACGCCGTGTATTCCTAAATACTATAAATTGGAGGCTATTCTCTCCAAGTTTAGGATAGACTCATTCAAATACCAATCTAGGGGAGAAATTATGAAGATACCTAAGAAGAGAAGAAGAGAAATAAAGAGAAGGAGAGAAGAGAAGAGAGAAGGTGCTTCTATGCTACCTTCCCAATGACCTTCACTCCAATGTTTTTTATGGTTAATTTTGGTATCACAAGTAGTTTAGTTACCAGTTATTCCATGAGTAGATAATTCCCTTATGTGTTAGGGTTATGGAAGATTATGGGTTGTATTTTTTTCAACTGTTATAATATACTTGTTTTATTCATTCTTCTCTCATAATTCATTAATAATCCTTTCTAAATAACACTAGAAATATTATATCATACTAAGAATAGGATGTCTGTGTATCTTATGATTTATTAGGATTAACAATATCCATGATCATTGGATGATCTTATCATCTCAAAAGGGCTGCAATTTATAAAATTAAAGGAAATCGAATTCCAGACCAAGGAATTGGTTTATATTGATTTAAACAGAACTCACCTGACCATGGGGGTTATATTACATTCATAACCTAGATATTTGAGTTATTATAAAAAGCACAATATAATAAGAAAATTGATTTAATAACAACCATAAAAATCCACATTCCCAATTCATTCTTCCCATTTTTCATCGAGAATAAATTTTTTTGTGTTTTTATTTATCTTCAAAAGTAATTTATCAAGAAAATAAAATTTTATTTTCTATTTCATTAAAGCTTCAAAACATCGACTCTAAATTTCATCATAATTCACCTAATTAATTAAAAACCAGGAAAACAAAATATAGAAAATCCATCTCCCTGTGTATAGATCCCATACTCACACTATACTAGTATTATCTTTGGGTAATTCAATTTGGATTGTCAAAAGTAACACTTTGGAAGAAATTATAACAAATTTTGGAACTGTTGTTGGGGACTTGAGAGTTAAATGTGTTTTTATTAATCTGTTTAAATTAATTAAAGTGAAAATAAATATAAAAAATTATAAAAAATCTTGTTCTTAATCTCATTTATGTTTTTCATAATTTTATGTTTCCTCTTTTCACTTGGTTTTTTGTTTTGTGTTATGCCGGATCAAAAGTGAATGTGTTTCTTAATGACACGTTCCAAGAGTGCTGAATCATCATACATCTTTCCTCTTTATCTGTAGGTCGAACGAACAATATTTCGGTGATGATGGGGACTTATGGATGAGCACAACCAGAACACCCCTTAGAGGGAATAGAAGAGGGAGATCCAATTATTGTCTATGGAGTTGGATAGACGTTTGTCCCAGATGACAACCAAAACCAAAAAATATATCTATAGAGAATGAGAATATCTGACTTGCACTAAAAAATATAATGATTCAACTTCTAGGGTACATCATGTAGAAACCCCAGCAATTCCCACCAGAGTGGTTTCTATACCTCCATCTAGGTGAGGGGCCTTATTTTTCTCATGATCAGCAATTTGTGCCACAACCTCATCGAGAGAAACTTCCCCCATACCATACCCTTATGGAGTATGGTATTCCTTCCATCCAAGGGGTAGATACCGGAATTGTCAGACCACCGGTGTAAGCCTAGCATTTGGAGATCAATCTCGCCATCATGAAACTCATCCAAAACATGGTAAAATTTTTAGGATTACCTAGTAAAGACCCCAACACTTATCTATCCAATTTTCTAGCGATTTGTGATACCTTTCTATACCATGGGATGTTACAGGATTCCATTCACCTTCATTTATTCCACTTTTCAATAAGGGTTAAAGTAAAGGACTGGATCAAAGGACTGCCTCAATGCTCTATCCTCACCTGGGAGGTGTTCGACCAAGCATTCTTATAAAAATACTTTCCGCCCTCCAAGACGGTGACATTATGGAACGAAATTCACAATTTCCAATAGCATGATTCAAAATCCTTGTATGAATATTGGTATCATTTCAATAAAATGCTAAGGAAGTTCCCTCGTCATGGCCTTTCAGTACAGATGAAAGTCCAAACATTCTATGGTGGTATCACAACTAACATTAAATCTGTGGTGGGTGCAGCTACTAAAGGAACAGTAATGAGGACATCACCGAAAGAACTCTTTGAATTTCTCAAAGATATGTTTATAGATAGATTCCAATGGAACTTGCATTGAGGAACTCATAAGAGAGGCATGTACAACATTGATTCCACTATAATTATTTCCACTCAACTCGATGTTGTATCCAAGAAAATTGATGCGTTAAATCTGAAAAACACTTCAAAAGCTCAAAAAGTGAATTACTCATCATGTAGTGAATGTGGTGAAAATTACATCATGGGTTAATTCCTAGGGAAAAGTGTCGATACCTCAAAAAGTGAGGTAAATTTCATTTCTTAGAATAGAGGGACAAATATGTACCCTTAGAAGAAAAACCCAGTATGGTAAGATAACTCAAATATGGGATTGGGTAAACAACAACAAACTTCTCTACCCCTCCCCCAAAGCACAACCAATTATGGTCAACAAAAATACTAGAATCCATATCTCAGACAATTTTTGTAGGGATATTTCCATCAAAAAGGGTATCAAAACCATCATCTTTGGCAACAACTGAGGTAGACACAACCTCAACTGGATACACAACAACCTCAATAAGAACCCCCATCAAAGCTAGAGGATATGATGTCAAAATTAATAACAACTAATAAGACATGATTTCATAATATGGAGAACACTATTTAGAGTCTTGAGAATTAGATTGGGAAACTTTCCAATCAACTCTCTACATGGAAACTTGGTATATTACTAGATAATACTAAGAATAACCCATGGGAGGAGTCCAATTCTATCACTTTACGAAGAAGAAAAGATCTCCCCTAGAAAATAACTAAAAATCAAAGTGAAAATTCATATCCACCTTATCCCAAGTTGAATAGTAAAGCTGAGATCATGGAGTCTCCCTCAATAGAGAGCCTATCAAAAGAGAAGGATTCCAAAAAAGGTAAGGGAAAAAAGTTGGTCAAGCCTTATGAACCCACCTTACATTTTCCTGCACAAATGAAGCAAAGGAATCTTGATTAGAAATTCAGAAAATTTATGGAGGTATTATGGAATCTTCATATAAATATTCCTTTCACTGATGCATTAACTCAAATTCCAATGTAAATGAATTTCATGAATGAGATCCTCTCAAAAAAATGATTGAAGATTTGGGGAACATTCCTCTCACTATGGAATGCTCATAAGTGGTACAAAATTCTCTTCCTCCCAAGCTCCAAGATCCAGGTAGTTTCAAAATCCGTTGCTCAATTAGATCTTCTGAGTTTGGGAAATACCTTTGTGACTTGGGGAGAGTGTTAACCTTATTCCCTATAGAGTCTTCAAAAATATGGGGATAAATGATCTAAAACCAACTCGATTATCCCTTCATCTAGCGGATTGATCCCTAAAATATCCTAAAGTTATACTTGAGGATGTTATCATGAATGTGGGACATCTTATTCATCCTGGTGACTTCATCATATTCAACATGGAGGAAGAATAAGAGGAACCTATTATTCTGGTAAGACCCTTCTTGGCCACAGGGAACGTTTTAATCTACATTCAGCATGGTGAGATGATCTTCAGAGTGAGATATGAAAAGGTCTCCTACAACATCCTCAAAGTAGTTAGTAAAGTATCACTAATGGATAATTAGGAATGTTTTTCCTTGAAAACTATGAATGATCCCTTGGGTTACATAGGTGATTACATGGAATTTTCTTCTATCACCACTACACTAGTAATCAACGACATCCAGCCTAAATATGAACCAAAATAATTTCAATTTGTCATCGGCCAAGGCAGTAATTATTGGCAACATGTAAGAATTCCAAATATCCTAGAGTGATCCAAGGTAGAACCAATGGTGCCCTCAGTTCTAAAGGCCCCTTAACTTGAACTCAAACCTCTCCCATCATACTTAAAATATGGGTACCTGGGTGATGAGAAAACTCTACCAATAATCCTAAATGATTCACTCACAAAATATCAAGAGGATACACTCCTACAAGTTCTGAGGAGACAAAATCAGTCCATTGGGTGGATAATTGTTGATCTTAAAGGGATCAACCCAACCATTTTCACCAAAAATGTATTACTTGAAGAAGGATCCAAGCCCTCTCGACAACCACAATGATGGTTAAATCCTCCCATGAAGGATGTAGTGAAGAAGGAGTTAATCAAGCTCTTAGATGGGATAATAATTTACCTAATATATGATAGCCCATGGTTAAGTCCTCTGCAAGTGGTACCCAAAAAGTAGGGTATCACCGTAATCAAAAATGATAAAAATGAACTTATCCCAAAAAGAACAGTCATAGAATGGAGAGAACATGTGGATTACAAAAAACATAATGATTCCACATGAAAATATCACTTTCCACTCCCTTTCATGGATCAAATTATATATTGATTACCAGTGAATGAATTATATTGCTTTCTAGATGGTTATTATAGACACAAACAAATATATATTGCTCCTGAAGACTAAGAAAAAAGCACCTTCACATGCCCTTATGGATCTTTTTCCTATAGAAGGATGTCTTTTGGAATGCGTAATGCTCTAACCACCTTTCAATGTTGCATGTTATCCATCTTCCAGGATATGGTAGAGAAAATTCTAGAAGTCTTCATGGTTGATTTCTCCATCTATGGTTAATCATTCAACACTTTCTTGAAAAAAATGGAATTAGTTCTGGAATGATGTGAACATATCAATCTAGTTTTAAACTATGATAAGTGCCACTTCATGGTGCAACATGGAATCTTCTTAGGCCACCATATTTCTAAGAATGACATTGAATTTGACCCGACTATTAATGAAATCATCTCACAATTTCCTACTCCTACTTTTGTCCAGGAAATCCGAAGATTTATTGGGAATGTAGGTTTATATAAGAGATTTGTTTGTGATATTTCAAAGATATCTCAACCATTAACCACTATTCTTACAAAGTACACTATATTTTAATTTGAAAAACAATGCACCACAACATTATAATGTATGAAGAAAAAATTATTTGAAGCTTCTGTTAGGATTTCCCCAAATTGGGAGGGGAAATTTGAGGTCATGTGTGATGTAAGTGACTCTATAGTGGGAATAGTTCTTGGGTAGAGAATCAATCAAATATTCATACCGATATTGTAATGTCTTGGACCTCTCTGGCCCATTCCTTTGTCGAAAAGAGGGTCATGAAGTGTTCTGGAGGGTAGAATGGACTTTTCACACACTTTTCAGAATTTTGTAACTACACGCCGTGTAGTGTGAGTACACACCGTGAACCACCTTGCCGGGTATACCCCATGTTGAATCTGTGTCCTTTCCATGTGAAATAATTGAGTACATTCCATGTAGCCCATACTACACGTCGTGTAACTCCTCCTCGCGTATGCGTTACCCTCAAACTGTGTGTTGACCAGTCAATAACCATGTGTCGTGTTGAGGTTGTGTCCTTGCCACGTAAAATAAATGAGTACATGCCATGTAGCCCATACAACACGCCATGTAGCTCCTCCTCGCAAACACATTAACCTTAAACCGTGTGTTGACCAGTCAATGACCGTGTGCCGCATTAAAGGCCGTGTTGGAAGCCGCATGGCGACCGTGTGAAAGGGCTGAGTACACACCGTGTACTAGAATGTACATGTCATGTACTTTAGTTTTCTCACCTATAAAAGGATGGGGCCTCTCCTCCTTTTCAAAACACTCCTCACCTCCCCTTTCCCTCGAGCAGAGCTCTCCCAAGAGACTCCAAAGCTCATTCAATCCATAAATTTTCCATCCGAGCTCCGATTTACGATCCGTCAGTGGCCACGAGATCGTAACGAAGAGGAGGAACTTTTGATCTTGGATATGTTGCTTTCCCTTCGGCCTTTCCTTCCCAGCTTACACCTGAGGAGGTTTTTTCGGGTTTAACAGAAGCGACGGATGCCGACAGACGTCTTCTAAAGCTGATCTGGGGGAGCGTTGTGATCAGAACCTCTTGAGGTAGGGATTTTACCTTCGTCTCTCTAATTTGTGCATCATGCGGGGGGGTATCCTCTTGTTTCCATGAGAAACGGTTGATCCAATAAATAAATATAATAACTGGCTTAAAGAAATGGGATGGGGAAAGTTGTTATGTTTATCTTTGTTTATCCTATTGATATGTTATCAATTGAATAGGCTTCTGCCTACTGAAAATCACGGTCGTTGGGGGCCTTTCCTTGCACAATTAAATGTTTCCCTATCATTCTAGGCCGTTTTGTAGATGGAAACCTTGTGGAATGTGGAAATTGGTTAATCACGTAAAGTTGGCTGATTAAAATCTGGAACCCTTGTGTGATCACCCCGGTTGAAAAAATGGAATAATGAACATGTGGGTGTTGGTTTGGTTACGTGTTGTGTGAAAAGGGGAGGTGAATCCTTGGTCGTTACAGATAGAATGGGCAGCGGGGCTGCGGAAAATGCTATTAAAGGGACAATGATATGGCACAATCCTTTTTTTGTGATATGGTTGTGGAGATGTGGTTATAATGGAAGCATGGCTGCAGTAATAGGTTGTGTTGTTGAAAAGAAGTGGAAAGTTGATAAATGAACTATGGGGGAACGATAATGAACTAAAAATGGGAACGATCAATGGGGTTTTATTGATGATAAAATGTTGGGTTGTGTTGCTTGTGTTTATCTAACTTGACTTTTGGTTGGAAGGGATGTGTTTTATGAACATTTAATATGGTTGGTTGTGGTTACTTGCCCAGTAGTTGAGGAACTAATAAACTATTACTGATGAAACTTGAAAACCTAAATGGGGGTGGGGTTGTTTGTTTTATGCATTCTTCGTAGTAGCAGTGTCAAGGCACGTGCTCAGTTTCTCTGTTTAGAAGCCATAGGTTGGGATGTGTGTTTGGTATACATATATATATATATATATATATCTGTATCTTTTTCTTTTGTCGCACCCCACCCATGTTGAGCACTTAGTGCCGAACACTCCCATTTCATGGGAGAGGGTGTTTTTCCCTTAGTTAATATCACCTTCCTGCTCCTTCTTCCATAGTATGTGATGGATTGAGGTGACCTTAAACCCAAGACTCTTTGGGTAGGTTTCAATTGGGGTGGTTTCAGCCCAAGACTCTTCGGGTAGGTGTATTGTTCCCAAGAATCTTCGGGATGAGGCTCAGGTGTGTGAGGGCGGGGTTTTTGGTTTGTGAGGCCCAGGTGTGTGCGGGCAGGATATGTGGTTGTGAGGACCAGGTGTGTGCAGGTGGGATATGTGGTTCTTGAGGACCAGGTGTGTGTGGGCGGGAAGAGTGTGGTAGCGTCAGGACATTCTTCGTTAGGAAGAGTAGCTAACTAGTGGGAAATGGTGCGGGGTACCCAATACTTGTTTTTATATACTACTTCCTTTTGTTTTTTGTTTTTGGTGAGCATGGCTGGTGAGGTTGGGTGGATAGAATTCCTTGCTAGGTTTTTGTTTCTTCTGTTGTTCTCGCGGGACATTAGGATGTCTCCCCACCTATACACGAGAGCTTTAGGTTTCCCTTCTGAGTATACCTGTATGCTCACCCTACATTTACTTTTAGGTTTCTAGGAGGACTACCAGGGCCATGCGGGACCCTACTAGTCAGGACAGTTGGATTTATTGCGGTTTTTGTACTCTTGTTTCTTTTGGTATTGTACTTTTTGAGCATTCTTGTACTTGTACCTTGGTTCAAAATTATTTAAACATGCATGTGGGATTGGTTTGGGTTTTATTTTCTTTTACTTGTTCCTTTTTCTTCTAGTGTTTGACTCATCCAATTTCCCTATCTTAAATAATAAAAGGGTAATAAATCCCATATTTGTGAAAACTCATACCCTTGGTGCTAGTCGCTACCCCAGGGCCTACTGGAGGCGGGACTCGGGGGTCATTATCTCCCTTTCACTATTTCCATCTCAAGAGGGCCATCGTTGATGGAAGGCGGTCGTGACAGAATGGTATCAGAGGTGATGGTTGAGAGATAGGATGAAGTCTGGAGTTTGGCATAGTGAGGATTTCATGGGATGGTAGGGAGATAGTGTTGGATGATCTTGTTGTGTGACATAGGCCAAGGAAGACCGGCTAGGACACATGATTTTAGGGCCCCCCGTGATCCGATGTAAGGACTCTGAGCTTTCCGAACAACCAAGTAAGACTACATTGATTTCAGGGTAGATACCCTAGGAACGGTACATGCATCATCATGATTTTTGTTTTACTTGATTTGGGTGTTTTGGGAAAGAAATCGAAATAAAATGATAAAATGAAACCTTGAGAAAATTTCATTTCTACTTGGGCTTAGGCGTTCTTTGTTTACCAAATAGATATGGAACCTGGAAGTTGTCCCTGGGTGGCTCAGACAGCCGAGGCCCAGCAGATTCAGGGGGTCGATCAATTGAGGATTGACTGAGAGGAGGAAGATAGCCATTGGAAGAAGACTCTCCATTCTTTCAGCGACAAACCCTCAAGAAGTGCGAGGGTAGTACTTCGGATATGGAGACGGAGGGGTGACTTGAGGAGCTATGGATCGATATTACTTTGATCTGTGCTCCGAGGGAGTACTGGGTTCCCCTAGTAGTCAGTCAGCTGAGAGGTGTGGTACGTCAGTGGTGGACGATCTACCTCAGAGAGAGGACAGAGGTAGAGGTTCTGTGGACTGACTTTGCGAAGGAATTCCGAGAGGAATTCCTTTCTTCCATGATCAAGGCAGAGAAGCGGCAGGAGTTACTCTCCCTCCAGTAGGGGAGTATGTTAGTACGAGAGTTGGGTATCAAGTTCAAGGATCTCCTACGCTTTCCTCTGGATCTATTTCCGTATGAGGAGTCTCGGGCGAGATGTTTCGAGGAGGCGCTTCTTCCTTCGCTCCAGTATACTTTCAGCCCCTTCACCCTTCTGATGTACTTGGCATTAAAGAAGAAGGCAGAGGTTGTAGAAAGGATTCACTCTCAGGGAGGTGCACCACGATAGGGGATCCAGCTGGGTTCGTCGAAGGGGGAGGCAGTCAGCAGTAGGTTTCCTGTGAAATGAACTTCCAGATTCAGGCCAGTGGGGAGCAGGCCCCAGTAGTTCCAGTTTAGATCTTCAGGTCCTCGTCCCTTTTTCACGATCCCAGGACCAAAGTGTTTCTCTTGTGCTGGTTTTGGGCAGATCTAGAGTCGGTGCCCGACCTGAGCTCGGTACGGGGGAGGTGAGAAGGTTCAGCGCTTGCCTCTGCAGCACCAGTTGTCGGCGAGGCCCTTCCAGTAGCAGCAAGACCCTGCTCCTCCGAGGGCAGACTTTGTATATAGAGGCCGACCTCAGGGTGCTCCTCAGGGACCTTGAATAGGGCATGTTCGGGGAGGTGGTCGACATCAGAGAGGTAGAGGAGCTGGGCGTGGATAGTTGCACATAGCAGAGTAGGCATCTCCAGCAGGACCAGAGGTGGTGCAAGGTACGATTTGTTTTTTCATCACTCTTGTTTCTGCCTTGTTCGATTTGGGAGATTCGCACTCCTTTGTTGCACCCGGTCTAGCCCATGCTTTGGGTCTAGACGTAGAGAGACTTTTCGTACCCCTGGTGCTGGTTACACCATTTGGAGGTTAGACCAGTGTATCTTGTGTTTTCCGGGGATGTGGGCTGATGTTGGGACCACAT
Source organism: Viscum album (assembly GCA_963277665.1). Taxonomy (NCBI): domain Eukaryota; kingdom Viridiplantae; phylum Streptophyta; class Magnoliopsida; order Santalales; family Viscaceae; genus Viscum; species Viscum album. The sequence continues at coordinate 369,900,791 of OY728165.1, forward strand.
CGATCTAGTGGGGATCTTCTTTTGCTACAAATGTAACCATACGATGTCATCCTAGGCATCGAATGGCTGTATTCTGTTAGAGATGTTATCGACTGCTTCCGAAGAAGAGTCGTGTTCTCTGACATGGATGGGCAGCATGTAGCTTTTGTTGGAGAGAGGAGCTATTAGGTGGGAAGCTGGCATGTGAATACTCTCTTGTCTTTTCTAGGTGGGGTATCAGTGGTTTCAGCTGATACAGAGATGGTGGATGTTCCATAGGTTTTTGGTGAGTCCCTCTATGTTTTTCCCGAGGATTTTGTGACTCTACCCCCCCCCCCCCCACTGACATGACGTTGAGTTCGGGATAGACTTACAGCCTGGTGCCCGTCCGATTTTGATGGGCCCTTATCGGATGGCACCTTCGGAGTTGAGGGAGTTGTGGATTCAGATTGACGATCTGATGGAGAAGGGTTTTGTTCAACCTAGCATATCACCATGGGGTGCTCCAATTTTGTTTGTGAAGAAGTCATATGGTGGTATCAGGCTATGCATAGACTACCGAAGGTTAAATCATGTGACGGTCAAGAACCGTTTCCCCATTCCAAGGATAGATGATCTCTTCGACCAGCTGAGGGGAGAAGGTTGGTTTTCTAAGATTGATCTACGATCTGGATATCATCAGCTGAGGGTAAAGGACAGTGACATCTCGAAGACGACTTTTAGGTGCAGGTATGGGCACTTTGAGTTTGTAGTGATGCCGTTTGGAGTTACGAATGCACCAGTTGTGTTCATGGGACTTATGAACTTTGTCTTCCAAGAGTTCTTGGACCGCTTCATTGTTGTTTTTATCGATGACATCCTGATCTACTCAAGATCAAAGGAGGAGCACATTGAGAATCTCAGGGTAGTCTTGGAAGTCCTTCGACACCACCAGGTTTATGGGAAATTGTCGAAGTGTAACTTCTTGATGCAAGAAGTACAATTCCTTGGGCACGTGGTGTATTAGAATGGAGTGTCAGTGGACCCATCGTAGGTGGAGGCAGTTGTTTCTTGGGCAGCACCCAAGATCGTGGCAGAATTTTGTAGTTTCCTAGGGTTGGAAGGCTATTATTGGAGGTTCATTTCAGACTTCTCTTGAGTTGCTACTCTATTGACAGCTTTGACTAGGAAGAACCAGTTCTTCCTATGGATCAAGCAGTTCCAGGAAGCTTTCGACTACCTGAAGGAGATGTTGGTCAGTTCTCTAGTACTCAGGTTTCCAGAGGAAGGGTTGTTGTATGAGGTGTTTTGTGATGCTTTTGACCTTGGTTTGGGATGCGTACTGATGCAGAAGAAGGGTGTGATCTGTTATGGTTCTAGGCAGTTTCACCCTCACGAGTGTAACTATGCCATCCAAAACCTAGATCTTGCAGTAGTAGTGTTTGCACTGAAGTTGTGGCGACATTAACTCTTTGGGGAGCACTTTGTGGTCTTCTCAGATCACAAGAGCTTATGTTATATCTTCTCCCAGTGTGACCTGAACTTATGGCAGCGGATATGGGTCGAGTTTCTCCAATACTATGACTTCGAGATCTCTTACACTGAAGGTAAGGGCAACGTTGTGGTTGATGCCCTGAGTAGGAAGTCACATAAGGAAGTGGTTTAGGAATCCACTGATGCTTGGAAAATGATGGGAGAGTTGGCTGCCTTGCAATTTGATGTAATGGTAGAAGGTGTTAGAGGCTGTTTGTTTTAGATGATGGTGTAGTCCTCTTTGTTGCAGCTGGTGGAAGAGTCCCAATGGGGAGACTTCGAGGAAGAAGTAATGTGGGATCATATCGATCAGGGAAACGCTCCAGAAGTATGGTCAGAGTAAAGCTGTCATCGGATGATTATTCATGGAAGGTTATTTGTTCCGTCGGCGATGCGTGAGGGAGTTCTCCGTGAGTTCCATAGCTCAGCCTTGGCGGTGCATCCGGGAGTTTCAAAAATGTATCAAGGCCTAAGGTAACAGCTTTGGTGGCCCGGGATGAAACGGGCAATGGCAGAGTTTGTGGCTATGTGCCTAGTGTGTCAGCAAGTAAAATTTGAACACCATGTTCCCAGTGGTTTGTTGCAACCTTTAGATGTCCCTGAGTGGAAATGGGATGACATCTCAATGGACTTCATCACAGGATTACCCAGAGCTCAGGGTGGTTATGATGTTATCCGGGTAGTGGTGGATCGGCTGACGAAATCAGCTCACTTCTTAGCAATTAAGGAGTCGGGCCCGGTGAGTACCTTAGCACAAGGGTACGTAGATGAGGTGGTGTGTTATCATGGAGTTCTGAAGACTATCATCTCAGATCGGGATACTCGGTTCACCTCATGAGTCGGGAAGGGGTTACAGCATGCTTTTGGCACCCGGCTACGCCTTAGCACTTCTTTCCACCCCCAGACCAATGGGCAGACAGATCAGACTATCCAAACATTGGAGGACAAGCTGCGAGCATGCATTCTGGATTTCGAAGGATCATGGATGTGACACTTGTCTTTAATAGAGTTTTCCTACAACAATAGATTCCACTCTACTATTGGCATGGAACCGTTTGAGGCTTTGTATGGAATACCATGTCATTCACCCATTTTTTGGGAAGAGGTTAGAGAGCCAGGTGCTCTTGGGCTAGAGGTAGTACAGAGCACCATAGAGAAATTCCATCTTGTGCGTGAAAGGATGAAAGCGGCTCAGGACCGACAGAAGTCTTATGCTGATCGTCGGAGGAGGCACTTGGAGTTCGAGGTGGGGGATCATGTGTTCTTGGAGGTTTCCCCTCGATGGGGGCAGCGGAGGTTTGGGAAGGGGAGTAAGATCTCCCCTAGGTTCATCGGACCTTTCAAGGTGATGAGGTGAGTCGGCGAGGTGGCATATCAGCTGGCCATGCCACCTCAATTGGAGAAGGTTCATGACGTCTTCCACGTCTCCCAACTTCGTCGATACTTACACGATGACTCTCACGTTATCGAATGGGGAGAGTTAGATATGGGAGACGATGCGACCTTCGAGGAATGACCAGTCAAAATCGAGGATCGTAAATAGAAGGTGCTATGTGGACAAATCATCACCTTGGTTCGTGTGTTGTGGAGGCATGGAAGCCTCGAGGAGAGCACTTGGGAGCGGGAGGCCCAGATGCACGCTCAGTACCCGAATTTGTTTTACTTGTGTTTTTCTTGTTCTTATGAGCTTTGTTTTGATGTTATACTCTATACCTTTGGTATATGGAATGTTTGGCTTGTCGGCTGTGAGACTTTTTGTTTTCTTGTTCTCTGGAAGTATGTAACATGTCTGGATGTGTGGGAAAAGGGAAAAACCTGATCCTTAATCGAGACGCATAAATTCGGATGCAATTAAACCCGTGCGGGCGAGTCAGTGCCGCCTAAAGCGGATAATATCTCGACATGGGAGAAGGAATTTCCCCAATCCACATGTTTGGGAAGTGTGTTGGTTGTATGGTGTTGGGGGCAGTGTAAGTTGAAAAAACAATCCTAATATTTGGAAGTGGGAATACCCAATTCTTAATCGAGACACATTAATGCGGATGTGATTAACCCCGTGAAGGCGAGTCAGTGCTACCTAAAGCGGATAATATCTCGACATAGGATAAGGAATTCCTAACACATATGATTACGATTGTTGGTTGGCTTCCTGTTATAACGATATCCCTAAGAGGTATCTTGTTGGGTTCCTCTGGGTTGGTTTCTGAATTCTCAGGGATGATAATGTTTTAAGAGGTATCTGATGTAATGGCCCAGACCTCTCCGGCCCATTCCTTTGTTGAAAACAGGGTCATGAAGTGTTCTGAAGGGTAGAATGGACTTTTCCCACACTTTTCAGAATTTTGTAACTACACACCATGTAGTGTGAGTAAACGATGTGTACCACCTTGCCGGGTATACCCCGTGTTGAAGCTGTGTCCTTGCCATGTGAAATAAATGAGTACACGCCATGTAGCCCATACTACACATCGTGTAACTCCTCCCCATGTACGCATTACCCTCTAACCGTGTGTTGACCAGTCAACGGTCGTGTGCTGTGTTGAGGCCATGTCCTTGCCGTGTGAAATAAATGAGTACACACCGTGTAGCCCATACTACACGTCATGTAGATCCTCCTCGCGTACGTGTTACCCTCAAACCGTGTGTTGACCAGTCAACGACCGTGTGTTGCGTTAAAGGTCGTGTTGGAAGCCGCGTGGCGACCGTTTGAAAGGGCTGAGTACATGTCGTGTACCAGACATTAAACACAGTGTAATTTAGTTTTTATCGCCTATAAAAGGAGGGGGACTCTCTTCCTTTTCAAAACACTCCTCTCCTCCCCTTTCCCTTGAGCAGAGCTCTCCTAAGAGACTCCAAAGCTCATTCCTTCCATAACTTTTCCATTCAAGCTCTGATTTACGATCCGTCAACGGCCACGAGATCGTAACGATGACGCGGAACTTCTGAGCTTGGATCTGTTGCTTTCCCTTCAGTATTTCCTTCCCAAATTCCACCCAAGGACGTTTTCTAGGTTTAACAGAAGCGACAGACACCGACAGATATCTTCTAAAGCTGATCCGGGGGAGAGTTCTGATCAGAACCTCTTGAGGTAGGGATTTTACCTTCATCTCTCGAATTTGTGCATCATGATCGGTGGGTATCCTCTTGTTTCCGTGAGAAATGGTTGAACTAATAAATAAAGATAAGAACTGGCTTAATGAACTGGGATGGGGAAAGTTGTTATGTTTATCTTTGTTTATCCTATTGATATGTTATGAATTTAATAGGCTTCTGCCTACTGAAAATCACGGTCATCAGGGGCCTTTGCTTGTCCAATTAAATGTTTGCCTATCTTTCTAGACGGTTTTGTGGATGGAAACCTTGTGGAATGTGGAAATTGGTTAATCACGTAAAGTTGGATGATTAAAATATGGAACCCTTGTGTGATCACCGTGGTTAAACAAAATGGAATAATGAACATGTGGGTGTTGGTTTGGTTATGTGGTGTGTGAAAAGGGAAAGTGAATTCTGGGTTGTTACAGATTGAATGGGAAACAGGGCTACGGAGAATTCTATTAAAGGGACAATGATATGGCACGAGACTTGTTTTGTGATATGGTTGTGGATATGTGGTTATAAAGGCCGTAGGGCTGCAGTAATAGGTTGTGTTGTTGAAAGGAATTGGAAAGTTAATAAATGAACTATGGGGGAATGATAATGAACTAAACACAAGAACGATCAATGGGGTTTTATTGATGATAAAAGGTTGGTTTGTGTTGCTTTTGTTTATATAACTTGACTTGTGGTTGGCAGGGATGTGTTTTACGAACGTTTGATATGGTTGGTTGTGGTTACTTGCCCAGTAGTTAAGGAACTAATAAACTATTACTGATGAAACTTAAAAACCTAAATGGGGTTGGGGTTGTTTGTTTTATGCATGCTTCGTAGTAGCAGTGCCGAGGCACGTGCTCAGTTTCTCTATTTAGAATCCATAGTTTGGGTTGTGTGTTTGGTATACAGGTATATATATATATCTGTATCTTTGTGTTTTGTCGCACCCCACCCATGTTGAGAACTTAGTGCCGAACACTCCCATTTCATGGGAGAGGGTTTTTTCCCCTTAGTTACTAGCTCTTTCCTACTCCTTCTTCCATAGGCTGTGATGGGTTGAGTAGACCTTACACCAAAGACTCTTCGGGTAGGTTTCGATTGGGGTGGTTTCAGCCCAAGACTCTTCGGGCAGGTGTACTGTTCCTAAGAATCTTCAAGATGAGGCCCAGGTGTGTGTGGGTGGGATTTGTGGTTTGTGAGGCCCAAGTGTGTGCGGGCGGGATATGGGGTTGTGAGGCCCAGGTGTGTGCGGGCGGGATATGTGGTTCTTGAGGCCCATGTGTGTGCGGGCGGGAAGAGTGTGGTAGCGTTAGGACATTCGCCATTGGGAAGAGCTACTAACTAGTGGGAAATAGTGCGGGGTACCCAATACTTGTTCTTATATACTACAACCTATTGTTTTTTGTTTTTTGTTTTTTGTGAGTGTGGCTGGTGTGGTTGGGTGGATAGAATTCCTTGCTAGGTTTTGGTTTCTTTTGTTGTTCTCACATGACATTAGGATGTATCCCCACCTGTACACAAGAGCTTTAGGTTTCCCTACTGAGTATACTTGTATGATCACCCTACATTTACTTTCAGGTTTCCAGGAGGACTAACAGGGTCGTGCGGGACCCTACTAGTCGGGACAGTTGGAGTTGTTGCAGTTGATTTACTCTAGTTTCTTTTGGTATTTTACTTTTTTAGCATTCTTGTACTTTTACCTTGGTTCAAAATTATTTAAACATGCATGTGGGATTGGTTTGGGTTTTATTTTATTTTACTTGTTCCTTTTTCTTCTGGTGTTTGACTCATCATATTTCCCGATCTTAAATAATAAAAGGGTAATGACTCCCATATTTGTGAAAACTCATACCTTTGGTGCTAGTCGCCACCCTGGGGCCTACTGGAGGTGGGACTCGAGGGTCATTATCTCCCTTTCACCATTTCCAGCTCAGGAGGGGCATCTTTGATGGAAGGGGGTCGTGAATGATATAATATGCCAGCAAAGCCTTAAATGAAGCATAGACCAACTACACTACTGCTGATAAGGAAATACTCACTTTGGGTTTTGCATTCGACAGGTTATGTTCTTATTTAGTTCTATCCAAAGTAATTATCTACACTGACCATGAAACACATAAACACTTACTGAACAAGAAGGATGAAAACCACGACTTATCTGTTCAGTGCTTCTTCTCCAAGAATTTGACTTGGAGATCCATGATAAGAAGGGCAGTGAAGATGTTGTTGCTGATCATCTCTTTAGGTTATAATTTCTTCATTTAGAAAGAGAATATTATAGAGAAATCGAGGAGGACTTCCCAGATGAGAATATTTTCTCTATTGGAGTTTCACCTTGTCCACGGTATGCTGACATAGCCAATTACTTATCTACGAGACTCATTCTCCCAGATTTTAAATTCCACCAAAATAAAAGATTTATATCTGAAATGAAAAGATCTTTCTTGGAATACCCTCTACTCTTCCACTCATGTGGAGATGGGATGATCTGACACTGCATCTTAGAAGAATAAATTCATGAAATTCTACAAGTTTTTCTTTCTTCCCTAGCTAGGGGACATCATGGGCTAGACTAAACAATTGAAAAAAATCTCCAATCTAGGTTTTTCCGGCCCACTATGCACAAGAATTCCAGAAATTTTGTGACACACTGTGATAGATGCCAGTGAATATGTAACTTGGGATCTAAGAAAAAATGCCTCAAAACCCCATTATTGAGGTCGAGATCTTCGATGTATGGGGTATTGAATTCATGGGTCCTTTTCCTCCATAATTTGGAAATTCGTATAGACTAGTTTGTGTTGAATACGTATCAAAATAGGTGGAATCTGCTTCCACAACACACAAAACTGCAATGGTCATTGTGTCTTTCTTGAAGAAGAACATTTTCAACAGGTTTTTTGTTCCACATGTGCTAATTAGTGATAGAGGAACACATTTTGACAATGCATTGATGTGAAATGTTCTTTTGAAGTATGGTGTGAGTTATAACAATGGTACACCTTACCATCCCCAATCCAGTGGAAAAGTGGAGGTCTCAAACCATGAATTAAAGAAAATCCTAGAGAATACAGTGGGAGCTTCAAGGAAGGTCTTTTCTAAGAAACTTGATGATACCTTCTTGGAATACAAGACTGCCTTTAAAACACCTCTCAGTATGTCCCCATCCTGATTGATTTATGGAAATTTGTGCCATTTACCATTGTAACTAGAACATAAAGCCTATTGGGTTGTGAAGTCTTTGAACTATGATCTAAAAGCTGTGTAATAAAATCTCAAGTTTCAATTGACGGAATTTGATGAGATTCGGTAGGAGGAAAATGAGAATGTCAGGCTATATAAAGAGAAGACAAAGGTGATCCATGATCGCATGATATCTCAAAAATAATTCCATCCTGGTGATGAGGTATTATTATTTAACTCTCATTTAAGACTGTTACTAGGTAAACTCAAGTCCCGATGGTCAGGACCCTTTCGGGTAATCAAGGCTTTCCACCATGGTGCGGTGGAAGTGGCTGGAGTGGACGGTTAATAATTCAAGGTAAACAGGATGTGTTTGAAACCCTATTTTTAAATGAAAGATATGGTCGGTAAAATCTTCACCATATAATTTGGCTATAAAAATGCTCAGGTAAGGTCGAACCTATGACATAAAACAAAGGTGCTTCCTGGAAGGCAACATAGGGGCTACACGTCATGTACCATTACATACACGACATATACTTTTATTTTTTAGGTATATTATAATATCCCTATCAGTATTAGTATATATTAAATAAGTTAATAAATAAAGATGATGTATGGAATGATGGTAAGGTCATTAGAATATATCTGATCTGTCGCTGGGTCGAATCCCTCCATACCTACCTTCAGCGTGAGGTTCATCCTTTTTAAATCCATGATTAATTAAACGACATGTGTGGACTTTTTTAAATAAAATATAAGTTTTTCTATATAAAAGAAAACTCATGATGGAGATGGACTAGCTGGCCAGGGTCATAAACTGGTTCCAAAAGGGTCAGGTTTGAATCCTGACAACTAGCTGATTTCCATCATTTTTCATATTAATAAAACCACATGGCATGCATTTCAATATACGTCATGTGGACCATGTATTCAAATGATCATTTATACATTTTTTCAAATAAGAACATACATGTGGGTGAAGTTTGAAGATGGGTAGATTCCTGACCCTGGATTCAAATAACCTGGGTTCGAACTCGGCTAATCTCCTTGCTTCATCCCTTTTAATAAAGTTAAAACCACAGGCCGTGCATTTTCTTCATATTGTGTAGAACTATACCTCTACTTTAAATATTAAAAGTAACTAAAATTTTCATCACTAAAACCTTTTCTCCAATGGTTGATGGCTTACATTTGGAACAGCTGATTGCTGGTTCGAATCATGCCCCAAGCACAAGACCAAATTTTGTTGTTCTATTTTTCCAATTTTAGGACACACGTCGTGTATTTCCCCGATACGTTACATGTATAGATTTATTTTTAGTAAATAATATATATGTGTGTGTGTGTGTGTTTCTTTTTTATTTTTATTATTTATATTAATAATTATATTGTTTACTATAACAATTGTATTAATCAATTATTCATGAATAAAATATACACGGCATGTATGCTCTATGACACGCCATGTACTCCGGATAAAAGTACTAGGACCCTACCCAGCCTCAGCCCGCGTCGCAGGACACCCCTCTTCCCTGTTGTCTTCTACTACACTTTTTCTACCTCTCCCTCCCACCAATCCACCATTTTCAGTGTTTTTGGTCCTCATTTCCTCCGAATTTTGATCCTTGATCCAGGTACACCTTTCTACACTACTTATTTCATAATTTACATGGCATTTTGGGGTGATTTGTGATCGAGCGACAGTTCAGGTTCCCTGTGCAGTACACGAAGTGTGCGAAGAACACATGCCATGTACATATGTTACACGGCCTCACACCCACAAATTTATCATTTAAATTATACATGATATGTATGTTAGGTACATTCCGTGTACCGTTCTTCCCCAGGACTTCTTGCCCAGTCCATGTCCTCTGGGACACAATCCCTTCCCATGTCACTAAAAATGGAGTGTATATTCGGTACACGTTGTGTTTTCCATCCCTTCAGCAGAATATATATGGACAACATTCATGACTTGAACACCATGTTGCTCTACATGACATGTCCCTCTTTCTACATGGCGTGTATGTTGTCTGCTCTCCTGCCCTAGTCGAGCTCTGTCTGGCTCATTACATGGGCACCACTCCATGATTTACTACACAACATGTACAACTTGATACATTTCATGTACTATTTTTTACTAGTCACATGCCCTCACGGCATGTCTATCCAGAGTACATGGTCTCTTACACAGATTATACTACACGTTGTGTACCATGGATCTACATGCTGTGTTTTCATTAATTTTATATTTTCTCACATTTTCATTCTTTATTATTTTTATTATTTTCTTTTAATTTCTTCAGCTATGGAAGGTGACCATACAATGACTGGGAAGAAACCCATTTTCACTGCTGGGGTCAAGTGGCCCTCCTCATCATCGTATTTTTCTTAGACATTTCAAGCTGCCTGCTTTGGATTTCCTGGTTTTCCAGCCCCCAGCGTTGGCCACTTTGCCTCCTCTTCTGATGGCGCCTCCCTCTATGGTATCCATCAGTCTGGTCACTTCTGTGGCATCCCTCCCTACCTCCAATGCTTCTGCACCTTCTACAGTGGCCGAAAACTCTGGTGCTACCACTCCCTCTTCCAGCTCCATCCCCTTGGAGCTACCCTCCACGCTAGTAGTGGACCCAACTGAGCTGGCACCTCCACCTATTGGAATGACCTCTGAGTCATCTTAGGTATCCTTAGCTCCCCCTCCTACCACTATTGAATTCTCATATTATCTTGCACTAGAAGTTCCCCCAAAAACTACACCATCCACTTCTAAACCTCTGCCGCATCTATGTCTGATCATTCCGGGGGGTCATCTTGTTAAAGATAAATTGCAGCGATTCTTTCACCGCACTATCCAGTTGAGAGGCTGCTACCTAGACATCATTATTCCCCAACATCTGGGAATTTTTGAGGAGATTGAGGAGCTCCTGGAACATACTCATATCTTTGAAGCATTACAATTCATCAGTCATACGTACAAGGATTTATTTTTGAGATCATACCAACCACTGAGTTCTATGGGCCTACCTACAGTTAGAGCCCCACAGATACAATCAGCTCGGTTCACTCTTGTCTGGGGAGATTCCCCTTTTCCCATAACATGGCTGATTTTGGATGAGGGTATAGCTTATACCCCCATCCGTCTACCCCACCTCCTGCTTCCACCCTTACCCACCCAGAGAGCTCTGACCTCGTCGCCATATGGATGGATATTGCCGGGCCTGAACACATGTACACCCCCACATTGCAGATGAGCACACTCATCATTTATCCTCCCCTTAATTTACTTTATAAGTGTTTTAGATCCATTAATTTTCCTCACTATGAGGATATGGGTTTCGGGTTCAGTCAGAGTATGGAGCTCCTTTTATTGTTCGGAATGACTACTTTGACATCCCCTTCCTTTACACTACCTACTTTTATTCTAGGATTCACGACCTTTTGGGAAACCTGAATGATGGTTTCTATAAAACCCATGTGGCCCACCATTTGGGAGTCTTTGAGCCATATCTCCCTCATGACCCCTTGGTATCTCATCATCTTCTTGACTTTCTCATGCTTATTCACATGCATATGGTCGAGTGATGAGGGATGACTATGGGCTTGTGCGGGATTCCCCTGCTCCTATCAGTGTGAGAGATAACCCAACTACTTTTGCGGGTGTTGCTGCCCAAGACCCACCCCATACATCTGCGGATGTTCCCTCACCACCCCACCCCTTTCTTCTAACCTTCCTTCTTCTTCCACGACCCCTTCTTCTTCTATACATCCAACCTCATCACCACCACCCACACCCTTGGCTGATTTCCCCACCACCCTCCACCTAGTCGAGATGGACTGGCGTTTAGACCTTGTTTTTCTCCCCCAGGATACCCCCACTTAGACATTGACATAGATGAAGGGTATGTTGTTAATTATCCTCCAACAGTTGGGCCTTTCACTACCAGTGACCTCCCCGGCATCGGTACATCCATCATCTCCTTATACTTTTTCTGCATGACCACTACTGATAGCTCTGGCCACATATTCCATTTTTTTATCCACCGTTTCTACCTTCACTACTGAGCATGTGGTGTCTACTATGCCTACCACTCATAGTGATGAGCATGTGCCTCCGGTTTCCACTACGGCTTCTTCTCCTTTGGCAGATTCCACCATTATATATGATGCCTCTTCTAAGGCAAACTGGTGACAGGTTTTTGGCAAATTTATTTCCATTATATATCTCTTTTTTGTGATATGATTCGGATGTGATGATGTATGTATCTGCAAATTTCTTTTTCCCTTCCCTCAACAATCACAAGTCCTCTAGAGCACCTTGGCCAACTCTTTTTTGATCACTTCAATATTTTTCAACTCACCATGAGGGAATTATTTTCGGGGGTTTCTTTTTCCTTTTTACTATGGATTTACTTCTTTCCCTAATTCCCCTCATATTTCCCCATTTTTTTCCCACATTCTCTCATATTCCTTGGTATTTAACTTGTGGGACCATGTGTTGTATTATGTGTGGGGGAGGGCCTCTTACTACACTAGAATTTTCCTTGAAATAATTTAGGAGACATCATTAATAGTTGGAATATTTTAATTAATTATAATTATAAATAATAAAAACATAAAAGGGAATTTTAAAAGTGACATGCTTATTTCAATTTTCAAATTATTTTTAAATGAATACTGATATATTTTGATTCTAGATTTAATGTTTTGGAAATTTACATTTATTAGATTGATCATTTGTACTCATGTCATGACCTAATTGACCTTTTATTTTTACTCATTCCCAAGAGGTATTCTCAGCCTTTTTTACATATCCTTTTTTATACCCTCCTTCCTGAGAGATTCTTTGGAAATGCATAACTACCAGAACTTGCTAGTTTTTCTCTCCAAAATATGATGATTTTTGAATCAAATTAAAATTATTGAGGCAATGGATTGTTTTTTATCTCCTTTGACTTTAAGACCTACCCAATATTTAATCTTCGTAAAACTCATAGAAACCATGAAAATACTTGATTTAAAGCTACATTACAAGCATATTTCCCCTTCCTACCCTAATTATTTCATAATTTTTCATGATTATTCATTTGTTATTTAGAGAGGGATTTTTGGCCATTCATGGTATATTTTGGAGAAACCATGAATTTAAGTGTGGGGGAGTTTATCACTTGTTCATTTGGGTATAAGGTTTCTAAAAACACTATTTATTGTATTCATAGTGGTCCCTCTTAAAAAATCCAATAGAGGGACCGAATTCATTCATGATTTATGATCCCATATTGGAAAGGAGATATCATGGTGATGATACCCTTTGAGAGATCTTGATTGGGGGTCCATTTTCATTAATCATTATTTTTGATATCATGCATTATTGTCTAAGAATTCAGCCTCCTTTTTAATCCTCTAAGATTAATTTTCATTATTTCCTACTAACCCTTAGCCTTAGAAACATTTGAACCTTATTGAAATCCCTCAACATTTTTGTGATTTGACTTATGAAGTGGAGAATGAGAACACATGAAAACCTATGGATATAGTTCATATACTTAAGATTGTGAATAAATCTGATTAAATAATCTTGAGTGATGGGTGTCGTACTTTTTGGTGAGGTAAATATTCAAGTGACATGTTTATATATGAAAAGTTAAATATTTTGGATGAATGAGGATGCAAATTTTTAATTAAATTATATATGAGGCATGATTAGAATATCATAGGGATTTAAATACTTATTGTGACTTTTAAAATACTCTACTATGGATATATTATTTATAGTTATGATTAGTTGAATGGTTACCTTATTAGATTATAGATTCTATTGATTTGATGTTGAGATTTTTCTTGAGGACAAGAAAATGACTATGTGTTGAGGAATTTGATGTGCCCTATTTGTGTATACATTTTCATATATATTTATGAGCATAAAAACTTTTTTTTTCAGCAAATATCAATTTTTTTATGGATCTAATTTTTTATATTGTTGATTGTGATGATTTACATGTGTTTTCAAACCAAATTCAAAAATTGGGAAAGGAAAAAACAAAAATTCAAATATACATGGCCTGTACATATTACACACGTTGTGTACTCTGTCCACGACATGGATCAACAGGACTAGATACACGCCCATGTTATCAGCTAAAGATTACACGTCGTGTGCTTCCCATATACACACTATGTCATACCTTCTAGAAGAGATTGGTGGTTGATGATTTCTATTGCATGCCATTTAGGGTGTCACTACATTCCCTATACCATCACCTATTGGGCGACTCAATGTTCTAAGTCAAGGGTGGCGAGGTAGCTCACCCACCAAAGGAGAAAAGAGGGCCAAAACATGCTGACCAGAGTACACGTTGTGTACTTCATGTTACATGTTGTGTATTCCAAAATACTATAAATTGGATGGAATTCTCTCCATGTTTAGAAAAAACTCATTCCAAGATAGACCAAGGGGGAAAATTCTGGAGATGCCCGAGAAGAGAAGAAGAGAACGAAAGATAAGGAGAGAAGAGAGGAGAGAAGGTTCTTTTGTGCTACCTTCCCAACAAACTTCACTCTGAAGATTTTTTATAGTTAATTCAGGTATCACAAGTAGTTTAGTTACTAGATACTAAATGAGTAGCTAATTACCTTATGTGTTGGGTCTGTGGATGATTATGGGTTTAATGTTATTAACTATTATATTGTACATGTGTTATCTATTATTCTCTCTTAATTCCTTAATAATCCTTTCTAAATATCACTAGAAATATCGTATCAGTCCAAGAACAAGATTTATATAGATCTTATAAGGAATTATTATTAAGAACATCCCTGATCATTGGATGTGCTTATCATTTTAAAAGGGATGCAATTAATAAAATTAAAAAAAAATCAAATTCCAGACCAAAGAATTTATTTTTGTTGATTTAAACAAAACTTACCAGACCAAGGGGGTTCTGTTACATTCATAACCTAGAGATTTTAGTTATTATGAACAACACAACATAATAAGAAAATTTATTTAATACAACATTAAAAATACACATCCCTAATGAATTCTTCCCATTTTTCATCAAGAATAAATTTTTTTTTGTTTTTCTTTATCTGCAAAAGTAACTTATCAAGAAATTGAAATTTTAATTACTCTATCATTAAAACATTGAAACATCGACTATAAATTTCTGCATAATTCACCTAATTAATTACAAAACAGGAAAACAAAATACAGTAACTCCATCTCCCTTTGGATTGATACAATACTTTTACTATACTAGTATTAAGTTTGGGTAATTAAATTTGGATTTTTGAAAGTAACAATTTGGTATAAACAATACCAATGGTCTCTATCCATGACCCAATAGCATGAGGTCCTCAATCCCCCAAAAATGTGGGAGGATGATTCTACTTGAACCCTTGAGTAAACTCAACCATAGTCGGGTTAGGTCGAGCAACACCATGCATAATATTTATTATAAGAAGAAGTCCATCTCTAATTTGGGATTCTTTTCCCATGTCAAGAATAACAGGAAATTCCATAGGTGTCAGTGTAGGAGGAATCACTTGTGGCTTATGGCCCACCACCTATGGTTCATGGTCTTTACCACCTTTCTAGCCTAAGAATCGAGGTTTTTAGGGTGGCATGATTCTACAATTCCAAACACATGCCTCAAAATAGAATTTAACAGTTGAAGGAACTACATATCGATAATAAGGACATGTACACAAACATCTTATGAATATATCAAACCTATCAACCTACTCCAGAAGATAAATTTGGGTAATAATAAAGAACAAAATAGGGAATAAGAACTATAAGAGGTCACCAAACTACCCATTGTTGAGGTTGGGTTTGGGGATAAGTCTCATATCACATAATTGAGGTAATGGTATATGGAGTGTCATTTGAAAGTTATAGAGGAAAACACACTTTAATTTAAAATTGGAATCCCATTTAACTGTAATTTTTTTAAGGATTTAAATTCATTTGAATTCATAATATTGTATACATAATACATATATATCATGATCTGGAAATAGTAGGCCTAAAACACATAATATGGTATAATTGGATAATTAAGGTTTCATCACCAATCTATACAGGAAAACACCATTTTGATTGATTCGGGAACTTTAATTATTCCAAATATATTCTCCCTTTAAGAAATTTTATCACATTACAATATATCATTTTCTATGCACTAAATATATGCAGTAAGAAAATGCATGCAGAAAGTAGATGTGACATGGAAAAATGCATGACATATTAGTCATATTGTGCCTACAATCATGAATGAAATGAAAGACCCTCATTTCATTGGGCCTATGTAAAATAAATATAATTATAGTGACACTAATGATAGAAACATCATAAGACATGTGTGTCACCAAACATAGAAGTCACACCAAATGTAACAGACATAATCAACAGCTACAACATCCCATCCCATGTAATTTGGATTTTCCCTATATTTGGGATAGCTATGCCTAGGCATAGGATCATTACCAAATTCCATTTCCTCCTAGTCTCATGTCTAATACCCAAGTAGTGATACAAAAGAAAAAAAAAATTATAATACCACTTTGTAATGTCCTGATCTGGGATCCACTCAACCGATAACCTAATCCAATGAGGCACATGGCTTCAAGTGTGCCTCCCCATATGCCAGAGGCTTCCAAATAATAGCGAGGTTCCAAGGGGATACATTGAGGAGACTATACCCTCATATAAAAGGGACAAAACAGATAAGATAAAAAGATAGAAAACATAAAAATCATATATAATACAGATGAAATAGAAAAAAAGATATAATAAACAATTGTGGAAGCATAAATAACCAATAAATTGAATAATAATCAAATTCTCATAATATGAGTCATATACGGTGATGTCATGGCATTATGATATATAAGAAGTAGAAATGGGGTACATGCATATAAAACATGCTATAAAAAATAAAAAAAGGGCTAAAAGACTTCCCCAATAGTATCACAAGCATATTCTTGATCCTCTACTCCCATGCTACATGCTATAAGTAAATCAGATCATGTATCCATAGTAGGGATCTTTTCATTATTTATACCAACTGACATGTAATCTACTCAGGTACCAAACATGGCCTGAGTAGGGTGTGGGATAAACTTAATAGGTAACCACTAATAGTGTATAGAAATAATCTTTCTTGTGTACATTGAATAGTATTATGTAGGTGTAAATGGATAATAAATGAAGATAGATAAATAAATATCAGTAAGAATAGGTTAAATCAGGACACCTGGAAGACTCTAACTACTTTTTCATAAGATAGTGTAAGAGTTTAATCAATAACCATATATATATTAATCATATATATGTAGTTATATACTGTATACATATATATGCACTAAGTTCATAAGGACATAATTAGGATTATAAATGGATATTATGTGCTAGTTGGACCTAGGGCATTAATAAGGTGTCTATAACTAGCATAACAAGCCTATAGGATCCAAAAAAGGGTACATGCTCTGAATCTCGTAATAAATGTTAGAAACATGCTCATTAATTGAGATAGGTGGGGTGAGATTTCATTCCCAACACCCAAATAAAGGGAATGTGGAATTACATACCCATTATTCTATTAAAAGTATAGATGTGAGAGTCATCTTACTCAACACCTAATGTAAGGGAGTATGGATTTTCATTCTCAACAAGTCCCTTATCCCTAATTCACCAGCTATTAGTAATGGAATAAGCGTAATAATAATTACAACATGAGGGATCGCCTCTAATGAATTTATAATCATCAAGACCAAGAAAACCAAGAGCCTCAAAATCTATATGATTCAAATTTATAGTTATATAACATGAGGAACTACCTTTCCAACCATTTCCATTTAATATAAACATGATATTTAATTAATCAAGGTAAACAATTCATAATCATGGAAAACCATGAACTTATAAGGAACTTTAATTGACTTATGAATTACAAATAAAGGGAAATTTTCATTTAAATCCTAGGACAAACAATTTGATGGTTTTGGTCCCTTTAAACAATTATAACAAAGAGCTAAATCAATTTAGCACACCGAAAGGGGGTGGAAAACAAGAGGTATACATCCTTCGATTTCTTAGTCAGGTTCCACGAGAGTATAACAACATGATTCAATTGGTTTTAAAATAACGTATGCATTTTAAGGCAGTGTGCGAAAAAATATGACGTGCGATACTGTATAAAATCTATGAAAACATTATGAAATTTATGGAAAAAATATATGCTACCTAAATTATGTTATTAGATGATTCCTTGTCAAATATCAACTTCATATTTGTAGTAGATCAAAGAAAAAATGAAAAACAGTCCAACGCCCAGAAAATAAGGTGAATGAGATCGCACAAAAATAGTGTAAGATATGGAAAGAGAAAACAAGAACGTAAGAAACAGGATTTAAGGGATTAAATATTTCATTATAATTATTCCAATAGATATCTGTTTGGATTCTAGATAGAGGAACAATAAATATCCCTAACTTGGGAGGAGGAATAATCCATGTGATAGGGGAAGAGGCTTTAGTCATTGGAAATGGGAGTAAGAAAAGAGGTATTTGAGCTTTAGGTTAGTTAAGGGAAAAATGGTAAAATCAGCCACCAACACTTGGTCGCACAGTTTGGCTGCACATTTGGCCAAACCGTGCACCATCTGTAACACCTTGAAATTACAATGTAAGAACAATATATTTGATAACATACATCACACACGACACCATGCGCATAAGGGGATAAAATACCCAGATACATTAAAATAATTTTATTATTTTAAATAAATATGATATATTTTATATTTTTAAATTCATACAACACTGTATTATCATGTGCTACATGAAATACATATTGTCTTTGAAATCTTAAAATACACGGAAGACCAGATTTTAACAAAACAATAATATATTATTAAAATGATGTTATTTAAAATAGACATTAAATTAGTGGTTATGAATAGAATTAACTATATTATGAAAATATATGGCTTAAAAAATATAAAAAATAATTCATAGGTTACAAATTAATTAGAAAGTAATATAATAACAAATTGAATATAAAGGGAATATTTTTATGGAAAACTATTTTAATGCTAAAAAAATTGTTTCATCCTTAATAAATTTGATTAATTACAAATATTGAGTGATATTAATGTGATATATATATTATATATCCAATAAAATTTTTGTTTCATTTTTATCCAATAGATTTGATAGGCTTAAGATAAAAAAAAACCAAATATTAGGCATAAAATAATATATTTTTATTAAGGTATTTTTACCACCTTTTAAGGGTGAATTCATTTTAAATCCAAATATTATCCGTTTTATAATTTTAATATGAAAAAATAAACATAATATTTTATATAGAAACATAAAAATTAGGTATGGGTTAGTTTTTTGTATTTTTATAGTTAAGTTTAATTTTTTTAATGAATAGTGAAAAATACTAAATTTTAGTTCAAAACTGATTTTTCATTTGATTTATTTATAAAGATAAATTATGTTTTATATTGGTTTTAAAGTTTAATTAGGTATTATTTTTATCTATTAATAAAATTTTGGTTATTATAATCAATTTCACTTTGAAATTGACTTTTAAAACACAACAATCTTTTGGACATTTTTTCCTTAAAAACCTGCATTGTCATCCTGTCTGTGGGATTAAATTTATGTTAATTTCTAACCATACTACAATTGGAATTCGAAAAAAAAAGGATTCCATTTTTTTAATCATATTAATTTATAATTTATAATAAGGTAAACTTAGTTTTTTAATAAAAATATTAGTGAATGTAATTAAAATTAATTACAATTATAAATTTAAAATTAAGCTAAATAAAGGACTAATACTTTTATGTAAGGGAACAAATGAACTATAAACTTGTACAAAACTAATTAGATGGACATAATTCTCCCATGAATCTTACATTATTTATTTTTTTGGTTTTTTAAGACTTTTTTGAGGTAAAAACGTGGGTACACCTAACTTATTTTAAAAAATATCAAGTGAGTCTTTTTCCTCCATTATAACTGGACACCACCTCTCCCCATTCATCAAACCTATAAAAACATTTCAGTTATGAAATTATATACCCATATATATTACCAAAATCCCTCACATTGACCTTGAATCCTCCCTTTTGGAAAAAATCCTTCCAAGGAAGCCTTTTGGAACCAACCAATATATGTTACCCAATTAAGAGATAGAATCTTCTCTCAAGCTCTATAGTTTAATTTCCATTCTCCACCCCATAAAATCTATTTATTACAAGATTATATATCAAAACTAGTATCATAAATATACTAATTTTTTTTAAAAATATTTCTACATACACTTACACACACCTCCATCTTGTGTAAATACGATAATTTTGATTGAGGAAGTGTATACTATCACCCCTAAAATTGATATGACTCATTCATGACATACATGGAATTCATAAAGGGTGGTTTCAATAAAAATATGTAAAATATATAATATATATGATACTAGAACTATAATATACACATGTATCATTTATTTTTAATTCTTTTAATACAATAATCAAATGAAAGTAGCGTTCATTAATACGTATAACCTACTGTCTCCATGAATAATTCCCTTCATTTATAATATCAAAATATAATAGACTACTATAAAGACATATATAATTTCTATACATGATAATTAAGTAAAATTTTACATTATAGAGATTATGAAACCATGATGTAATTAATTATATCAAAAAATAACTAGTTAAAACTTACTCAAGCAAACTAAGAAATTAACACCAGAAATAGTGTAATTAATGAACCTTGTTAACTAACGATTAATGAGATATCATAATAAGTTAATATATGGTATTATAAATATTATTATCATTTTTTTATAATTTATTAAAATATTTTAAACCTCTATAAATGAGGATAAATACCAAAAAATAAAAGGAAGTTTAAGGCACGATAATTTCTTCTCAAATTACATTTCATTGAGACTTATTTGTTATTATGCACCAGTTCAATTTTATTTAGTGTATATAATTCCATTTTCATGTTATATCATGAATACCATTATTCTAATGATATTAACATTTCATTTAGTGTCATAAATTATAGATATTATTGTTAAAAAAATTTAAAGTGGTATGAGACACTTTGGAATGTTTAAGGATTATTCTTTTCGAGATTGTTCTTAATGATAATATTTGCAATCTTAGTTCATTTTGTAATAATTTTCTATTTTAAATTTTCATTAATTTCCATATTTTTGTAAAATGAATATTATTATTTCCTAAAATATATATCATTTCGCATAAGGTGTTTACTTTGACAATTGTTTGATTAACTGGGGGATTATTGATAAATCCATATCTTTTATTAAATACGGATTTTTAATAAGGAATATTGTCTATTGATAAAATTGATTGTTTAATATGATGAATGATTTGGAAAATAAATTACGGGTGTATCCCAGACTTTATATATCTCATCAATGCATTGATAGGTTCTCATGATACGATTAAGTTGTCCAAATTAAAAAGCTTTCTACCTGTAGTTTTAAACCGTCTGTATGGTGGATCTTTATAGTATAGGTACGCATGTGCCTAAGAAATTAGCAATATTAATTAAGAATTACCTTCATAGATATTTTATCTATTATTCATCCATCATATTTTTTTCATATCTATGGATACATTTTATATTCAGTTCATTGCTTAATTGGAATGTGTTTCAGTTTCTTACCTTGCCATACTAACTTTTCTTTATCTAGTTATTTGAATGGAATGTGTTATCAATTATTTACCTTTCCATGATGGTTTATTTCCATTGATTAATTATTTCTTCTTCCTTATATACACTTACTGAGCATTTAATATCACCCTTATTATGTTTCCTTTCCCCAGGTTATGAAGAAGATATAGATGAATAAGCGTTCAAGAATGTAGTTTAGTTCATTTTATTATGTATGATGTTTGTATTTTATATTTTCCAATATATTATGGGTATCATTTATTTAATTTGGATTTCCATGACTGATAAATTGATCATTACTATGGGATTTTATTCCTTGTAATCATGCCAATGTAATAAATTAATGCATCAGCTCCGGGCTTATAGGGTTGGGGAATTACAGTTGGTATAAGAGAAAATGTAGTAGAAACCTTGGAAACTAGATTTATAAAACATAGATTAGGGAGAAAAACCCTAGATATAAATTTAGTATAATTATACAATTTCATAATATAATTTTGGTAAGGTAGTTATTATGTCAGTATTCCTATCAATACATCCTTTTTTGGATACTATAAGTGGATGTGGTTCTGGAATAGATGTACCAAGGGGTAATAACTCTAACAAGGTATTTTGAGCCTAAATTGGGTAACCTAGTACATGAAAAATATTCTTACTATGAACCCCATTTGACACTCCTATGGGATAAACTTAGGATAGTTCACATTTTCTATACCTAACATTTCAAAGGATTAGAAAATAAATTTTTACCCAATGTAACCAAAGTTTATGATTTTAAGATTTATGTTGCATAAATTTATTTTATGTGTTATACCATATTTGTGATTATAAATTATTACTTTATGAGATAATATTTTATATTCCATTATTCAGAATTGGAACTTGGATGGAAGAAAGGTATCAATACATTTGGACAATGTAGTGTTTTCACCCCTGAGTAAGTCAATATAGATGGTATTAAAACTGAGAAAGTAATGGATATATTAGGGAAGCTTAGTCAGGTTTTGAAAAATAACCTTGCTCAAATGGAGAAACTTATTCTGCAAATAGAATCTCAAAATATTGGATCACCTTATTTGATAAATTCCCCCATCATTTAGAGGGAATACTGATTTAATGGAAGGTAAGAAATGGATTAAGTCTCTAGAGAATATATTTGTGGAATTAAGATGTGGTGAAAAGGAAAGGGTTGCAGTTGTGGCCTATTTTTTCCAAGGTGAGGATGATCAATAGTGGTCTCTGAACCAGAATACTATGGAGGAAGAAGAAATATAACTCATGAAATATAGGAATTTTAAGGAGAAATTCTTTGATAAATACTTCCCTAATGATCAATAGACTTATATGAATAGGAAGTTACTTATCTTAAAGAAAAAGTTAGAGGGGAGTGTTGTATATTATGAATATACCATTTCAAGGATATAAAGGCATGATATAGATTTCATATAGAACATAGAATGTAGGATTGATCATTTATTTTATGTACTTAAGAAAAATCTATGAAGGGTACTTGTTTATTTTATTTTTTCTACATATGATGAATTTCTTTTGTGAAATCAAGACATAGAAATAATTCTCCAAGTCCTACAGCTTCAATAGAAACCAAGATAAAAAGATCCCTTCTCAAACACCATGAAAAATTGAATTACTCAAATAAGATTAAAGGAAAATGGATTTTACAACATGTTATAACTATGGAAAGAGTCATGCTATAAAATTATTGAAAGGATTGGGAGTTTTTTATAAGTATAGAGAAAAGTGTTACCATAAAAAATAATTTAAAGGAGAGAAGGAAAACACTGTTATTCATTGTTATAATTGCAAAGAGATGAGTCACTAAGAAAATGAATTCCTCAACCTTCAGAGGAACATACCTCAAAATAATCTAAGGGATTTATGTCAAGCATATGTTATTGACATGACCTAAGTGGAATGACTAATGTACTTATGTATTTAGATCTATGAAATATGTTTTAAATGTATTTAATTGGAAACGTTCTCATAATATAAATTATTAAGTATGTAAGTATTGTATTGTAGTACATTTTAAATAAATATTTGTGATCATATGCTGAATGGTACTAATAAAATTTATTTATTAGAGAGTTAAATTTTTTCGAAAACGCATTATTGAGGGAAATAAAACCCATAATATGTTTCTGATGTTGAGATAATGATGAAAAAATCATTGATTTTGATAAGCACTGACTACCTTGGAACTAATTAATGACTTGTATAAAAGTGTTCTATGATATCACTGATGGAGTTTAAAACAATTATAGATTAAATTAATATATCCAATAACATGTGTCTTACTTAAGGAATAAAAAAGAATGCATGTTTCCAATGAGGTTTTATGGTGATTTGAGTTATTACCATATTTAAAGAGGATACATGATGAATTTATTCACATGTTTGGAATGTGAAAATTTAGAGTTTATTCATGTTAAATGATTATTATAATTTCATTTTGGAAATTTAGTGACTTTCATTCAAAAGTGATTGGATAATAATATGTTAGAAAAGTAAACCATTTATAAAATGGTTTAATTTTATCATTAGATGAGATTTTAGAGGTCAATGTATTAATTTCTCATATGATACATACTTTGCTAAGAGGTTAATTAGAAATAGTTCCAGTAATAATAAAAGGAAGATATTAAGTTTATAGAAATTTATATTTACTTATATTCTCATACCGTGAAAGAATTTCTTAACTATAGAAATGAAATGGTTTGGAAACAATTTTTTTTCTATTATCTTTATTTTTTGTGTTATCAATGACATTTATTCACACCTATGGTTTATAGTTTTGTGTGCAATAAATTTCATCTAAACTTATTCTTTAGAACTCCCTATCGAAACTTGATTGTTGGTTTTTTCTTTCATATCTGTGTTTCCATTTCCCTCCTATGTTCTCCGACTAGGGAACCTAGTTACGTGGACATTTCACTTCCCTTTATCTCATATTAAGAAGATGTGTTATTAACCCTATTTATAATGTGGGTCTTTCAAAAAAAGTTTATTTTAAATCCCTAGATTATTGATATAAAGTTTAAATTTATAGGATACAATTTAATTAAGGTGGGGAGAATGTAACACCCAGAAATTCTAAAGTAAGAACCTTATATTTGATAGTGTACATGACATGCAACACTAAGCACGTAACGGGATGTAATAACCCAATACTTTAATATATATTTTCTATTTTAAATATATTTTATATATTTTATATTTTCAATTCACACTACACTGTCTTAGCATGCATTACACACAGGAGGTACTTTCTTATAAAGCTTACAATACACGCATGATCATGTTTTAACCAAATAATAGTATATTATTAATATATTATTATTTAACCTTACCATTAAATTATTGGTTCAACATATAATTAACTATCTTAAGAAAATATATAGTTTACACAAATATAAAAAGAATTCATAGGTTACAAATTAATTATAAATTAATATAAGAACTATTTTAATATAATGAGAATAAATTTATAGAAAACTATTTTTATACTCAAAAAATATGTTTTACCCATATAAATTAAATTAATTAATAATAGTGAGTAATATTAATGTGATATGTAAATTATATATCCAATTAAATATTTTGTATATTCATCCAATATATTTGATAGGCTTAAGATAAAAAACAAACCCGATTTTGTACATAAAATCTTCTATTTTTATTAAGGTATTTTATCACCTTTTGATGGAGAACCCATTATAAATACAAATTTTGACCATTTAATAAATTTAATATTAAAAAATAAAATTATTATTTAAAATTGTAAAGTAAATAAATTAGGTTTTGGTGAGTTTTAGGTAATTTTCTATTAAGTATCATTTTTTAATGAATAGTGAGAAATTCTGAATTTCAATTCAAAACTACTTTTTCTATAATTTATGGATAAGGTTAAATTATGTTTTATATCGGTTTTAATGTTTAATTAGATAATATTTTTATATATTAGTCTAATTTATTTTATTATAATTAGTTTTACATTGAAATTGACGATTAAAACATAGCAAACTTTTGGATATTTTTACCTTAAAACCCTGCATTGTCATGCCATCTACAAGATTAAATTTAAATTAATTTATTCCACTCATGTGGATGTAATATGGAAAAATTTATTATATATTTTTAATATGAATAATTTATAATTTATAATAAGGTTAACTCATTTTTTGACCAAAAATAATAGTGGTTGTAATTAAAATTAACTGCAATTATTAAGGTAGAAACAAGCTTAATAGGGGACTAACCCTTTAGCTTAAGGAACCAAATAAACTAGAAACTTATCCAAAATCAATTTTATATAAATAATTTGGCCATTAACCTTCCATTATTGAGTTGTTTTGTTTTTTTAAGAATTTTGTTAGGTAAAAACGTGGGCACACCTGACTTATTTTAAAAAAATACCAAGTGAGTCCTTTTCCTCCCTTATAAAGTCAACTTCCTCTACATATTCCTCACACCATTAAAAACACTTACGTTAGTCTAATATCTGACCTTATAGATTCCAAAAATCCCTCCCCTCAACCATTAATCCTCCATTTTTGTATAAATCCTTCTAAGGAATCCTTTTGGTACAAACCAAAAGAAGTTACCCGATTAAGAGGTAACGTCTTCTCTCTAACTCTCTAGTTTCATTTCCATTATCAACCCCCTAAAACAACATTATTTTATTATTATATAACAAAACAAATTTACTAAATATACTTGGATGTTTTTATTTAAACCATTCAACCTACAATTACATGCACCCCTATCTAATTGGTAACAGAGATACTGTTTTTGTGTACGCCGAACTACTACCTAATGGAACGTTGATTGTTCCTTTTTTCCATTACCAATTATCATGGTGTCCATTATGATGGAAAATATTTTTATATATTTTATATATTATATTTTTAATTTAAGTGTGCTTCTTTAATTTTTATTTATAACATACATTTATGCTTTCCATCTTGTGTTAATATGACAATTTATTTTGAGGAAGTGTGGACTACCACCCCTCAAAGTGATATGACTCATTCATAACATATATAACATATATATTAAACTATAATTATAATATAACTTTTTATTATTTAGATTTCATTGTTTTAACACTATAATGAAATGAAAGTAGCGTTCATGCGTATGTATGGCCTATGGTCTCCATGAACGGTGCACTTAATTCCTAATCTACAAATATAATGGACTACTATAAATACATATATAATAATTTTATTTGATAATTAAGTCATATTCTACATTCTAGAGATGATAAAACCATGATCTAAGTAACGATAATAATAAATAACAAGTTAAAACTTACTCGAGTGAACTAGGAAATTAACATTTGAAATAGTGAAATTAATGAAATTTCTTAACTAATGGGTAATGAGAGTATATAAGAAGTTAATATATGGTATTATAAACATTATTATGGTTATGGTATAAGTTATTTAAATATTTTAAGCTACTATAAAGGAGGATAAATACCACACAACAAAAGTAAGGTTAATATAAGGTAATTTCATCTCAAATTACATTCCATTGAGACTTATTTTTTATTATACACCAATTAACTTTTATTTTGTGTATATACTATCTTTTTAATTTATATAATGAATCCAATTATTCTCATGATATTATAAGTTTCATTTAATGTCATACATTCTGGATATTAGGATTCAAATGTTTAAAAGTGGTATGGGACACTTTGGAATGTTTAACGATTATTCGCCTCAAGAATGTTCTTAATGATAATATTTGAAATATCACTTCCTTTAGTTATCATTATTCATTTTAAATTTCCATGAATGTGAATATTTTTATATGAAGAATATTATTATTTCTTAAACCATA
Source organism: Viscum album (assembly GCA_963277665.1). NCBI lineage: Eukaryota > Viridiplantae > Streptophyta > Magnoliopsida > Santalales > Viscaceae > Viscum > Viscum album. The sequence goes on from OY728165.1 coordinate 369,928,160, forward strand.
TATCATTTCACATACATTGTTTACTTTGACAGTTATTTGATTAACTGGGGAATTATTTATAAATATGTATCTTTTAATTAATATACATATTTGATAAAGAATATTGAATTTTGATAAAATTTATTATTATATATGAGGAATTATTTAGACATTCAATGATGGGTGGATCTCGGACATTATATGGCTCCTCGATGCATCAACATGTTTTCATAAGATGATTTAGATGGCCGAATTAAATAGGTTTATACCTATAGTTTTAAACTATCCGGAGGATGGATATTGAAATTATAAGTACTAATGTAACTAAGAAATGACGTCCAACAATTATAAATTACATTCATAGATAATTTAGTTATTATTAATCCATGATATTTTTCATCGACATATCTATGGATACATTTCATATTCAATTCATTGATTAAATGGCATGTGTTTCATTTTCTTACCTTACCATATTCATTTTTCCTTATCTAGTTATTTGAATGAAATGTGTTATCAATTATTTACCTTTACATGGTGATTTATTTCCATTTACTTATTATTTATTCCTCCTTACTTACCCTTACTAGTCATTTAAGATCACCATTATTATGTTTCCTTTCCCTAGGTTATGAAAAAGAAATATTTTAATAAGCATTAAAGAATGCAGTTTGTTTCATTTTATTATGTTTCATGTTTGTATTTTCTATTTACCAAGTTAGTATCATTATCATGTATGTAATATAGCTTTATAATATAGAAAAACTAATTGGTCCTTCAGGATTTTATTTCTTGAAATCATGCTAATGTAATAAATTAATGCACTAGCTCCGACCTTATAGGGTCGAGGCATTACAATAACCATGCATGAATCACTGTCAAAGGAGGAACCCCACATGGTTTCTGTGAACTATTTAATAAACCATGAACAAACCATGTTATTTGGATCTACTAAATAATTTAGGTGTCTTTCATGAGTGTTCTCCTCAGATCTCATGATTTCAGATGAATTGTGTGGATTCAGATGCCCTCTAAAATGCCCTACATGATTTAGGATAAACTTTGTGGGATGGGAGACATGATTTCTATTAATCGTACAACCCAATATTTTTCTTCAAAATATGGAGTTCCATCCTCTAAAAAATCCCCAGGCACCCCTGTGACCTCTATGACTTCATTAGGTAACATTACAAGGTCCAAAGTAAGGATTTAAACCGAAAGAATAATTCATACCTTTGTGAAAATATAGGTCATTACATGTAAGGGTTTTTATCTTGGTGCCTCTTAAATGTGAGGACCATCCACATAGTCTCCCCTAATAGTGTGATAACTATGTAGTTGAAAAACCTCTTTAAAATTTAAATTTAAATTTCTAAATACTCTATAAATTTAAAAAAACCATAATCATATCATATTTAATAAGAAATGGCATAAGGGTGTCACATTGGCCTATATACATCAATGTTAACCAATTCAAACAAAAATATTTACATCATGTACTAAGTATTATTAATTTTTTTAAATAAGATTTAATTTTTAAAAATATCGCATGTATGAGTATGATCACATGTATGATTTGGGATATCATTTTATTCTTCATTTTTAGAAGGTTTTTTGATGATTTGTTTTCTCAAGTGGACAAGACATTTATGGAACAATCTATTTTTAACTTCCTTGGATAGAAAAAACTTATAATATTCCCCACTAATGAGGAAGTTATTCCCCATTTCTCATTTTCATTATGTATTTATTGTACTACCCTTTCCCTTTATGATACAAGTCTTATTATTGAAATTTATTATATTACCTGGGTTACACAGTTGTCTAACACATAGTGGATGGTGATTAGGGCCTTCAAAAAATAACACAAATGTCTTTCTCATTTCCTCTACACCAATTTTATCCTGTATTGAGCCAATGTCACTTTCCATTTAATATTTAATTCTCATGCTAAGATCTTGTTGTCCAAAAACATAGGAATTTTATATGATTCTAATTATATGCACTTCAAATCGGTCTATTTTTTTAAAGTAATCATTAAAATTTCAGCCTTATTATCCCATTTTTTCTTGACCCAATCTGATTACTTCACATCTGTTAGTGATTGATATTCATATTCATTCTCTTAATATTATTTGTCTGCCTCATCTCACAAATCTAAAAACCTATCTTTATTTTTTATATTTCTCAAATACTCCTTCAATTGTTTTCCTCTATCACATTAAGTATCAATTAGAAGACTCATTTGTATCCTTAGTGATAAATTACTAGATTTGTGTCCATATACTTAACACTTGAATCCACCTCCAATGAAAACATATCAAGAGTATTCAATTTTTCTCATCTGATTTTTTTCCCTTATGAATTCATGTTTCTCTAAGATATAGAACACATATCTTGTGTATTCCATATATTTCATCAACAATAAAACCTAAATTTTGGAGTATTCTTATGTGTATTGACTACAAATCCAATTTAATTTTAGGCTTATCCCAAATCAAAATTTATTCGAGGAGTTTGTGTGTATTGATTAGCCTTCACCGTGATTGAATTTTTATTATAATCATTCCCCTCACTAAATTTTACTTTTTCATATATCCTTTATTATTGGAGACAATCATACAACTTATGTAATGTAAATTTATGATTATCCTTTACCTTATTTATATTCTATGCACTACCAATTTCCTATTTTATTACTATATTCGTGGATCTTTTTTGATCATTGATATGTTACCTCATATTTGTGACATCTACTTAAATCTACTCATTTTTTTGACCTTTATTTTAATGTCTTATTCAATACATCAATGATCCAGTCCTAATCTTCCAATTTGATTTTGATCTTAAGGAGTCTCATTATGTTTTCAAGATTCTCATATTTATCATTTTTAATCACATATTTCTCATTTTATTGTTGTTGTATTCAGTGTTTTATGCCACAAAACACATTATTGAATTTCTTTTTTTATCCCTCCAAACATCTATCTCTTCAAGATTAGCCTACAGATCCACTTTGAGGCCTACCAAAACCACTACATTCTCTATCACATTGCTCCTTATTTTTTGAATTGTATATGATAGCCACAAGATCTTCTTAATTTAGGTTTTTGAAATCATAAAACTCTTATTCTTTTATTTAATTTATATTTTATTCTTCTTGTGAAAGAAATACTTTATTCTTATATAAATTATTCTTGATACCCCACTTTCCTTTAACCTCCTTAAAATATTTATTTATGGGTGAATCTTTTTCTTCATCATCCTATAATTTCTTGGGAAACATAACAGTTACATGTTAAACCTTTATACATTAAAAACGTACAATTAGAAGATTCCATTTGAAATTTCCTTTTCCCATTTCAAAATTTGATGAAAATAATAACATGAACTCATCAATATTGTTTCTATCAAGATTATACTCCACTAAAATATTATTTGTTCCCATAAATTCCACTTCAAAATATTTTTTATTTTCCATTAGATAATAATCATCATTACTTATCTCATATTAAATATGGTAACTATAAAGACTATGCAATCTAACTTCTTTCAGATCCTTGACCTTTATCACTGGAACATTCTGATTTAATCAAGGTTGATTAATTCTCAAGATATTCATCATATTTATAATTTCATCAAGGGTTTATCTAATTTCATGCATTTCTTCCACAGTCACATTCACCTAATAAGATAATGTGAAAAAAAAATCAGGTTTATCCTTAAATCATCATACTTATTCCATCAAACCTATAATTTTTTTCCATGAACCATTGAATCGCCTTCATAGATGTTTCGTAGCTTTTCCCACATTGTATGTTTGGATTTAGATTACATCACATTCTTGTATATTGTGTTGTAAAAATATGACACTAACACAGTTATTCCAATGGAATCGATATCCAATTCTTATGATCTCTTTATGATAGATCTTTTATTTCCATGTTTACCATCATTACATGTATGAAATCCAGATACAAATACCTACCAAGGGATAAAAAGTAGTGTTTCATTTCATTATTCCAAATATGAAATTTGTGATCAACAAAAAATGGAATTCCATTATGATTTAATTCTATATCCATGGATTATAAAGAAATAAAACTTTTTAAATTAAACCTTAAGAAGGGGAGTGAATTAGGGTATGATATATTAAAAAACGATTCCCAACAATATTGATTTTATCTTTTTGGAACATTATTCTCCCCATCACAATGAATATAAAAGTGATATAACATAAAATAGATACATACAAAACATTACCTGGATCACTCTCACTGGGATACTTCTATGGATCATACACATGATGATGTTCTTGGGTACCAAAATCCATTATAGGGGCACTGATTATTCATAAAAATTTATATAAAAAAACTATCCCTCTAGTTTTACAGCCTTCATAATGATTTTAGAACTCACTGCTCTCATCACTCAAAAATATCACCTCTCTCTAATTGAACACCTTGATCATCCACAAACCAAGAATAAAATATTCTACCAATTTAGGTGTGACAATTTTTACCATTTCAATAAATATGTTAAACTTTATAAGTTTCCCAGAACAATCTGAAAAAATAATCCCTATTATCTTTCTATCTTTCTAGAAATATTTGGAATATTCCCCTCTCAATCAATACTCACTTATTATTCTTCATTATTTATATTAGAATAAATATCCTTATTTTTCTGTGATATTATCTAAATCTCCCATAATTAAATTTTTTTTCTTACTTCCCTAATTCCACGGTAAATTCATCCATCCATTCTCTTTAAATATGAATTAAAAATCCACATTTGAATAATATATTATCACTTAAATGACTGGAAATTCAAATATAAAAAACTTATTTTTTAAAAATCATGGTGCTACCATATGGTTCATAGCATAATCAATTTCCCCTCACAAAATCTTGAAAAAATATGACTCAGGATCCAATTTTTTGACATGGTGAATAATAAAAAATATATCTTCATCAAACATGTCATGACACAACCTCAACACAATGACACAATGACTTATTTATAAAGAAACACAAAAAGTTCACAGCCTCTATTGTTATGGTGTAATGATTCACTATATGGCATGATCCATTATGTTGTAGTGTGATCTTCATCCCATAGTCCACAATTCTGCAAAATCCGAATCTTACGCACAAATGTTTCAACTGAAGGTCTCAAAACATACCCTATGAGGCGATGGAGTGAATTAGAGTTTTTTAAATATTTCTTCTTATATAAAACCTTTCCAAAAAATTTCTACACATTTATAAAAACTATTAGAATTTACCACAGTATTAACAAACCCACACAACCAATATACATAAATAAAAGGATCATGGAAACCATGACTTTACTTGGTTCAACCACACTAGGATGCGACGAAGAATAATATATCAACAATGTGTTGATATGAATAGTTATTAATACTTCAATATTTTGTTATTTCAATATTTAGTAAGATATCAATTCTCATCCGAGGTAAAAAACCTTTTCATATCTTCCAATCACCACTTTATAAGCGTGATATAAGTGATGAAATTATAACATGAAATTATCTCTTAAAATGATAAAAGTTAGTAAACTAATACCACATTGCTAAGGGAATTGTCTATGATTCTCTAAAATCATATTCCTAATATTTACAATTATTCATAGTAAATTCTTCTCCTTAAAACTAGTCTCCAATGTGGCTTAATTTAGTAATATATTTCTGTTTAAATATTATATATTCAATAAAGTTATTATTTCATTATCTATCATTTCTCATGAACTTCTATGAATATTATTCTGTCTCTTTCTCATAATTTCTATCTTTTTTTTTATTTTAATCCCTTACTATTTCATGTTATGGAAATTTAATTTGAATTTGAATTTCAAATTATTAGCCACTAGAAACTTCTTCCACTTTAAACATGTCCATTGAATTTTTCTTGAAAAAATCACCACCCTTGAATTCCATTTCATTTAATAAAATTCAATCCAAAACCATCATAGCCCATTTATAAATCAAATTTATCAAGATAACTAGAAATTGGGAATTTTTTAAGAAATTATGGAATGAAATCATACATTAAGATGTGATGAGTTGGTTTCTTAATCTTTTTCCTCCAACTTCTATACAGGTTACACTATGATGATCTCCTCCATAAAATAATTCCATCTTCTCTCCAAAAAAAATACAATAAATATTCTCATGGTTTGGGAAATTAGGTATGATTTAATCCAAAAATTCACTATTCTATTATAATGAAACATACATTGTGGCATGATAAAACCAACCATTACATGATTTATTATTTTATTCAAAAGGGTGAAACATGAAATTCTCCTAGATTACTCATTAATGTATGAGACCCAACACTATTGCGTGACTTTGGATATTTCAACATGACATGACTATCACCTTTACTAGATTTCAATATTAACTATCCCTTCAATAAATTTCCCACATGCTTACACCATTTAAATATTCTCTTCATCAAAAAAATATTTAAACCTTCTCAAGACTTCTACAACTTTCCCCATATCAAAAAACTAACACCAATTAATAACAACTACAACCTTAAAACATTTTGTTACAACATTCTCTCCCTTTGGATTTTTTTATTAATTCATCACTATATTTCAATGCTCACCAAATAACCGACACCAAAATTCTTTAAAATTACATTAATGGATTTATGTTAGATAGATTTATGGTGTACCTAATCTCCACATTTGATAATTAAATTCAAAGGGCTTTTGTCTCTATATTTATCATCGCTATGATTCAATGAAAAACTCCCCCTTTTTCCTAAAAATATTGTTACATTTGTTAATGTTAAGAAGAAAAGAGTCATTAATAGATAATCTAATCCTACATGAGTCAATGATTAGTGTAGGAAAAAATCAATTCTTAAATTGTTGTATAGATTTCTAGAGCTTATCACTCATAACATCACTATAGCATTTGAAATAACACTTGTTTATTTCCTTTTATTTGAAATCCAGATTTCCCTCTTCTTCATACGAGTACCTATGGATCAATTCTATACCTATATTCTTACCAACCTCTCATGATGAACAATTGAAAATAATACACTCCCAAAATAGAGAAATAATTGATCAAGGAGAGGGGAAATTACAAACCGCCTCAAAAAGAGGGAGATAGTTAAACTATGAGGTTCACGAAATTCCTATCAAACACATGAGTATCCAATGACTATAAATATATATACAATTTTATATTGAGTACCAAAAAACTCCATCTTCACAATTACCTATTCAAAATATTCATTTATAAATTGATAATGGATCTCTATATGTTTCTTGTGATAAGTTTTTACTTGGTTTTTTGTTTACTCAATATCACCATTTCTATAAAATTTAATCAACATCAGTTATTGCACTACTTATCCAATATCTTATAAAATATTATTCATTAAAAAAATTGTGTGTAGTCCTTGGTGAAAAAATGTACCCTTCCTCTATTTTACTCTAGGATGTGTTTTCCTAATTTTTATTTAGTCATCCAAAATAGTTTCTTATGATGAATAATTCCACCCCCCCCCCCCACACACACACAAACACATAAATGGATTTTAGAACCATGGTATCTCAATACTACTCTTCGTCTAATTAGGAGACCAAATATAAATTGTCTTATACATTTAAAATGATTCCATAATTTAATGTCTCCTGAATATACCACATTAATCTCTTTAAAAGTGGCAGATGATAATTGGAAAACTCTAAAAGAATGATGCCAAACCTATATTATAAATTATTTAACCCCATTGTTATGAAAAATAATAAACACCATGAAATTATTTTTTATAAATTTGAATCATCTACCTTAGTATCCCCATGATTTCTATGTTTAATTATAACCATTATTATATTTGAAATCAATTTGTAGTCTTACATTTCAAAATTTCTTAATATATCATTTACATGAATCACCCAAGATATGAATGTGAACCCTTCCGTTTGATGAACTTGTAGTTAAAGGAAGTTGTTTAGTTCTCAAATCATTGAAATTTCAAATTATGAATGCATTAAATTTGAAAATATCTTAATAGATTTTTTTGTGTGGTTATCCATGAAATTAAATACTTGTTTAGATATTAGAAAGTGGATGTGGTTGAGGAACAAAATCAACTAGGGGTCATCACCATGAAAAAGGTCGTTTGAGAATTGACATGATCTTTACTCTAGCGCAGGATGAGTGGGCCTAATACTACACATCTAGAGGGCCATTCCTAGTAGATGTGCTTTGGTTAATCACATTTTATTTAAAGAAATATGAAGGATATAACTATATTTTAATTCTAGGATGATTTGTGTTAGAGATCCTAATATGAAACTGACCATATACAATCTAGGTTAAATTAAAGGAATTATAGGTTGATCCAATTATATCATAGTTGAATAAAAACAATTATAGGTTGATTTGAAGGTGTCATTAGAGAAGAAATATTTGTATTGACTTTAAATATTCATATAATCATTTACTTTGATTTTATTGGACATTATCTTAATTTATTTTGTTTTATTTGGTTGTAAATAGGATCATGAAAATGATGTTGTGAACAATATATCCCTAAGAATTCCTAAGAATAATATTTTGGATAAATAGTTTCATATTCTTACTAAGTATAGTGATTTGTATTTCATAGTATAAGATATATCTTGAGTTTATAATAAACACCTTAGATTCTTCCTTTAGTAAATGATAACTAAAATTGTGAGGATGTGATTTATATATGGGGGTATTTCTTGGTTAAAATGAAACACCATACCAAAATGAGTCGCAATATATTACATGAACATTATTAAGAAATTAAATGATTAATAAACCCTCTATATAATAGAAATATTATAATTAATTAAATTTGGTACGTTCAGAGGATAAATATTTAATATGATTTAATATTAAAAAAATATTATTCTATCTGAATTAACTTTTTAAAGTGTTAAAAAATTCAACTGATCACTTTTGAATGATTATAACAATAATATATTTTATTAATATATATGAGATAGTATATTACCATTATTTAAATTCTAAATCGATATGAAATAATATTAAGAACACTTAATGTTTTAAAACGTCGGTTTTTCAATAAAATTAGTTTTACATTATATTTTCCATTGGAATTTAAAATATAAATTTTAAAATTTTAAAATTTTAATTTTAAAATTTTAAAATTTTAATTTTAAAAAAGTAAATTAATTTTAATTACATAAATAAATATTATCATATGGTTAATTGTTTATATTTTTTTAGTAATTAATTTTGAGGTGAAAAGTGAAAATTTCAATTTTTACTAAAATGATAGTGTTTATGACTATATCTAGAAGTAATAATTCCTTAAAATATTATAAAAAATTCATGATAAAATATTTATTATTAAGTAAATATATTCATTTTTAAATACTATTATGGATTTATAAAACCTATGTTTAACAACATAAATAATATTTTTCAATAAAATATACTTTTGTTGTCTTTTATTTTAAATAAATATTATATTTGTAAAATTATATTTTTGGTTTCCTTGAAAGCCATTGAAAATTTATTTAATTTATAATAAATAAATTTATAACATGAAAATAAAATGAATTGAGATTTTTATCATATATATAAATGTTAAGATTGAAAATACACTATTTCTAGAAAATAGTTTTTAAACATTATATGTGCTAATGTAAAAAATTGATTTTTATTAGAAGAATAAATTTTATTCGACAAAATAGATTTCATATTTATAATAAGTACGTAAAAATTATTTTGTAATTATGTTTTTAATTTTTTTCATTAAAATTTAATTTCGTAGGTAAAAATTAGTTTCCACGGTAAAACCAAAAATAGAAAAAAAAAAATTAGAAAATTCTAGGAGTAAATGACTTAAAAATATGTTTAAAACATTTGTTCAAATGAACTTTTGAGGGAATATAGACCATATATCATCCAAAAATACATTATTTTACATTTTTGAGTCTTAGTTACATTTGAATCATTTTCCCAATTTATATTATGATAAATTTTTACAAAAAAAAATCCATTCTCACCATTTATAAAAGGGTACTCTCCCACCCCTTAATGACCACTCTCAAATTTCAGTTTCCACTTTAAATTCTTCCATATTTACTTCCCTGGGAATTTTGTTCCAATCTAGTTATATTTTTTTCACAATAATTTATCTTAATACCACCATTTACAAGGGTCCCTCCGAGGGAAATCTAAATTATTGAATAAGATTCTAAAGCTTTAGTAGAAGACAATATTTAAGGTAAGGGGTTTTTATCTCATTTAAAAATAAATGAGACATATTTTTTGTTACACGACATAATTTATTTTATATGGTATATTCACAACCCCATTTCCTTCATGTATAATTAATATCTTTTATTTCATGATTTTTGAATGTCCATTTCATGCTATCAGTTTTATATTCATTTGATTCTTATGTTATCATTACTATAAGCGGTTCTTTGTCTCAAATTTAATTTAAGAGAAAATATATAATATTGTGCACCATGATATATTTTATATTTTTTTATTAATACCTAATTTATTTATTTTTTCCATATTCATTTCATTTATGAATTTTTATGATCCATATTGTTTTCTTTCTTTAAATGACCCTCAAATAAAAAGATACATAATTTGAAAGGGGTTTTGTTAACTCAAAACCCTTAATTTAGTTATAATGATTATTCTTAAGATTATTCCCTACAAGACTAGTTTATTACACTATTATAACTTATTTCATGTCCCTTTATATTCCTATCAAGGTAAAAATACACTTTTTATTAAAATATTCCTCCTCAATGAATTTATTCACCGCAAAAATTATATAATTATTGGGAATAATTCCTATCCTACATAACAACATTTTCCCATCCTTTTACATATTTTCATTTACTCTAAATGGTTTCTTATATATTTTAAAACCCAATTATGTGTTATCTCATGAGACCTTAATATTTTCATTCACCTATTTTTAAAATATTGTTTTCTTACTATTTTTATGATGTGGGTTTTCAAAAAATATATTTCAAATTATAAAAAAAAATTCCATCCTTTTAAATTCAAATGTTTTTTCTTACTCTCTGTATTAAATTTGATAACTTTTATTCAATTTCAAGGATCTATTATGGTTTTTTATTTTTCAAATGTAGGTGTTTTAGAAAAAATTCACTTCAACTTTGTGAAACCTTTATGTATTTTTTAGGGATCAATTATTAAAGGTTCTTTTTAAAAGTAAATGTTTTCAAAATGTTTTCGCTCCACTTTTTTTAAACCATTTCGTATTTTTTAAATATTCATTGTTATAATTTATTTTTAAATATTTATATTAAAAATACCTTCTTTTAAATTTCTCAAATATGAAGTTTCAGAAAATGACTTTTCAAAGTGACATGTAACTCATCACTTACAAAAAAGTAAAAATAATTTTTTAAAAAACTCTTTTACAATTTATCTACTATATATAAAAGAATTATGTCCATAGATTTTATTTTTCATGAACCACCCTTCAAATTTTCTAATGTGATAATATTTTTCGGTGATTGAATGTAGGGTATCAAATGTTTACATTATTTAGTTCAATTTTAGTGATATCATATTGAAATGTTGTAAAACCCATTTTTTATGGGTTATTCATGATGTGATTAATGATTATTAATAAGTGGAACACATATGTATAGATTATTTATGAGTGGGGTCCTATATATATCTCTAATTTATTAGTTATGGATTTATATCTCATGAGATAATTATGAGAATTTAGTATTGATTCTTGATCCACTATTTGAATCAGGACATGATTCTTTCTCTACAACGTTTATGGAAATTATGTAATGAAGACTATAATGATTTTTTATTTTAATTAGGTAGTGAATACTTATAACAACTCTACTCTTAATTTCACCTTGATATTCAATTTATTATATTAAATTCACTTAATACAATACAAAAGATTTAGAAGTATATTTTATTTAAGAATTAACCACGTAACATAACATTTTGAACAAGGGACACAACAAAGGTATTGAAAACTTCATTAACATGATTCTAAAATTCCATGGATTTTTAAAACTATACGGGATAACCAAGGGAAAAACATACAAAAGTGGTGATATATAAAGCCTAGTAAGGTAATAGACATAGAATAAGGTGATAGAAAATATTCATATCAATGGGTCATAAAAAGAATAGGAATCATAAACATGAATAATGATACATGATAATCATAAAGGCAACATGGGAAATGTGGAAACAACTTAAAACCATTTATCATAAACATAGGTCAATGATAAACCACCAAGAAATCGTGGTGGAAAAATTCAATAAAGGAATCAAGTTTAGTCACTTTCCCAACATGACGTATCATGATACTAAATATCACCCAATTCATTGGAGTACTAATAATTATAGACTCATTTGTCACATTCATTTAATTCCCATTCTTAAGTCTATCACATAGATCATATAACATGGATTAATTCATCATAATAATTTATTCCATGTTAAAATAGTGTGGAATAAATATATGTAAGTCCCCAATCAAAAGTATATGTTCATAAATTTGATCACCCTTTATAGGAAATGGGTACGGTATTCACTACCCAATTGTCTTGGCATTGAAAAATCACGGTGAAATTTAGGCAGTATAATGACATCACTTAAAGATTCATAAAAATGTGTTGATAAGAGAGAAGGGGGTATCTCATCACATAGAAATATAATTTAAATTAATACGGACATGTTAAAACATATCCCAACATAAAGAATGGTAAATAGAAGGCATAAGATAATTAGTAAACTTGGAGAAAGGAGAGAAGATGAGGATCCCTTACTAAATTTTGGCATGGTAACAGGTGTACATAAAGAATCATGGAAGGATTAATGAGAGGGAAATAAATATGTAATAATTTATACATCAAATTTAAATTAATTTGGATATGTAAAAAAATATCCCAACATAAGAAAAAAGAATATTTTGCGACATAATAAAAATAAGTTCTTGATAAAAAGATGAGAGTGAAAGTTCCCGTACAGAATTTTGGCATATTAACAACTTAAGTAGGGTTCAAAATGATAGATGATAAATGATATATCATTAATATAAAATCAATTTTATAGTAATTAAATTATTATAAATGAATAAAAATATAAAAAATTGAAAATAAGAAGTTTAGTTTCAAAGAATGTGCTTGAATTGAAAAGAGGAGAGGAAGTTGAGGATGCCTTACATGAGTGTGTGACTCTAGGAAATTGGGAGGGGATTATTGAGAGCTTGGGGTTTCCTTGGGGGTTCTCTATAGAGTTTAGGGAAAATTATGGATGTGATCCAAGTATTTTCAGTGAAGATAATTGGTATCTTGCTGGTTTTAGATAGGAAATGAAGGGAATTTCTTTTTTATTTTGGTTTTGGAATCTACATAATAAAATATCCAAAACCACAAACCATAACATGGGTTTTTACCAAAATTTCTTCCAAATGGAAGTTATTTTTATTATTTTATAAGTCCAATGTTATAACTTATTAAAATAATTCCCTTTATTATTTGGACGTAAGCCACACTCTTAAAGAAATGATTTTAAAAACGTCAAATATATTACAGGTTTTTGAGGATTCATAATAGATTTTTAAAATAAATAAAATAAACATAAAATCAAATTATTTTAAAGGTAAAATATTTATTTTATTGTGGATCCCATTGATGGGAATTATTATTTCATTTTGGGTCATTATTTGGTCATAAAACACTAATTATATTTATATGATATTTAATTTTTACCTGAAATTCGATTATCTTGGAAAAGTATGAAAAAATAACCATTGGATAATTTCAACATTCTGATTCCAAAAATAATATTTATTTTATTTAAATAATTTTCTAAATATGTGAATTTTCACTTTTAAAATAAAATCAACATTTATTAATAAATGGTGGTTTTTTTTATAATAATAGTTTTTGAACCCTTATAAAAATTACATTTGAATTGATAAAAATTATATGATAATTTATATTTTAAAAAAATTATTTAATAATATAAAAATATTATGTATTTGAAAAATACATTAATTCATTAGTTTGTTAATCACTACTGGAATTTGGTCTTTTCCCAACGGTAGTATACCAACGGTTTATTTAAACCGTTGGTATAGTGAGCCTTTGCCAACGGTTTATTTAAACCATTGGAAAAGGGAATTTCGGTGGACCCTTTCCCAACGGTTCACTAGAACCGTTGGGAAATGGGTGCTAAATTTACACATTTCCCAACGGTTCCAGTAAACCGTTGGGAAAGGTGTGCCTTTGCGAATGGTTTTTATAAACCGTCGGCAAAGTTTTTCCCCAAATTGCAGATCGCGATCTCCTCTCCCCATTCGGACAGAGCCCCAATCTATTCGCTCTGCTGCTCTCGCGAACCCCATCCGAATCTCTTTCGCTCCACTACTCTCGCGAACCCCCCCATCCGAACACCATCACCCCCCATCCCAACAGGTACACCCCCATCCGAATAGGTAAAATTTTATCTCAACCATATTGTTGTAGTTGTTTTAATGAATAGATTTTTTCCAAGTGTTGGTGGTTTACTTGATTATTGAAATTAATATCTAAATAGGATATTGTTTGTGTTTGTGAATACTTCTTTTATGTTTTTATATTCTATGTTTGGAAGGAGAGTGTTCAAAACATGTAAATCAGAGTTAGGGGAGGCTATCGTGAACGTTTACATGTTTTAGATAATGGATTGTGGGAATTATGGATTGTGTTCAAAATAATTTGATATGTTTTGGATAATGGATTGTGGGGGTAGGGGGTGTCCACGGGGGTGGGTGGGTTGTCCACGGGGGTGGGCAAGGCTGTCCACGGGGGTGGGAAAGGTTGTCCACAGGGGTGGGCGGGGCTGTCTAGGGGGTGTGGGTTGTCCTGGGGGTCTGGGTGGGGTGTCATGGTGGGGGAGGGGTGTGTGGGGTGTCCAGGGGAGGTGGTATGTCTAGGTGGTGGTGGTGGGGTTGCAGGGGAGGGGGTGTGTGCTGTTTGGGAGGGTGGGCGGGGCTATCCAGGGGGGGTACGGGGTGTCCAGGAGGGTACGGGGGTGGGTGGGCTGTCCACAAGGGTGGACGGGCTGTCCACAGGGGTGGGCGGGCTGTCCAGGGGGGGTGGGTGGGCTGGCCCTGGGGGGTAGGGGTGTCCAGGGGGGTGGGCGGGCTATCCAAGGGGGTGGGGGGTTTTCCATAGGGAGAAGGGGTGTCGAGGGGGGTGGGTGGGCTGTCCACGGGGGTGGTTGGATTGTCTAGGGGGTAGGGGGTGTCCACGGGGGTGGGTGGTGCTGTCCAGGGGGTGTGGGATGTCCTGGGGGTCTAGGTGGGGTGTCCTGGTGGGGGAGGGGTGTGTGGGGTGTCCAAGTGGGGTGGTATGTCTAGGTGGTGGTGGTGGGGTTGCAGGGAAGGGGGTGTGGGCTATTTGGGAGGGTGGGCGGGGCTATCCATGGGGGGTACAGGGATGTCTAGGGGGGTACGGGGGTGGGCGGGCTGTCCACAAGGGTGGACAGGCTGTCCACGGGGGTGGTCGGGCTGTCAAGGAGGGGTGGGCGGGCTGTCCAGGGGGGGTGGGTGGGCTGGCCATAGGGGGTAGGGGTGTCTAGTGGGGTGGGCGGGCTATCCAAGGGGGTGGGGGCTGTCCATAGGGAGAAGTGGTGTCGAGGGGGGTGGGTGGGCTGTCAACGGGGGTGGTTTGGTTGTCTAGGGGGTAGGGGGTGTCCACGGGGGTGGGTGGGTTGTCCACGGGGGTGGGCGGGGATGTCCACGGGGGTGGGAAAGGCTGTCCATGGGGGTGGGCGGGGCTGTCCTGGGGGTGTGGGCTGTCCTGGGGGTCTGGGTGGGGTGTCCTGGTGGGGGAGGGGTGTGTGGGGTGTCCTGGGGGGTTGGTATGTCTAGGTGGTGGTGGTGGGGTTGCAGGGGAGGGTGTGTGGGCTGTTTGGGAGGGTGGGCGGGGCTATCTCGGGGGGGGGTACGGGGTGTCCAGGGGGGTGCGGGGGTGGGCGGGCTGTCCACAAGGGTGGACGGGCTGTCCACAGGGGTGGTCGGGCTGTTAAGGAGGGGTGGGTAGGCTGTCCAGGGGGGGTGGGTGGGCTGGCCACGGGGGTAGAGGTGTCCAGGGGGGTGGGCGGGCTATCCAAGGGGGTGGGGGCTGTCTATAGGGAGAAGGGGTGTCGAGGGGGGTGGGCGGACTATCCAAGGGGGTGGTGCTATAGTGGTTTTGGATTGTTTGAGGGACTCTTAGTGTATTATAAACCCTCGTTTGTTCCATATTCATTTAAATTGATTTAATATCATTTTTTTCACACACACCATTATATCCTCTCAGACTATATTTAGATTGTATTTTCATTCGTATGGTGTTAAATATTTTAGTAAATGTTCATACTAGCTTCTTTTATGTGTTCTAGGGGTTTAGACTAATGACAGGGCTGCATGATTATTGTGGGGGTATTCTTTTCATATAAATATACCTATACACCCCGACCCCCTTGGACAACCTGACCACCCCCACGGACAGCCCACCCACCTGGACACCCCGACCCCCCTAGATAGCCCCCCACCCCCTGGACACCTCCAACCCCCCGGACGCCCCCACCACCCCCTAGACACCCCTCACCCCCCCTAGACACGCCACACCCCCCTTGGACAGTCCGGCCACTCCCATGATCCTCATCCTACTCCTCATCCTGATCTACTTGAAGAAGTTACAGTATAAAACTCATATACTCCCAACAAGACCCTTAAGGATTATGTATTCCTTGATCCACTTCCAATATCTTACTGGTCAATCCGTGAATATAGGCATTAGAAATTTTGTATCTTATTTTCTTATATACACTGTATTTTGTTGTATTTCTTAATATGATTCTCATATAGAGTAATGTGTCAGTTATGCTTTTATATAGAGTAAACAATTGTCATTTACGTAAATATTTTTTTGATTAAACTTTAATATTATTGAATGGCTTTGAAATGACTTATTACGATTTTTTTACAGAATGGATAGAAGTTGGATGTACGAAACTGATCGGATTTCAACCGATTTTCAAAATAATTTGAACAGCTTTCTAGATTTTTCATTTGACAAGGCTTCAGATAGTGGTCGCAAACACTGCCCATGTTTTAATTGTGTTGGAAGACCTTGGTTGAGCCGTGAAGCAGTTAGCTATCATATAACCAAATATGGTTTCCAAACAAACTATTATGTGTGGTATCACAATAGAGAGAAAATGGAATCTCAAAATGTGGATGATCCAAATGATAGGACTGAATTGGAGAGTTTGATATATGATCGGTTTCCATTTATTCGACCTTATGAGAAGGAAAGGATGTCCAGCCAACAAGATTTCAATACAAGCACACATGATGCGTCCAATGAAAATGATGATGTTGATAGGGTGAAAAAATTGAATGATGTTGTGATGACTCCAGTATATCGGCAATGTGATAAAATAAAAAAGTTGGAATTTTTAATCCGATTGTTTCCTGGGAAAACTATGTATGGGATTTCAAATACTGCAATTGATTATATTCTTACCTTCTTGAAGGACTTACTTCTAGATGATGCAGATATTCCCTCAAACCACTATATGGCATGGAAGTTGGTTGATGAACTTGGATTCTCAAAAAAATCATGCTTGCCCGAATGATTGCAGCTTATTTTGGGAGGAAACTGCTGAAAGAAATGATTGTTTAAAAGCCGGTTTTCATACACATTTATAACCTTCCCCCTTGGTTGTGTATGAAAAATCCTTACACTTTCTTGAGTGTACTGATATCTGGCCCTTCTGATCCCGGCAATGATATAGATGTATACATGCAAACTTTAATAAAAGAGTTGAAACTTCTTTGGGATGTGGGTGTGCCCACATACGATGCATGTTCGAAAGACATATTTCAGATGCGTGCTGCACTTATGTGGACTATCAATGATTTTCCTGCTTATGCAATGATGTCTGGATGGAGCACAAAAGGAAAATTGTCATGTCCTATTTGTATGAAGGATACTCGATCGAGAAGACTGAATTATCGTCGTAGTTTTAGTTTTATGGGACATCGGAGATTCTTGCCAATGAACCATCCATATAGAAACAATCGTCGAAGATTTGACAATACCATGGAGAATGACGATCCACCTCAGCGTATGTCTGGAACTGATGTGCTTAATGAATTGAAAGATTTTAGTTATTCATTTGGGAAAAGTGTAATGAAATCTAGAAAGAGGAAAAATGTTTCCAATGATACCTGTTACAATTGGAAGAAGAAGAGTATATTCTTTGAGTTGTCATATTGGTCAACCAACTTGATACGTCATTGCTTAGACGTAATGCACATTGAAAAGAATATATGTGAAATGTTGCTTTCGATTCTTCTAAATGTCAAGGGGAAGACAAAAGATGATTTACGATCTCGGCGCAACTTTGTAGATTGGGGGATCAGACTAGAATTGCATCCTGTCTGTATCAGTGAAAATAAATGGCAAGTTCCATGTGCTTCTTATGTGATGACTCCTGCTAAAAAAATCAATTTCTGGAAGTGCTAGAGACTATTAAAGTTCCTGATGGCTATTCAAGCAATATATCAAAACGGGTCAACAGAAAAGAGTTGATGTTGAAATCTTTGAAGACTCATGATTATCACGTCCTTTTGCATGAGTTGATTCCAATATAAATCCATCATCTCTTGTCCAATAATGTTAGATTCTCAGTTATTCGTTTGTGCTATTTGTTTAGAGATCTTTTTGCTAAGAGGTAATCCAAATCCCTCGTGCAAAAATTGTTGGCAGAGACACCATTAATTTTGTGTGAGTTAGAGAAAATATTCCCTCCATCATTTTTTACATGCATGTTGCATCTTATTGTCCATCTTCCGACCGAAATACTTCTTGGAGGACCCGTTGCTTTCCGTTGGATGTATCCAACTGAAAGAAACATGTGCACATTGAAATCATATGTTCGGAACAGGAATTATCCCGAAGGTTCTATTATGAACGGTTACTTGGCTCAAGAATGTATGGATTTCTGAACAATGTTTTTTCCTGATCACACTACGAGAATAAACAGACCAATGAGAAATGAAGAAGAATAGTATGGGCAAATTGAACACAGTTTTCCATCACTTCCTCAGACAGGAGGAATTCCGGGATCATATACATTGACAAAATTAAGCCTTGAAGAGCGAGAGATGGCACATCACACAGTGTTGTTCAATTGTGATTTGTTCGATGAGTATATAAAGTAAGTTAATTGTACATGTATCTCTTATCTTATCTATTGTAATTTTTAATATTTGTTAAACTATTATTATTTTTATCTACAGGGAACATAAAGAATTGATATATAGAAAGCATTGTTCTTTATCTTTGAGAAAGAAGGAGACTTTGCATAGCAAAGGGTTTTCTTCTTGGTTGAAATTGAAGGTAAAAATATTTCTGTAATAACTAAATAAAAATAATATTTAATTAAGTTTACTATTTGTTTATATTTCAGGTATCGAGTTTGCCTACAGACTCTGTTTCTGAGGAAATAAGAGCTTTGTCTTTTGGTCCTAATACCATGGTTCGTTCTTGTAAATCACTTGTGATCAACGGATACAAATTTGTTATCACTGAACGAGCAAGAAACATGAGAACACAGCAAAATGGTGTTATGCTAACTGCCACAACAGACTGTTATGCCAGTTCATCGGACATGAGACCTCATTCTGAAAATGTTGCTTATTATGGTGTCGTGGAGAAAATAATAATTTTGGATTATTAATCACATGGTCGAGTCACGATGATGAAATGTCAATGGTTTGATTCAATGACGAGGCAAGGCACCTTTATTGATGATTGTGGATTTTGAGTTATTGACTTGACTCGCACTCTTGCCACCGATGAACCATATGTATTGGCATCAATGGTGAAACAAGTTTTTTATGTCAAAGATCATCGTCATCCTAAATTCGGTGTAATTATTGAAGTAAATCCCAGACATGTTTTTGATGATGGTGATGATGAAGTTGACACTATCCCTACTGCAATTGGAAGAAATCCGTTTATTACTTATGATGACCCCAACAGCTCAATTGTCAGAGTTGATTGTGAACCCGAAGTTGTGGTGAGAAATATATAGAATCATACAGTCGTGTTCTCACCTACATGTTTCACCTACATCATTCAGAGTGTGTACCCTAGTACTTACCTTTATAACACCATAAATCTTTTTTTTTCATTATGTTCTTTTTATCATAATGGTTTTTCTATATTTTGTTTTTTGGGTTACACATTAGTTATCTGTTTCTAATTACTTCCATATTTGTTTTCATTGCAGGAAATGACACCCATTTAAGAGAGGCGGTGGAAAAAGATGACAGATAATAATCGTCGCATGGTACAGATGGGTGTTCCTCCACTCATCCCTGTTGTGAGTATTTTATTTCAAATATAAATATTTCAATAACTTATAATATCATGTGTTTACTTTTCTGTCAAACTTTTTTCAGGATCCACCCCCTAGACGACAGATATCTGACGAGGAGCCTGATATTGCTCCCAGTAGAGAGGTTGGTGGTACGAGGGCTCGTGGGGCGAGAGTTAGATGATCCACTACCACAGACGTATCTTCTACGCCCTATTTTGATCCTGGCGTGTCTTCAGGGACATATGAGATATTTAGACCTCCGATGTTTACACTACCAGCTGGCCAGACGTCTATGCCATCATCTTTTGGTTCTGGTTCATTATCTCCAGGTTATTATATTCCACCTTCTTCGACTCCTGCTGTGACACAGTATGTGGCTGAGGAGCATACACTGAGGGACACTCCACCTGTACAGGATATTCCTTCGTCTTCTGCACCCATTGATCCGACTACCACAGGTATATTTATATAACTCTATCAAATTTTTATACCAAAATTTATTTTTATTATAACTTGTATTGATATTATTTTTCTTTAATAACAGATTCATCTACAGATAGGAGGCAGGGGAGGGGGCGTACTCGCTTGCGTGCGGTATGGAACCGCCAGACACAGTTGATGGTAGAATACAATGTTGATGGACAAATGATTGAGAAATTTGGGCAGCAATGTCGGGGTTTTTTGGTGACGCTAGCCAAATACTTCGATATCATTCCTGTCAGCCCTCTCTCTTGGAGAAATCTGCCACCCGAAGTCAAGGATAACGCATGGGCACAAATATGGGAAAAAAATCTATTGGATTTAATGTAGTATATTTTTGTATTTAAATGAACTAATCAATTTGGTTTCAGCTTCGGTTTAACTTCCCTGATGGCGAAGGTGCACGACCAGCGCATTTAAAAGAGCTAGGAGAGCTTTGGAGAGCTTATAAGCATGAGCTGTATGTTGGCTGGTGTGATAGAGTGGGAACGGAGTTAGAGACATTACCTATCGTGGATGACTGCCCGATAGAGCAATATCACCAAATGATTACCCATTGGGCGAATACCAAATTTAAGGTATTAATCTCATTTGAGTTATTTAAATGAGAGTTTTCATATTTTGAATTAATATAATCTCATTAATTATTAATCATTATTTATGAATATTCTGAAAAAAACAAAAAAAACATTGATTCAAAGAAATACTTCCACACTTTGGGGCGCACAACAATGTCAAATCATGAGAGGCAGCGGGTACGATATAGTTGTTTATAATTTTTCTTTAGGACTTTCCCTTTTTATTGGATCCTACTTAAATTATGTGATTTATTGAATAATGAATATATGATTATACTTTCACTTTATATTGTTTCAATGTTATTACATAAGCACAAAATGAATATTGAAGGACGTATCCCTCGAGCAAAATTGTTTTGCTCGAGTAGAAGAAAAAAAGATGGAACTGTGGTAAATGAACCGACCCAAGAGAAGATTATAAGTTTTAATTTGTTTATTTCAAAGTTTAATATATAATTTGAAATTTAATAATCTATTAATATTTTTTACAGGCTGCTTTAGAGGCTCTTGATGCCCAGGAGCCTGACAATTTTGGGCCACACGATCATTTATATCAGGTTTTGGGAGATGAGCACTCTGGTCGAGTACGCTGCCGACCTGGTAAGAATATAGTCCGGATGAGGTATTGGTCGTCTCCAGGTATCCATTCTAGTACCACTGAGTTGGAACAGGTCAAGGAGCATGAAAGACAGTCTGATAAAAGGGTCACAGAGTTGGAAGTACAAGTTCAAACAAGAGACAGAGAATTTATGAAACTGATGAGAGCTTTATCTTCATCACTTCCACTAGAGGCTAGTGCGGCTTGTCAGACATTTATGTCGTCGATGGGTGCATCATCCAATGCACCAGGCGGCATCTCTAGTGGCGATAGAGATGATGACGTTCCTGGTGATGATGAGTATGCTGAAGAGGAAGAGGGCGAGGATGAGGATGTGGACAAGGGCGAGGATGGGGCCGAGGGTGAGGATGGGGCCGAGGGCGAGGATGGGGCCGAGGACGAGGACGACGACGAGGACAGAGATAGCGGCGAGGATGAGGCTGATGATGATAGTAGTGATGGTGATGGTGATCAAAGGCAGATTGATCCATTACATTTTTGAATTCTATATAACTCTTTATTTTTTAACATGGTTTTCCACGTTGGGGTTTTCCTCTGCTTCATAGGGACGTTGCATTCAGATTCTGTTTTTTGCACTTGATTCTTATTGTATGATTAGTCTACTACATAGACCTTTAGTATTCCTTGGTACTGTGATGCTCATTTTTCTATTTTTTTTACTTATCATTCTTAGTTAGCCATGTATTTCATGTTTATTCATGTGGAAGATGATATGGAAAATGTGCTTTGAAGTAGTGGTCGGCACCACTCAAAGTGTCTAACATTTATTTGAAATGGACAGGATTTTAAGTGAAAACAACAACTGGCATAAGGAAAACAGACCAAACGCATTCGGATTCTGTTTAAACTATAGGAAAACGATTCATGGGTCATATGTGACGTGTACGAGTCAACCCCGCCTCAATACGAGGTCCGGTGTGGCCGTTACCACTCAAAGTGTCTTTCTTTTGTTTAAAATGGATGCGCTTTTAAGTAAAAAAACCACATACAGAAAATGGACCAAACACATTCAGATACTGTTGATACTTTAGGAAATGTATTCATGGGTCATTTTTGGCGTGTAGGAGTCAACCCCGCCTCAATCCGAGGAGCGGTGTGGCCGGCACCACTCAAAGTGTCTAACTTTTATTTGAAATGGACATGATTTTAAGTGAAAACAAAAACTGGTATACGGAAAACCGAACAAAGACATTAGGATATTGTTGATACTTTAGAAAATGTATCCATGGGTCATATGTGACGTGTACGAGTCAACCCCGCCTCAATCCGAGGGCCGGTGTGGCTGGGACCACTCAAAGTGTCTTTCTTTTGTTTAAAATGGATGCGCTTTTAAGTAAAAAAACCACATACAAAAAACTGACCAAACGAACTCGGATATTGTTGATACTTTAGGAAATGTATCCATAGGTCATTTTTGATGTGTACGAGTCAACCCCGCCTCAATCCGAGGCACGGTGTGGCCGACACCACTCAAAGTGTTTAACTTTTCTTTAACATGGACAACAGTTTAAGTTAAAACATCAACTGACATACGGAAAACCGACCAAACGCATTCATATTCTGTTGAAACTATAATAAAACGATCCATGGGTCATTTTTGATATGTACGAGTCAACCCCACCTCAATCCAAGGGCCGGTGTGGCCAGGACCACTCAAATGTTTTCACTTTTCTTTGAAATGGACAACGGTATAAGTTAAAACAACAACTGACATATGGAAAACCGACCAAACACATTCGGATTCTGTTGAAACTTTAGGACAACGATCCATGGGTCATATGTGATGTGTACGAGTCAACCTCGCCTCAATCCGAGGGCCGTTGTGGCCGGGACCACTTAAAGTGTGTCACTTTGCTTTGTAATGGACAACAGTTTAAGTTAAAACAACAACTGATATACGGAAAACGGACCAAAGGCATTCGGATACTATTGATACTTTAGGAAATGTATCCATGGGTCATTTGTGATGTGTAGGAGTCAACCCCGCCTCAATCCGAGGGCCAGTGTGGCTGGTACCACTCAAAGTGTCTTTATTTTGTTTAAAATGGATGCGCTTTTAAGTAAAAAAACCACATATGGAAAACTGACCAAACGCACTAGGATACTGTTGATACTTTAGGACATGTATCCATGGGTCATTTCTGACGTGTACGAGTCAACCCCGCCTCAATCCGAGGGCCGGTGTGGCCGGTACCACTCAAAGTGTCTTTCTTTTGTTTAAAATGGATGCGCTTTTAAGTAAAAAAAACCACATATGGAAAACTGACCAAACGCACTCGGATACTGTTTATAATTTAGGACATGTATCCATGGGTCATTTGTGATGTGTAAGAGTCAACCCCGCCTCAATACGAGGGCCGGTGTGGCCGGTACCACTCAAAGTGTCTTTCTTTTGTTTAAAATGGATGCGCTTTTATGTAAAAAAACCACATATGGAAAACTGACCAAACGCACTCGGATACTGTTGATACTTTAGGACATGTATCCATGGGTCATTTGTGACGTGTACAAGTCAACCCTGCCTCAATCCGAGGGCCGGTGTGGCTGGTACCACTCAAAGTGTCTTTCTTTTGTTTAAAATGGATGCCCTTTTAAGTAAAAAAACAACATACGGAAAACCAACCAAACGCTTTAGGATTCTATTTAAACTTTAATAAAATGATTTATGGGTCATTTGTGACATGTATGAGTCAACCCCACCTCAATCCGAGGCGCGGTGTGGCCGACACCACTCAAAGTGTCTAACTTTTATTTGAAATGGACAGGATTTTAAGTGAAAACAACAACTTGCATACGGAAAACTGACCAAACGCATTCGGATTCTGTTGAAACTTTAGGAAAACGATCCATGGGTCATATGTGACGTGTACGAGACAACCCCACCTCAATCCGAGGGCTGGTGTGGCCGAGACCACTCAACGTTTGTCACTTTTCTTTGAAATGGACAACGATTTAAGTTAAAACAACAACTGACATACGGAAAACCAACCAAAGGCATTCGGATTCTGTTGAAACTTTAGGAAAACGATACATGGGTCATATGTGACGTGTACGAGTCAACCCCACCTCAATCTGAGGGCCGGTGTGGCCGGGACCACTCAATGTGTGTCACTTTTCTTTGAAATGGACAACAGTTGAAGTTAAAACAACAACTGACATACGGAAAATGGACCAAAGGCATTCAGATACTGTTTATACTTTAGGAAATGTATCCATGGGTCATATGTGACATGTACGAGTCAACCCATCCTCAATTCGAAGGCCGGTGTAGCCGGGACCACTCAAAGTGTGTCACTTTTCTTTGAAATGGACAACTGTTTAAGTTAAAGCAACAACTAACATACGGTAAATGGACCAAAAGAATTCAAATACTGTTGATACTTTAGGACATGTATCCATGGGTCATTTGTGACATGTAGGATTCAACCCCTCCTCAATCCGAGGGCCGGTGTGGCCGGTACCACTCAAAGTGTCTTTCTTTTGTTTAAAATGGATGCGCTTTTAAGTAAAAAAACCACATATGGAAAACTAACCAAACGCACTCGGATACTGTTGATACTTTAGGACATGTATCCATGGGTCATTTGTGACGTGTATGAGTCAACCCCGCCTCAATCCGAGGTGCGGTGTGGACGGCACCACTCAAAGTGTCTAACTTTTCTTTGAAATGGACAACAATTTAAGTTAAAATAACAACTGACATACGGAAAACCGACCAAACGCATTCGGATTCTGTTGAAACTTTAGGAAAACGATACATGGGTCATATGTGACGTGTACTAGTCAACCTCGCATCAATCCAAGGCGCAGTGTGACCGGTACCACTCAAAGTGTCTAACTTTTCTTTAAAATGAACACCAGTTTAAGTTAAAACAACAGATGACATACCGAAAAACAACCAAACGCATTCAGATTCTGTTGCAACTGTAGGACAACGATCCATGGGTCATATGTGACGTGTACGAGTAAACCCCGCCTCAATTAGAGGGCTAGTGTGGCCGGTACCACTCAAAGTGTCTTTCTTTTGTTTAAAATGGATGCGCTTTTAAGTAAAATAAACAACATACGGAAAACCGACCAAACACTTTCAAATTCTGTTGAAACTTTAAGAAAATGATTTATGGGTCATTTTTGACGTGTATGAGTCAACCCCACCTCAATCCGAGGCGCGGTGTGGCCGACACCACTGAAAGTGTCTAACTTTTATTTGAAATGGACAGGATTTTATGTGAAAACAAAAACTTGCATACTGAAAACCGACGAAACGCATTCGGATTCTGTTGAAACTTTAGGAAAATGATACATGGGTCATATGTGACGTGTACGAGTCAACCCCGCCTCAATCTGAGGTCCGGTGTGGCCGGGACCACTCAAATTTTGTCAATTTTCTTTGAAATGTACAACGGTTTAATTTAAAACAACAACTGACATACGGAAAATGGACCAAAGGCATTCAGATACTATTGATACTTTAGGACATGTATCCATGGGTCATATGTGACGTGTACGAGTCAACCCCGCCTAAATCTGAGGGACGGTGTGGCCGGGACCACTCAAAGTGTCTTTCTTTTGTTTAAAATGGATGCGCTTCTAAGAAAAAAAACACATACGGAAAACTGACCAAACACATTCGGATACTTTTGATACTTTAGGACATGTATCCATTGGTCATTTGTGACGTGTACGAGTCAACCCCACCTCAATCCGAGGCGCGGTGTGGCGACACCACTCAAAGTGTCTTTCTTTTGTTTAAAATGGATGCACTTTTAAGTAAAAAAACGACATACGGAAAACCGACCAAACGCTTTTGGATTCTATTGAAACTTTAGGACAATGATCCATGGGTCATTTGTGACGTGTACAAGTCAACCCCGCCTCAATCCGAGGCATGGTGTGGCCGGCACCACTCAAAGTGTTTCACTTTTCTTTGAAATGGAAAACAGTTTAAGTTAAAACAACAACTGACTTACGGAAAATAGACCAAAGGCATTCAGATACTGTTGATACTTTAGGACATGTATCCATGGGTCATTTGTGATGTGTACGAGTCAACTCCGTCTCAATATGAGGCACGGTGTGGACGACACCACTCAATGTCTCTCTTTTATTTCAAAAGGAAATCATTTTAAGTCAATACAACTTAAATTTACACTCATCAACGACTCTTTTTCATGAGTTTGGTAGTTTCACTCATGGGGTCATAAGTGACGAGACTCCTAAGAAAATATCTTTTCACCATATATTATAAACAATACATGTTCAGTGAAAAATTCATCACAAATCATTACATACCCAAACCTAGTATCACAAAAAAAAAATGGGATTTGAGTCAATTTGAATGTCTTATTCAACTCTAATAGATATTTATCAAACTATTCTTCCTATTAGAATTTGATGGGTGAGGTGAATTACCACCAGATGATTGTTGTCATATGTGTTTTTTTGGGCTATTTTAGGTGTTTTTTATTATGTTTGAAGTCTGTATGTGGCTTTTGTGATATTTTTTATGCAGGTGTATAGTGGAGGGTATACTGAGGGCTGTTGTGCACTGTTTTTTTATGCAGGTGTAGCTTCTGGGGGGGCTTATGGGCACTGCTGTGCAGTAGTTTTGGGAAAAACTTCTACCAACGGTTCTAAACCGTTGGTAGAGCTTTTTCTAGAAATCTGGAAAAAGGTGTACCAACGGTTGAGAACCATTGGTAAATTGTTTTCCAGAATTCTCGAGCACCTATACCAACAGTTTAAATGAAATTGTTGGTAAAGGTATTTCCCCACGCCTTACTGGCCAACGGTTTGGAAAACTGTTGGTATACCTTATACCAACAGTTTTCTAGCCTATAGCAACGATTATAAACCATTGGTATAGCCTACTTTTCCAGTAGTGAATGGATTTTGAATATTAACCTAAAATACAATTTGTGATTTATTATATGAAAATAAAAACCATTTACAGTGTAAAAATAGTAGGATTAAAATATATTCATTGTTATTTGAAAAATAATGTACATATTCATATTTATAGGGTCTTTATACATATCCCTTTAATACACCAACAAACTCCATAAGAGTAAGGTGTGTTATGGTGGTACTTTCATGGGGTGATTAGCTTAACATGGTTTGGGTCATGATCTTGATGAGCTTGAACTTCTCCCATAAATGGTTTAGATCATGCTTATGTTAATTGATATCATCTTGGGATTTGTCAGGGGAAAATCCTAGAAATCATACCTCCCTAAGAAGCTCTGATAAATGGGTTTCATAGGGTATGATGTCACTGGTTGAGGTCATCACTTTCATTGTTTGTGTCAATTGGATTTGTTAAAAACATACATTTATAAAAATCATGTTATCAATGTTCAATGACTACATTATAAATAGTTTTTATACTTAAAAATATTTTAAATCCAATTATATTTAATAAAAAAAAATAAGTGTATGTGTTTTCTATAACCATGTTACTTACTAAGACATTTAATTAAAAAATGGGAATTTTATTTATAATGGTTCTGGTTGTTAACATATTCCCCCCTTAAGAAATTTCACCCCCCAAATTTACATTTCCCAAAATAAAATGGATGAGGTTAACTATGCTTCATCAAATCCTCTAGTTCCCACATTTCTTCTTCAAACTTGTGGTTCCTCAACAAAACTTTTACCATGTGCTTTTTTTTATTCTGTAGAATGTGTTATCTATGATCTAAGATCTTCATCGGTTGTTAATCACAAGAAAATTCATTTTACAATGGTACTAACTCTATATTGAGTAATTTTAGGGGTATAGTATGTGCTTTATCAAAAGTTATGCATGAAATTCATCATGTTCTTGAGATAAGTTTGGTGGGAGTGCAAGTCAGCAGGCCACTACATTGACACAATCAAGGATCTAGAAGAGGTAAATGAATCATAGACTATGATTTCTATTCTACCCATATATCATCACATTCTTCCACTGAGATATTTAGAGTAATACCATGTCTCCAATATCAAACTATAGGTCTCATCAGCGATTATCAGCAATACTCTTTTTTTTATTATGAGAATCATTGATGTGTTGCTGAATGGTCTTAACTTTTTCCACCATTTCCTAGAACATTTTAGGACCTGACAATTTTCATTCCCCGAATTCATCCTAACATGTAGGTGTTATGCACCTCTTCTCATAAAGGGATTCATATAGAGTAATTTGGATGTTTGAGTGGAAACTTTTATTATAAGAGAACTCAAGCAGAGGAAGATATTGGTCATATCCTCTTTTGAAGTCAATATAACATGATCACAACATGTATTCTAGAGTCTAAATAGTCTACTTAGATTTTACCTCAGTTTGAGGATGATAGGACATAATGAAGTTTAGATCATTTTTTAGATCATGTTGGAGGCTTTTCTAGAACATGAAGTTAAATCTTGGATCTCAATCGAATACAATCTATATTGGTACTCCATGCATCCTTAATACTTCTCTGATGTATATTCATGAAAGTTGATTAAGCAATAAATCCTCTTGAATTTCAAAAAATTGATCATTATTTGTAAGATGATCCACAATAATACATATATCATTGTTTCCCCTGGATGTCTTCATAAGTCTGGTGACAAAGTCTATGGTGCTTTTTACTATTTCCATGATGGTATGGGTAATAGTTGCATCATCCCCTTATGCTTCTACCACTAAACATTCACATACTGACATTCTAAGAACTTTTATGTATATTCAATGATATCCTTCTTCATATTGTCCCACTAATAGTTCTCTCCTATATCACAATACATATTTGTGATTCCTAGGTAAATAGAGAAAGTTGAACTATTTGCATCATCAAACAACACCTTTAAATCTGGATTTTATTGTACACATAGTATTGACCCAAATCTCCCAATTCATTCTTCATTAACATTGAAATCTGATGATTTAACTTTCCATATAGTTTCCACTTTCTTCTGAATTTCCATATAATTTTTTTGAGCACACTTTAACCTATCCAAAAGAGACAGTTAAGCAATCATTTTTGAAAGGTTTGGTGATGATACTTACTTTATGATTCCCATGTCCATCCTTTCCAAATCTAATAAGATCATATCCCTCTCAATTATCATTAATTATATAATTGTTGTATCCTTTCTATATAGAGCATATACCACATTAGTCTACTTTCTAGGATGGTAGTGGATAGAACATCTATAGACCTTGATCAGCTCTAACCATTTTATTTGTTGCATATTCATCACTTTTTATGTGAATATATACTTAAGACTTTTTTGATCCATATATATTTCAAATTTCTCCCTAAAGAGATAATGCCACCATATTTTGAAAGTGAAGACCACTACAGAAAACTCTAGATCATGTGATGGGTAATTCTATTCATGAAATTTAAACTACCTTGAAGCATAGTCTATTACATAGTAATTATTCATTAACACACAACCCAATCCTTTCTTTAAAGCATCGATGAATACTATAAAATGTTTTCCACTTATGGGTAGTGTGAGAAAAGGGGTAGTGATAATCCTACTTTTTAGTTCCTTGAATTTCTCTTCATTCTCATCATTCAAAGAAAACTTCACTCCCTTTTGAGTTAGCTTGGTTAGAGGGTTTTACAATCATGAGAAATTTCTCACAAATTGGTGATAATACCCAGATAACCCAATGAAACTACGGATATCTAACACATATGTTGAACTTGAACATATTTCAATTTATTATATATTTATAGGTTCTAAATATATCCTTTTTTTTATGATATTCCCCAATAAAAAGACTTACTTCAATAAAAAATCACATTTTTTTAACTTGGTATATAAATTTTCCTTTTGTAAGTTATTTAACGTTGTGCATAGATTCTCCTCATGATCCTCCTTACTTTTGGTGTATATTAGAATATCATCTATTAATACTACCAAAAATTTGTCTACGTAATCTCTAAAGACTATATTAATCAGGTCTATTAAGATTTTTGGAGCATTTGTGAGTCTAAATATAATCACTACAAGCTCATAGTGCCAATACCTTGTATGAAAAGAAGTCTTAGGGATATCCTCCATCTTCACCATAACATGGTAATATCCCAACCACGAATATACCTTGGAGAAGTATTTTTTTCAATATAAATGATAAAACAAGTAATCAATCTATGTAATAGGATACTTTTTCTTTATCATTATATGTTTGAGCTCATGATAATCAGTGCAAAGGTGGATTAACTCATCCTTCTTCTTGACAAATAATACTGATGCACCCCATGGTGATGAACTTAGGAATATTAAACTTTTATCTTGATTCTTTTATAGTTGTTTCTTCATCAGCTAAATTCTAAAAACATTTATTCAATATAGAGTCTTGGGTAATGGAAATTCAAAAGGTATAAGATTGATTGAAAATTAAACATCTCATCTAGGATAAAGACCAAGAAATTCCTCAGGAAACACATATATGTATTCATTCACAATAGGCATGTCTTTAAGGATGGTTCTATCCTTAGACTCAATAATTTTAGCTAGATACACTTTCTAATATGGAAATAATATCAACACTTTAGATGTTGGTGAAAAATAATATTCATCGTCCTCCTTGCACTTGTACATAATTTGAGGATGATTCACAATATGGAGAGTGATTTCCTTCTCAAAGAAATTTATGTTGGCTCTATATAGATAAATCCAATCCATGCCCACAATTTCATAAAATTCCACCAAATAGAGTATGAAAAGGTTCATTGGGAAATTCATCCCACAAATTATGATAGGGGAGGAGTTATATACTTGGGATGCAATAATTTTCAAATTTTACATTTTCACTGATAGCTCTACTTCAATGCTTTGTGGTGGTGTTTTAATAGTTATAATAAACATTTTTTATATAAAGTAATTCATAGAGATATAGATTATAACCCTACCTTTAAGTTTTTAATTATGTTTATAACCATTTACTTCATCGAAAATAGGCTTATGGATGAGTATTTTTAATTGATTAAGAACATATAGGGGTAATCCAATGATGTTATAGGGATAACATATAAACTAAATTTATTTCTTGACATAAGAATTATAGTATTCAATATATATTATCCCTGATCAATTTCCTAACATATAATCTTATAGTAATATTGCTTCCCTTAATAATGGTTTGTAATGACTTAAAGAATTTATCAAATCATATCTCCCAAGAGTGTCAAACAAGGTGTGAAGTAAGGCACGTTTTCATATACTAGGCTACCATGTGTCAGGCCTGAGATAGATTTCCGGAGTTGATACCCATAGGTACATCTATTACATAACCACATCCACTTATAGTATCCAAACATGGTTGTATTTTCTTTATAATACACTTAATCTATACTTAATAAATTGTATGGATTTTTTCTTATACTTAGTCTTATCCCTAAGGCTTTCTCTAGAGTTTTTTAATCCTAATCCAAAAAATAACTATACTTTAGACCTGATACCAACAATAAAAACACTACTCTTTATCACAAATTGATACGTGATTTATTTAATAAAATTACATTTAATAAAACCCAAAATATCAAGATGTATAGTTTCTTGGGTAATTAGGTATATAAAATAACATTTTGAACACAATATAAAAACATCTTTATTCAAAACTTCTTTAACAGGCTTCTAAAATTCCATGGCTTTTTAAAACTGCACGAGATTACCTGTGGAAAAACATAATAAAGGGGTGATCTATAAATCCAAGTAAGGGAATAAACATTGAATAAGGTGATATAAAATATGCATATCAATCAGGCATAAAAACTGTAGGAATCATAAACATAAACAATGATACATGATATAACATGATAAATATAAAGGCAACATGGGAAATGTGCCAACAACTTAAAACACAACATCATAATCTTAGGTAAAGGCTAAATCACCAAGACATAATGTTGGAAAAAGTCCCAAAAATTAATCTGGTTCACTCTCTATCCCAACATTACTTATCAGGATAATAAACATTACCCAATGCATTAGAGAGCTATATAATTTCTTGTTCTCCCATCAAATTTACTTCATTTTCATGCTTAATTGTGCCACATAAATCATAAAAAATGAATCCATTCATTATCATAATTTATTCCATAATCAAGAAGTGTGGAATAAATATATGTTAGTTCCCAATAAAAAGTATATGTTAATAAATTTGAACACCCTTGACAGGAAATGGGCATGGTACTCATTATACAATTATCTTGGCATGGAAAAATCTTGATGAAATTTCAACAGCATAACGACATCACTTAAAGATTAAAAAAATATGGTGATGGGATAGAAGGGGGTATATAATCACATAGAAATACAATTTTATGTAATAAAAACATATAAAAACATATCCCGATATAATTAATTAGAAATAGAATGCATAATATAATAAGAAAACTTGAATAAAGGAGAGAAGGTGAGGATCTCTTACTAAATTTTGGCATGGTTACGGGTGTACATAAAGGATGATGGAAATATTAATGACATTTAAATGAAGATATAATAATATATAAATCAAATGGAATGTAATTTGGATATGTAGAAATTTAACCCAACCAATGAAAAAGGAAAATTTATAAACATAACAAAAATAATTTCTTGATATAATGAGGACAGTGGAAGTTCCCTTATGAATTTTTGGCATAGTAATGACTTTGGTAAGGGTAAAAATGTGAGAGGATAAATGATATATCATTCATAAAAAATCAATTATATAGTAAGAGAATTACTATAAATGAATCAAAATATAATAATTGAGATTAAGAAGGTTAATTTCAAATAATGTTCTTGAATTGAAAGGAGGAGAGGAATTGAGGATCCCTTACTTGAGTGTGTGAATCCAAAAGCTTGGTAGGGGATTCTTGAGAGATTATGGGTTCTTTCAGAGGACTCTTGAGAGTGGAGGAAAGATTATGGATATTATAAAAGGAGTTTCAGCGAAGATAATTGAGATCTTAGGGGGGTCTATATAGTAAATGAGGGGGATATATTTATTATTTAAGTTTTGCACTCTACATAATAAAATATCCAAACCAACAAACCATCCCATGGTTTTTATCTTGGTTTATGCCAAATGGTAGTGTTTTTTTATTATAAGGAAAATTGGTTAACTTGTTAAAATAATACCCCTGATTATGTGGAGGTGGGTCACACTCTTAAAGAAATGATTTTAAAACCTTAAAATATATTACAGGTTTTTGAGGATTCATAATTGATTTAAAAAATTAATAAAATAATATTAAAATCACATTTTATAATGGAAAAAACATTGATTTGATCTTGGATCCCATTTATATTTATTATTACATAAATCTTTGGTCATTATGATGTCATAAAACAAAAAGTATATTTATACGATATTACATTTTTACCCGAAAATTCGACTGTCTCAAAAAATTATGATAAATTCACCATTGAAAAATTTTTATGTTATGATTACAAAATTAATTTTAATTTTATCTAAATAATTTTTTAAATATGGGAATTTTAACTTTTAAAATCAAAATCAAAATTTATTAAAAAATTATAGGTTTTTATTACAATAAATGTTTTTAAACCCTTGTAAAAATTATATGATAATTTATATTTGATAAAAAATATTTAATATTATTAAAATATTATTGATTTTTAAAATCCATTAATTCATAAATTCATTAATTAAATTTTAATATTAACCAAAAATAAATTTTTTATCTTTATTATATAAAAAATAAAATCATTTATAAAGTAAAAATAATAAGATAAAAATATATTTATTATTCTATAAAAAATATTGTACAGATTTATATTTATTGAGTCTTGATACATATCCATTTAATACACCAGAAAACTCACAAAGAGTAAGGTACGCGATGGCGGGACTTTCATGGGGTGGTTTGAAGAACAGGGTTTGGGTATTGATCTCGATGAGCTTGAACTTATCCCATAAACAGTTTCTCTCATACCTAAGTTATTGGATCTCATCTTGGGATTCGTCAAGGGAAAATCCCAAAAATGATATCTCCCTTAAGAACTCCAATAAATGGGCTTCATAATGTATGATCCTACTGGTTGAGGCCATCACATCCTTTGTCTATGTCAATTGTATTTGTTTATAACCCATATTTATACTAATCATGTGATCACTGTTTGATGATTATATTATCAAAGGTAATGATACTTAACTATATTTTAAATCCAATTTGATATAATAATAAAAATAAGTGCATGTATTTATTATAACAATATTACTTAATAGGACATTTAATTAAAACAAAAGTTGGATTTTATTTATAACACTTTAGGTTATTACAAGACATTTTCCATTTTTATGGGAATTGAGTAGTGAAGCCTACTATACTTTGTTTATGGTAATTATGTCGTGTTTCTTTAATCCACTACGAGAATCTAGTAGTGATGTCTACTCCACCATGTTATGGGTTATGGTCAATGATTCTCACTCCACTATTTTATTATTTATATTCCTATGTTGGTGCTATATTTTTTTATTATGATACATTTCCATGAAATTACATATCTTTATTCCCAAGACTATGCTCCATGGATCATGTTTATTATCTCATGTTTCCACACACTTATTTTAGGGTATATGTTTTTTATTTTGAGAATATATGTCTTGTTATCATGGATTAAGGGAATCTATTATTATATGTTCTTTTAATATGATATTTCTCCCCCTGATCATGTTTAATCATATACTTATAAACTAACCATTGATTAAATATTGATGATTTATTCCCTTTATGAGTGTTTGAGATCACACCTTTCTTATGATTTCATTCCACTGGTTGTTAAGATGAGTATAACCTATGAGAAGTCCATAAGATAGTCTAACATGGTTTGATTATAGATAAATGTTTAAAAGTTTTATAAAATAAGTGGCCAACATAACTAATCCTTAGTGGCATAAAACCTTAATTTCTTCAGATTGTGAGATGATTTATGAGTTTTATTGTTTATTTTATAGTAATTTTGTAAAATAAGAATTGGTTCATCTCACTTTATATAGAATACAATGTTTAAATAAATTTTTTTAGCAACATAACTAGATGTATGGGTTTGGGGAACTTTGGTTGGTATCAGAGCATGGTTTAATTATTTTTGAGGATTAAATTAGTTATTTTGGGGGTTAGGATGAGAGAACTTTAGTGAAAATTCTATGGATTTGTCTAAGGTATAAGTCTAAGTATAGGATTACCCCTTAGTGTTTTGGTAGTTATTATCTTAGAAATTAAATTCTAGTGTGGGTAATAGAAAGTATATGTGACTTTGGTGCATATGTACCTGGTATTAATCACCATGAAAAAAGGTTGTTTGGTCATTGTCTTGATCTTCACTCTTGTTCATGATGAGTGGGTCTAAGGCTGCACATATGGAAAGATACTTCAGAGGTATATGATTTGGTTAATTACATTCTATTTACAAACCAATATAATAGGTTTAAATATATTGGAATATGTTGATGAGTAAGGTTAGAGAACCTAATATGAAAATGACCATAGAAAATATTGGTCAAATTGATGGAGTGATAGGTTGGGCTAATTAAATTGGAGTTGAAATAAAAGTATCATAGGTTGAAATGAAGGTGTTATTAGAGAAGATATCTTAGTATTAAGTTTTCATATTCATATAACCATTTACTCTAATTTTATTTCACATTATCATAACCTTTTTTGTAGTAGTATTTGGTTGGAAACAATATCATGAAATGAGGCAGTGAAAGGTATGTCCCTAACAACTCCTAAGAATCATATTTAGGATAAATATTTTTATAGTCTTACTAAGGATAGTGAGATAGATATATCTAAAAAATATATATCTTGATTTTATTATAAATCCCTCATATTATAAATTTAGTGAAGAATTAAAATTGTGAGGATCTAATCTATTTAAGGGGGGATAATGTTACACCTTGAGATTTTGGAATATATTTCTTTAAATAAATTCCTTTTTTTCATAGATTTATTCAAAAGAAACATCAAAAAAATTCTATGGAATGATATATATACATTTTTAAGATATTATAAGATGAATAAAACCTACAGTAAATAAACATATAGTAATCAATTAATGTTTCTTATGTTTGTATGATAAATAATTAATATTATTTAACATTTTAAAAAAGATAGTCCTTTCCCAAATAACTATGTAAAGTGTTAAAAAATTTAAATAATACACTTTTTAATTATTAGTGTGATAATATATGATATTAAAATATTTGAAAAAACATATTAAAATTATTTAAATTGGTAATTTATATGAAATAATATTAAGAACACTTAATTTTAAAAAACTAATTTTTTCTCAATAAATGCAGTTTTCATTTATATTTTAAATTAATATTTAAAAGATAAATTTATTAGTTTTAGAATTTTAATTTTAAAAAATTATCTTTATTTTAAAATTTCAAATATCAACATTATCCTAAGGTGAATTTTTGAGATTTTTCTAAAATTATTGATTTTTTGGTGAATAGTGAAAAAATATAGTTTTTACCAAAATCAGAGTGTTTATGACTATATCAAGAAGTAATTATAAATTATAAACTTATAAAAAAATTACTGATCAAATATATATTAAGAAGTAAAAATATCCATTTTTAAATTCTATTATGAATTTATAAAACCTCTTTTTGACAACTAAAGTGATATTTTCAAATAAAGGAAAATGTTTTTGTCTTTTATTTGAATTAAATTTTATTTTTATAAAAAAAATCGGTTACTTTTTTGGATGCCAAAAATTAAGTTAAGGTTATATTTGTATCATTTTTAAATCCACGAGAAATGATTGAAATTGTCCACCATCATTTCTTTTATATGGTTTATTCACTACCTCATTTCCTTCAATTATAATTAATATCATTCATTGCATAATATTTTAATATCCATTTAATGGTATTCAACTTATTCTTTTTTGTTTCTTATATTATCATTACCATACGGGATTATTTGTCTGAAATTTAACTTATTGAGACACATTTAATCTCGTGCACCATGATATATTTGAGATTTTGTGATTAATACCTAATGGATTACTTTTACCATATTCTTATAATTTATGGGGATTGATGATCCATATCATGTTCTTTCTTTAACTAGACTTAGATTAAAAAGATACAAAATTTTTAAGGGTTTTTGTTAACTCAACATCATTAATTGAGTTATAATTCTTATTATTGAACTTATTTCTTTCAAGATTGGTTTATTCTAACATAATATTTTATTTCATGGTA
This sequence comes from Viscum album, assembly GCA_963277665.1. Taxonomy (NCBI): domain Eukaryota; kingdom Viridiplantae; phylum Streptophyta; class Magnoliopsida; order Santalales; family Viscaceae; genus Viscum; species Viscum album. The sequence continues at coordinate 369,966,475 of OY728165.1, forward strand.
CTTTATCTTCCTCTCAAAGTTAAATGACACTTTTGATTAAAATATTCACCCTTAATGAATTTATTCCATATAAAAACAATATCATTGTTGAGAAAATTCTTGATCCTTTTTAATGATGGTTCCCCCTCTATGTTCACATTTTCCTTTCTCACCAATTTTATCCTTTATATTTTAAAACCCAATTATTAGTTATCTCATGTCACATTCATATTTACATTACCCTCTATTAAAAATGAAATTGTATTATTCTTTTTATGATATGGGTTTTAAACACGGGTATTTCAAAATATTAAAAAGTATTTCCAACCTTTAAAAATAAAATGTTTCATCATCAACTTCACATTACTTTTGATACCCTTTATATCATTTCAACGATCTATTATTTAAGCATATTTCTCAAAAGAATATTTTTTACAAAACTTATATTTCGTATTTTTGAAAAATTGATGTCTTTTTCAATGATTCATTATGTAATATTACATTTAAAAATAAAAATTTTCAAAAAAATTTCTCTTCACCTTTTTGAAACCTTTATGTATTTTCAACGATCCATTATTGATGATAATTTTTAAAAAAAATATTTTTCAAATGTTTTTTATTTACCTTTTTAAAACATTTATAAATTTTACAAAGCTTCATTATTGATATATAATTCCAAATATTTTTTTTTAAATATCCTTCACTTTAATTTCTCAAAAAAAATACCTTTCAGAAAACGTCTTTTCAATGTGACCAATAAATTCATCACTTACACAAAACATAACATCATTTTCTAAAAAACTCTTTTATGATTTCACTACCATATCTAAAGACCTTATTTCCTTGGAAGTTATTTTTCATGAAACACCCACATAATTTTATTATAAAATACCCTTTTAGGGTGATTGAATTTTGGATATCAAATGTTAACATTCTTAAGGTAAATTTTTGGGATATCATCTGAAAATGTTATGAAAAACATTTTTCATTCCATGAATTATTTATTATGTGATTAATAATAATTTTCATGTGGAAGACATATACATAGATGATTGATGGGTGGGGTCTAATATCACCCTCCAATAAATTTGTTAAGGGTTTATATCTCATGAGATAATTATGGGAATCTATTATTGATGTCCTCTCCACTATTAGAATTAGTAAACAATGCATGATCAACTATGTTTATGGGAATTAGATAGTGAATCATGGTCCTCATTGTTTATGGGAATCTGGTAGGGAATCCTAGTCCAATTTGTTAATGGTAACCATGTAGTGAAACCTTCTCTACTATGCTTATGGGAATTAGGTAGTGGTGCCTGAACCACTGTATTATTGGAAATGGGTAGTGATTCTCACAATACTTTTTTTATAATTTACACATATATGATAGTGTTGTACTATACTATTACTCTTCGTTGTCCCTCTCCTATTTTAATGATCTCAATTCATGTCAAATAATTTTAGTCATGTCTTAATTATTAAAGTCAATTATGATTATTTATGATTATTTATGTTTAATACTAAGTTTAACACATTTTGTTGACGTTTATACTATAAGACAAGTAGAAAAACATGGATAAGTATAAGTCATCGATAGTCATGACTCACCGATATAACAAAGGAGTCACCAACAGAATGACTCACCGACAGAACAAAGGGTCTCCGACAGAATGAAAAACTCACTGAAAGAACAAAGAAGTCACCGAAAGAATTAATCACTGATAGAACAAATGAGTCACTGATAGAATAAACGAATCATCGACATATACAAGACTGAGTCACCTATATTATAAGTCACTGACAGAACAAATCTCTGATAGAATGTGACACCAATGCACTGACATACCAATGCATTGATTCACCGATAGGAGACACCAATGCACTGACTTATGGATCAAAGGACTTACCGAAAAAATGATTATCATTCAATAGCTAGAAAATTTCTTTACTCTAAAAATTCAAACTTTTACCTAACAGTCATATTGGGTTATTTAATGCTATAATTTTACTTGTATGACTTTTTTCATACATCATTAATTTGGATGTCATAGGTATGAGGCACATAACATGTCTCAAAAATATATATTGTCAAAATCTGCAGTAAAAAAAAGAAATCACTTGAGAAAAAAGTAAAAGTGTGTGATATAAATATTACATGTGAAGTAAATTCAGATTCAAACATGAAAAACATTCATTCATGAAAACTCTGAACAAGAATTATTTTCTGGGAAATAAAGTCCCAACATTCAATAAGCAACAAACCCTAGTGAAGAGAACCTTCGAAGAGCATCTCACTTCATTAGATACCAGAACACAGAGCTTCCATGACACTCTGTTTTAGTGTCTATTTCCAAAAGTGGACTCAAGCTTCACATCTACCACACCTAAAAATTCTAGAAGCTTCAATCTCATCACACAGTTTAGTCCAAAAAAATCTTATTATTTATGATATATTGTGTAAATTATTAATATTATTTTGAGTAGTATGTATGTCTCTATCAAAAACACATATTGTCTCCTGAGCTAAGCTGTAGAAGGCAATATATCCTCACTCACTCATCTTTTTAAACCTTTTTACACCCATATATAATTTTTGAAGAGGTCCATGTATGACCTGGTTGTTTTTAGTTTCCCACAAATAACTATGGTAGAGGTCCAATTTGACCTAGATAGTATTTTATCCTATTGTAAACCTAGATCCAGGGTGTGGATCAAGTTTATTAATATAAACTACTTAGTGGCATGTGATCACCAAATAGAGAGGACTATGTCCCAGCTTGTGACTGAACCAATTATTTTTATCTACTGTGTTTTCAAATTTAATTTTATCTAATTTTATACATATTTCATAAAAATAAATTTTACTTTGATAGTTAATCTTAGATAGTGTTTATAATTTTTTTTATTTAGTAAATTACTTCCAAAAGTTATAAAAATATTAAAAATTGGTGTAAATGAGAATTAATCAATATTTTGAGAGATTAATTTAACATTCAAAACTACTATAAATCTACTACTTCGGTTAACTGGGATGTTTAGATTTTAAAATAGGAGAATTTTTAAATAATTTTTTTTAACAAAATTTTTGATAGGAACTCAATTCATCCCCCGCTTGAGTGTCGTACTCCGACCATCATTTGGATTTAGAGGATTTTTTTAATCCTATATTTTCAAATCTTTTTCAAATATTTTGAACTGTGATTTTAGTTGTGTTTTAATGATTTCTAAATTTCTGTTCGTTCTAAATTTTTAGCTATTTAAAAAAATATTCTATAATAGTTTCTAGGGATAATATATTTGAAAGTGTTTCTACCAATAAATATCCATTTTTAAAAGGAACAGATTATCCCAAGTGGAAAATTAAGATGAAAATTCATTTAGAAATTATGAGTTTTGAGATCTAGTCTTCAATTGTAGATGAATATAAGATACCTGTTAATACCATAAATATATAGGATGACCAAACTAAGGCATATTATAAAAATAAATACAAATATATGAATGCATTATATTGTTTTTTAAGAGATGAATAATTTAATTAGATTTATGCATGTAAAACCGCCCATGAAATTTCTGATAATCTTGTTGTATCAGTTAAAGGAACCACTAGTGTTAAGGAAATGATACTTAACATATATACCATTAAATATGATAACGTTAAAAGGAAGACTGATGAAATTATCTATGACATATATCTCAGGTTTAATGAAATTTTAAATACTAAGATCTCTCTCAAAAAGACTGGTACAACTAAGGAACAAATCATGTGAATTCTTATATGGTTACCAAACTAATGAAGGGGAACCTCAGTGTTAATTAGGGAATCCTTTGAAATCAAAACATTACCATTAAAGAAGTTGATAGGTATGATTATGATGTATGAAAAAGAATTCAAGTTCAAAAAAGAAGATGATGATGAACCAAAGATAATATCAGTGGCTTTCAAGAACACTACTTCTAAACATAAATAAAAAGAGAAGGAACAAACTCATTCTGATAGTTCATGAAATGAAGAATCATCATCTGAAATTGATGATGAAGTGGATCAATTAACCATATGTTTTAGAAAATTTTAAATAAATAATAATTTCTTTAGAAATCCCATCTATAAAGGAAAGTATAAATATAAGGGAAACTAGAAAAAGGACTCTAATAGTGGTGATAACTCAAATGAGATAGACTCTTATGAATGTATGAGAATAGTACATGTAAAGGATGACTGCCCTATGTTAATGTATAATAAGAAATATGAGGACAAGGTTAAAAGGTATAAGAAGACAATAAAGTCCACCTGGACTTATTCTAAGGATAACTCCAGTGAATCAGAGTCTTTAAATGATGAAAAGGCTAATAAATCCAATATGTGTTTTATGAAAATATTTTCTGATTTAACCCTTGAATCTCTTGTTCATAATTCTTATTATTTTGAAGATTAATCTGATTATAAATAACATGATTAATGTGGAGATATTTTAGTGCTACAAAATGATTGAAGACACATTAAATGAATTAAAATATAAGTATAAAGTTTTCAAGATACAACATGCTCTCACATCTACTGTTAAATATGATCTTACTACAGAGAAAGAGAAAAATGATTAATTTCTTAAAGAACATAATGATCTTAAATTATCAAATGATTAGTTGAAAAATCAATTATAAATGTTTATTAATATAAAGAACACTCTCATTCAAATTCTTGGTAAACAGGTTCTACCAAAATATGTTTCTGGTATAGGTTATCAACAAGAAAAAAGAAACTTAGTTAAAAATAATTTTGTATCAAAATATGGAAAATAAATCTTTTTACCTAGATTTGAGAAATCTACTACAAGTTATTATAGTGAAAAATAATTTACTTATTCTAGTTTTTTTATATGAAAGAGAGTTTATTTTTCCAACACTCTACAAACTATTTATAGGAAACCCATGAAGAAAGTATGGGTTCCCAAAGAATTAATTACTAATATTACTATACCCAAGGAAGTCTGGGTACTAAAATATTTTCTTGTTTGAATTGTCTTCATAAGAATCATGCTTAAATAGATCATGTAAAATCTTAGGGTACTTGGACAGTGGATGTTCAAGATACATGACAGGGGACTACTAAATCTTGAAGAATCTTATAAATATTGATGGTGGGAACATCACTTTTGGTGAAAATTATAAAAGAAAAATATTTGTTCTTTTCCAAATCAGTAACACTAATTAAATATTGATTTCCAAAGTTTTTTGTTGATGGGTTAAAGTAAAATATTCTTAGTATCTCTCAATTATGTTATCATGGTTTCAATTTTAAATTTAAAAACGATGGATGTAATGTGTTTAATTATAAAAATGAGTTAGTATTTACTACTTTTAGAAATGATAATGTTTATTCTATAAACATGGATTCTTTAGTTTCTAAAAAAAATCTTACTTAACAATAAATAATAAATAATCATATCTTTGTCATAGGTTATTAGGACACTATAACACTCACTCACTTAGAAATCTTACAAGGAAAGGGTTATTAAAGGATCTACCCAAACTAAAATTTCAAAACAATAAATTCTACACTTCTTATCAAAATGGAAACATCACAAAATATATTTTAAACCAAAGAGAAATGTTTCAACTTCTCAACTACTTGAGTTGGTTCACATGGATTTGTTTGGAGCATCTAGAGTTTCAAGTCTTAATGGTAAGTACTGTGTCTGTGTTCTTTTAGTTGACTTCATTAGGTATACTTGGACCTTATTTTTTGATCACTAGAGTGAATCATGTTCTTTCTTCACCAAGTATGCTATATATAGAGAACCTAAGTGGTATTAGGATAAAAACCTTTAGGAGTGACCATGAACATGAGTTTGAGAACCAAGATTTTGTATATTTTTTCTCAGAAAATGGTTATAGTCATAACTTCTCTGCTTCTAGGACACCCTAGAAGAATGGAGTTATTGAAATAAAAAATAGAACCTTATAAGAAATATCCCAGACATTGCTTAATGAGTATGAATTACCTGTTTATTTTTGGGATGAAGTTGTAAATACATCTTCTTACATAATTAATAGAGCCTTAATAAGATTAATTCATGAGAAAACTCCCTACGAGTTATGGAATAATAGGAAACCCAAAGTTAACTACATAAAAGTGTTTAGTTGCAATTTTTACACCCTTAATACAAAGGAAAATCTTGAAAAAATGCATCCAAATGTGATGAAGGAATTTTCTTAGGTTACACAACCTTTAGTAAAGAATATATATCTTTTAATAAAATAAAAACAAGTGTGTAAGAATATGTACATGTTAAATTTGATGAAATAGATCCACAAGAACCTAACACCCCTTTTGAAAACATTGAGAATGGTCTTTCCAATCTATACATAAATTCTAGTACCTCTGATTCTGTTATTAATCAGGGTGCAAAATCCTCTAGTTTTGGAAAATCTCCAAACTCTAATCCCAGTGAACCTGAACCTATCGATGAACCTGGAATAACTAGTCCTTCTTTTTCTAGATTTGTTAAAACCCTTAAGGATCATCCCTTAGATATTGTATTTGGAGTCTTAGATAAAGGAACATAAAATAGAGATTCTATTAGGAATCAGGTTGAATTTCGAGCCTTCTTATCATATATTTAACCTAAAAACATTAATGATTCAATCAATGATGAATTTTAGGTGATGGCTATGCAAGAATAGTTTAATAAATTTAAAATAAATAATGTTTGGAAAATAGTGGATAGACCTAAAGACACCTTGACCATAGGCACTAAATGGTTCTTTAGAAATTAAGTAGATGAAGTAGGAACTATTTTGAGAAATAAGGCTATATTGGCTACACAAGGATATAGTCAAGAAGAAGGTTTTGAATATGAAGAAACCTTTGCACCAGTTTCTAGACATGAATCCATTAGAATACTACTACCATATACAGCTCATCAAAACATCAAACTATATCAAATGGATGTCAAAAATTTATTCTTAAATGGGTATATATTTGAGGATATTTTTAGTGGAACAACCCCCCGATTATAGAAACTCTCATTTTCCAAATCATTTTTTTAAGTTACCAAAGGATTTATATGGTTTAAAACAGGCTCCAAGAGCTTGGTATGATAGGATGAGTACTTCTATTATTTATAATGTTTTTAAAAAAGTTATAGTTGATCATAATCTCTTTATAAAAATAATTTCAAAATATGTTTTAGTAGTAAAAATATATATTGATGATATTATTTTCATATCTTCAAATAATTCATTATGTATTGATTTTTCAAAAATATTTCAATGTGAATTTCAAATGATTTTAATGGGAGAACTCAAATTCATTCGTGGATTTAAAATATTTTAAATTAAATAAGGTATTATTTTAAATCAAAGTAAATATACTAAAGATATTTTAAAAAAAATTGGCTTTAATGGTACAAAAAGTAGTTATACTCTAATAAGCACCACCTGTAAGTTGGATCTTAATGAAAATAATAAATATGTTGATTAAACCACTAGAAGAGGAATGATTGGATGTCTAATCTACTTGACTTCTAGTAGGTCTGAAATCATGTTCAATGTGTGTATGTGTGTACATTTTTATGCTAATCCTAAATAATCTAATTTAATTGCTATTAAAATAATTTTCAAATATCTCAAGTATACAATAAACATATGATTGTACTACCCTAGACGATAAGCATTTGATTGAGTTATTTATTCTAATGCTAATTTTGGTGGTTGTAATATAGATAGAAAGAGAACTTCAAGAATATTTCACTTTTTAGGAAAGTCTCTAGTATCATGGTGTAGTGAAATGAAAAATTCTGTTGAATTATCTACTGATGAGGTTGAATTCATAGCTACGGGTAGTTGTTGTGCTCATATTTTGTGGATTAAACACACATTACTATATTATGGATACCAATTTATACATATCCCTATAAATTGTGATAATAAAAGTGATATTAACATATCAAAGAATCTTGTTTCTCATTCTAGAACAAAACATATTGATGTAAGACATCACTTTTTGAGATATTATTATTAAAAAAGGTGATATAACTTTGGAATTTATTGGTCTAGAGTATCATCTTGATGATATATTCACTAATCTGTTGAACTCTGAGAGGATTAATTACATCAGAAATGAATTTGGTATGATTTATTTATAAGTACCTACTATCAATAACTCTGTGATAAAATTAATTATGAATGTCACACTGATAAAGCCAACTGGTGATATATCACTTACACCAACACTGATGTCTCACTAATACTATTGTCTCACTGACACCAACAGTGTCTTGATTACACTGAAATTGATGTCTCACCAGCAGCATTGTCTCACTGACACCGATAGTTTCTTTCCAACACCAACACTAATGTCTCGCTGACACTGTTGTCTCACTGACACCAACAGTGTCTTGCTGACACCGATACTAACGTCTAATTATTGGCTTATCACTGATGGAACCCACTCTCTGTATCTATTTTATTTTATCAAAATGATGCAGTTTTGTTTTTTTCATTTTATTTTAACCTATTTTACTTGATTTATGACTAATAAATCCATAAATGATAAAAATTGAGTTAATATATCCTATTTGTTTACTATCAAACTTCCACTCTTCCAATATTAACCATCCCCTCTTTACCCATATACCTTTAAACTTCCTACCTTCAATCAAACCTTAATAATGGTTATAGTAAAGCATGTCTTCTAAGGATCTGAGGATGAATTGCAACCCGCTAAGAGGCAGAAAGGACAATCAAGTAGATCTAAGCATTTTAACTCAGGTCTTGTGAACCATGTGGTAACACCTAAGAAGGAACTGTTCACCGAATGGTTATTATCTAGTAAGTCTCTTCTATTAAGAGTGTTGAAAACTCAACGGTGGCTATATTGGTTTTCAAATAATGAATGGATGTATTACCCTAAGCTTGTGCACATTTTTTATCTTCTTGTTGAGTTTATCCTAGAATATAGTGAGGTTTATTGGATCAAATCAGTAATTAATGGAAGGATATTATCTTTTTATTCAAAGCATTGGGAATAATACCCCAATGTACCACATTAAAGAGTCTTTTACGACTACATGGGAAGTAGTCCACCCACCAGTACATTTTTTCTATGAGATAGCTTTGTGGGAGAAGACTGGAAATGAGGAGAAAAGAAGGCCTATAGATTAACATTTTGATAGATAAAGTATAAATTTATTTAAGTTTATCCAACACCAATTATTTCCCAGGAAAGTGGAATTTTCCTCACTAAAATATAAATATGTATATCTCTTGTATTTTCTGAAGAAAGGGAATAAAGTGAATTTTTGCGGTTATGTAATAGTCTATATCAGTGAGATGATAAATCCATATTATAAGATTAATTCTTTGTTCTATCCAAGAATGATATATTTTATGCTAAATGAAAAAGGTTTTTTTTGTGATAATGAAGAAACCATTTCTTCTTATAGTGGATTTTTTTTTAATACGAAAGTTTGCAAGAGAATGAATATAAATTGGAATCCCATGAAAAGGGAGTGGGTTGAAGATAACGATAAGTTTTATGAAAATTTCAATCCTTTTGAGTATCCTACTAGGCCGAGAGATGTGACTGATCATAGTCTAGGACTAGATGAAGAGTATATTTATTCTTATGAATATGAAGATTAATCTTCTAGAGAAGTTAAGTCTCCTATAGATTATAAAAGTGACCCTAATATTTTTAAAATTCCTTAGGGGTGTCTTTTGGACCTCATACTCCACCTTTAAATCTACCATCCAAGGAACCTATTTTGGCTGATGATGAAGATGATGAGACTGAGGAGTTCGCTAGTGAGAAATATGAATGTATACCAAAAGATTCAAGTGAGGAATCCGGAGAAGAAGAATAAGCAGATATAGAAGAAGAAGAAAGTGGTAGTGGTGGTGGATCTAACAGTGATGAAGGAGGGGATGAAAAATCTTGTGATAAAATTAGATAAGGTGATAGTGCAAGTGAAGGAGATAAACCTGAGTGTGAAATTGATTAAAGTGGTAATAGTGACAGTGATTCTGATTATCTTGGTGATGATCAAGGTTCCAATTTAGGACTAGATGTTCTTAAGAATTAGGACAAATTTTTTAAAGCTCGTGTTCCTATAGATTTTGATGCTGAGGAAGAAGTAGTTATGTTTGGTAATGCAGATAGAGCACAGGTATGCCTAATACCTCATTTGGTGTATTTTAGAAGTATACCTCAAGTTTAGGGGGAGAAACAGGGGAGGATAGATCATATTGTGGGGGATCCTCAATCTAGGAAAGTGAGAGTTGATACACTCACTCCTCTGAATGCTTATGTGTTATCTGAGTGGAAAAAATTCCCTAGTTATATTTCTATCGGTCTAGATTATCTTGAATTAGATGAGGATGATAGGATAGAGGTTTTACGAGGATCAGTAATTTATGAACCTCTAATAGTTTCATACTCTTCTACTTCTACACCCTTAGTGATTTTAGTGCTCGATGACTATGTCACAAAATCAGATTTTGAATGTTTTATGGAAGAAATGTTAGCAGCTATGACATCAGTTCTTCAAGATAAACCTACACATGTATCACCAATTAGTGATAATGATGCATACTTGATTGTATAAAGTGTTGTTTCCAAGATCGAACCTTGGTTGGTATTTGTTTTAGAAGCTCTTAAAACAGATCGTTGGAAGGTGTCTGGTGAAATGGTCAAGATGGCAGCTATTATTATCCAATATCTCAGTGAATACAAAGCCACTATAGACCAGGATCTATAATTTCACAACATTTCTCCTGAATCCCCTACTGAGGATGCTACTCCAAATATTGATTTGTCCCTTCTAAATTTAATAGTCAATGATGTAGTGAATAGTGCCTAAACATATGTGGAACCACCTTGTTATGTTCCTCATATTTAGTCTTCAGACATTGAGGTGATTCACACAATGGTAAGGGGAGAACTTTAGTTAGTAATAGGCCATTCAGATAGTGAAAGCCTGAGCTGGATAAGGCAATATGTGAGAGACATTGTGAAAGGGTCATCTAGATTAGTAGCTGTTATATCTCACCCACAAGATATAGAGATGGTTAGGACTGTCATTAGAGAAGAGATGATAACCATGATGGGTGGGACTGATCTGAAAAGTCTATCACAAATTAGGCAGAATAGTGATCATATCTATGACATGGTTATATTTTATTCAAATAAGGATACAACTTCTCATGAATAAATCACCAAGAAAGTGGATTTTTATTTCAAGAGTTTTTACATGAAGCATCATCTAGACAACTACTTCTATATTTTACTAGAGAACCTAATGATTCCTCCAATGACCCAAACCTTCAGAGATTAGTTAAAGTTTCTTAAGAAGTTTACTCTTATAATTTCAAAGTTCATTGAAAATGAGTAGTATTTCACAAAATCTATATAGTATGGTGTGGAGATAATCATGGATTTCATCAACCTTATAAAGACTTATATACATGTACAGAGTACTGTGATTGCTTACCCTCCTTACACTCTTATCAAACCGCCTCTAAAACCTAATATATTTAATTATTATATAATCCCTTCTTTGACACTCTCTCCTACTCAATATTTTAGAGAAATTCATCTTGTCATTTTTAGGGAACTTATTATCGCTCATTCATCCTATAGTCCCAGCTTGACCCCTTCAGTCCATACTTGAGTTCCTTTTCCCTCACATGGAATTCATTATGAACCTCCAACCACTAATTCAACATATAATCCTACCATTTTTTCTTCTGAAAAGGGGAAGTCCATATTGGATTCCTTATTGAAGAAGAAGAATTAGTTTAGATAACTTATTTTATAGGACTTCTTTATTGTACTTTTGATCATTAATATCCAATTTAATTTTTATTTCTAATGAAATATAGTATCTTTTCATGCTCTAGTTATTTATTTTCTCCCTTTATCTTTATTATTTAATGCATTTACTCTTTTAGATAATCTCAATAGGGGGACAAAAGAAGAATCATTATGCATTAGTTTAACTATAGAGACATTATTTAATTATTTTCACTATGAATTTTACTCTTCATAATTATGAACTAATTGGTTATAATAGATAGTAAACATAATAACTACTTTAATCATTCTGAATCAACTAATTGTACTTTATAATTACATGATTTTTGATCATCAAAAAGGGGGATATTGTTATCCTTCTCCAATTTTAATGATCTCAAATCATGTCAAATAATGTTTAGTCATGTCCTAATTATCGAATTCAAATATGTTTAATTATGATTCTTAATGTTAAATCCTAAGTTTTACACATTCTATTTATTTTTATACAATAAAACAAGAAAGAAAACAGGTCCATGTAAGAGTCACTAATAGTTTAATTCATAGAATATGAGACATCGATAGTCACAACTCTTCGACAAAACAACTCACCAATAGAACAAATGAGTCTCTAATAGAACAAATCACCAAAAGAATAAATGATTCACCGATATAATGACTCACCAATAGAACAAATGATTCACTCATTGAATGAATGACTCGCCAATACAAAAAATTAGTCACTGACAGAGCAAATGGGTCAATGAAAGAATGAAAGACTCGTGGAAAGATACAAGACTGAGTCACCGATAGTCTAAGTCACTCAGAGAACAAGTCACCGATAGTATGTGACACTGAAGCACTTACATACCAATGCATTGAGTAACCGATAGAAGGAGTAACTGATAGAAGGAGTCAATGACAGACTGACCTACCAAAAAAATGACTTATTGTTCAATACTTCAAAAATTTATTTACTCTCAAAATTTGAACTTTTACCTAATAGTCATATTGGGTTATTTAATGCTACTAATTTACTTGTATTCATTTTGGAATACATCATTAACTTGGATGTTATAGTTACAAGGTAAATCACATGTCCCAAACATCCCTATTATTTACCTCTATAGTATAAAAAGAATCACCTAAGAAAAAAGTACAATTGTAGGATATATAGAAAACTTTTGAAGTAAAGAAAGAGTCATACATAAATAACACTCATTATTACTGACTGTGAACAAAAAGGATTTGTTGAAAACTAGTGTTTCAATATTCTTGTAGTAACGAACCCTAGTGAAGAGAACCTTCGAATATAATCTCACCTCATTTGAAACCAGAACACAGAGCTTCCACGACACTCTGTTTTGGTGTCAATTTCTAGAAGTGGACTCTATCTTCACATCCCATACACCTAAGAATTCAAAGAGATTCAATCTCATAACACAAAGAATTGATAACTTTTTCTTATTATTTGTGATATGTTGTGTACATTCTTACTATTCTTTTGATTAGTATGTGTGTCTGTATCAAAAACACATACTTTCACCTGGGCTAACCTAGAGGATAAAAGATATTCTTACTCAATCATCTTTTTACACCTTTTTACACCCACTTATAACTGTAGAAGAGGTCCCTATGTGACTTGGTTGTTTTTAGTTTCCCAAAAATAACTATGGTAGAGGTCCTATTTGACCAGGATAGATTTTTTTGTTTTTTTAAACCCAGATCCAGTGTTTTGATCAAGTTTGTTAATATAAAATTCTTGGTGGTAGGTGATCACCAAGTAGATAGGACTAGGTCTCATATTGAGACTGAACCTCTTGTTTTTATCCACTATTTTTTCAAATTTAGTTTTTTTTCTTTTACAAATATTTCAGAAAACTAAAATTTATTTTGATAGTTAATCATGGATAGTGTTTATAAATTTTTTTGATTTAGTAAATTACATTAAAAAGTTCTAAAAATATTACAAATTTGTGTAACTAAGAATTAATCATTATTTTGAGATATTAATTGAACATTAAAAACTCTTATAAATTTGATATTTTGGTTAAATGGGCTGTTTAGAATTTAAATTGGGGGAATTTTTAAATAATATTTTTTAATGGAAATTTTGATAGGAGCTCAATTCACACCCTCTTGAGTGTCCTACTCCGACGAACACACATAATTTCCATGAAATTATATATTTTATCCTTATGATTATGATCTATGGATTATGTTTATTATCTCACGTTTTTTACTCTTATTCTATAATATATATTTTCTCTTTTGAGATAACTTGTCTTATTATGAAGGGATTAATGACAACTATTTTTTTCTATATTATTTTAATATTATTTGTCCCATTCTCATGTTTTCTCATATTCTTATGACCTAACCCTAGATGAAATGTTGATGAGATTTTCACTTAATTATCATTTGGTCTCACACCTTAATTATGTTTTCATTCCCTAAGTTATAAAGATAAGTATAAACTATGAGAATCCTAGAGGGGGTCTAGTATGGTTCGATTTTTGAGAAATATTCAAAAGTTTTAAAAAATATGTTGTTAATGTTACACGTCCATGAAGAAAATAAACCTTTTATTCTTTAGATTTTGATGTTACTTATGAGTTGTAATTTTTTTATTTTGGTAATGTCAAAAAATAAATATAGGGACATATCACTTTGTATCAAAACCAATATTTAAAGGAAATGTTTTTAGAACTCAAAATAGGAGTGCGGGTTTGGGGTGTATTAGAGAAAACCTCCAAAGCCACCATAATATTTTCATCAACTTCTAAAACCCCAGATATCCCTATGAAGCATAAAAACTATAACACCTCGAGCTTCCACAAATCGCTTCTCTTTGAATAATACAGTAGTGTTTTTTATACGCAACTTCGAGTTCTAACACACACCACGGCCAATCAAAGTAGCCGTTATGAATAGTAATACCTACTTTTTAAAATTTTAGAAATTTTATCTCTCAAAATGGACTTCATTTTTGGATTCAGAGTATCGAATTTATCCTAAGGTGAAATTTTGGTACTTTTCGGATAAATTTAATATTTTGATGAATAGTGAAAATTACTAAATTTAAATTAAAAAAACTTTTTTAATCAAAATAATTATTAGAGATAAATTATGAATTCGAGTGGTTTTAAATTATATTTAGAATATATTTTTACCATTTAATACAATGTTGGTCATTGTACATAATTTTACAATTAAACCGGACATAAACAAGTGTCAATCTTTTGATAGTTATTATCTCTTAAAAACACGCTTTTTGTTTTAACAACAGGAATTAATTTTAAATTAATTTCTGCCACTTCTGTGTTTTGAATTTGGAAAAATGGATTCCATATTTGGAATCAGGATGTTCAAATTGTGTAAATAAGTAACTTTTCTTTTTAGAAATTTTGAATAATTACTTCGGTAAATATTTTATTTACCATGGTTAAAGGGTAAATCTGGTAAATAAGGGTTAAAAAATAATATTATTATAATACTAAATTACCCTAAAACGTGTCCTAACCTTATTGGTTGATACATTTCCTACCATGGGCATCTTTGGGTCGATTTTTTGACCCCATGGAGCCACTTGTAAGTGATAATGACACTTTATATTAATTAAGTTAAAATAAATACAAAAATGACATAAGCATATATCTTTTAGAAAAACAATTTTTACATAAGGTTATATATGTTGGATTTTCGACTATAAATATTCATTAGAAAGATATAAATATTTCTTACATAATAGTATTTTATTTATAATTTTTAGACATTAAATAATTTAATTTATTTATGACACAATAATGATACAGTAATTACCATAATAGTGATAAATTAAAATAATTGATATTATAAATACACAAATAAATATAATTTGAGACTTTTAATGAATTACACTAATTTTATAAGATAATATGACATATTAGGATTGATTTAATTAACTTTTTTCGAATTAATCATTCTGTTATGATTTTTACAAAAGTCAATTATTGACTAGTGTCAAAATTGAGATAAAAGAGTTTTTAAAACAAATATTATATTATTAATTGATATTAAATTCTTAAAAATCCAAGGTTCGGCCAAGAGACTTATATCGTGATAGTTGTATCATTAATGGACAACTTTGGGGTCTCTTGAAAGTATATTTTAAGTTTATTAACTATATAATATAATAATACAAAGTAACATGGTAAGAGTCAAACTAATTAACAAAGTGTTAAAACTAAAATATAAGGTTAATATAATGACCCAAACCTATCTAAATTCTATTGGTTGAGTAGTTTTCGACCCATCCCCACCGTAACCTTTAAATAATCCACTTTGGATCCATTATAAACCGAATATGAATTTATTATAAAATAATATTTCTAGCTTTTCCAAAGGTGCCCCTCACCCCTCTTATAAAAGGACACTCACCCTTCTCATTAATTCACACCTTCAAAGCCTTTTGGTTCGGCCAACCCCTGCCCAAATACTCTCTCAACTTCCCTCAATTCATTATAGAGGCCTTCCTTTAGTCAGAAAGCCATCCTAAAGATCCATTTTGATCAAATCAAAAGGAAGAACCCGAAGAAGAGGTAGTGATTTCACCACCTTTTTTCAAGTTCCTTTCTTCTTCCACTTCTTATTTCTTTGTTATTACCATTCTAAAATAATAAATCTAGTATCTCCTATATACTGTAATATTAATATAAATATGGTACAACCATATTCAGTATTCTATCCATCCTTTGAATGACATGTCACCATACGTGCGTACGTACGGATTACCGTCTCCATGTCGTGGTGTAATTGTTATTCAATACATTATTATTTGGATGGGTATAATAATTATTTTTAATTCATGTAAATAATAAATATAACAAGATAATGATTCTGTATTTATGTTATACCATCCAATTATATATTATGTTAATATCAAAAGAATCATATTTGCGCTCGTGCGTACGTACGGATTACCGTCTCCACGATGCGATGAGATTCATTTCCAAGTTCACCAACCATCGACGATTATAAAAATATATATTACTAATAAGTATGTAATATATGACATAATAATGCTACTGGAGATATATATATATATATATATATATATATATATATATAAGGATTTATGTACTTACATATATCTTATTCACTTACTTCCATTCAATACTATATGAAAACATAAACAGCGTTTATGCGTACGTACGGACTACCGTCTCCATAAACGGTGTTTTCAATTTCATATATATGTCTATTATACATATTTATATTCTAAATATATATGATATATTTATCATGTTTTATATTCTGTAAGTATTTAAATCATGATCTAAGTGATACAACCAAGAGTGACAAGTTAAAACACGTACGATAAAGAAAGTGATTATTACCCGAAATGTTAACTTAACATGGAAATTATTATTAAATGGGTAATATAAAGTCATAAATGAATCATGTATGATATCATAAATATTAATATGGTTCTGGTATAATTTAATAACATACTACAATCTTCGTATAGGAGGTCAAACGTACCCTCAACTAAAGGAAAGTGCAAGGTAAGGGGTTTTCATCTCACTCCTTATTACAGTGAGATTCATGACATATTGCCACAATTACCTTTTGTGTGGTGTATGTACTGCCCATAATTGTATTCTTTGTGTAATACACTTTAATTTATGTGTATTTACATATTCATTGTATGATACCTCTTTCATGGGTTGTATGTTTCTTAAGTTACCAAATTGATAAGGGTTTATTTCGCAATCTCTTCATTATCTGAGGTTGTTTATACATAATAATCTATTGGGATTTAATTATCATCCACATCCATGTTTCTTAAAAATGTATTTCAAAATATTTTTACTATTTACTAGAATATGGGTTAAAGTCATTTATACCCTTGTTGACTTTTATAAGTGGTTTATAAAGGAATCTTTCCGTCATTTTCCAATCAAGGTCCTTTCTAACCTTTTCGACAAAATTAAAGTAAGAATGTTTTTTTAACTTATAGGGTGGGTGCGGTCATTCTCTGCCGTTATTACACCTTTGAAGCTTCCTTCACAATCTTATAAAAATATTTTCAAAATAATGGTTTTCTCTATAATTATGCAACTTTTAAATGATTTCAAAAAAAGAGATATTTCTCTCAAATAGTATTGATTTCATCTATGTCAACATCCTTTGATAAATTTTAAACTTGTTTCAAGTTGATTTATTATGATAAAAATCATCCATATTGTATTTAAGGTTTTGTGATATTTTTGACTATGGATGAGTTATTTTTATGCCATTAATCATTTATGATTAAAGTTTTGACATTTTGTATGTTAGTTTTAATACGAATGTTTATGTTATATTTCATCATCTTCTTAAGATGAATGTGTTGGACTAGTATGTTCTGGGATGGGGACCGGTAAAAGTAAGCCCTCCGAGTTGGTGTCCGATTATTAGAGGCACTCCGGGTTGGTGTCCGTTTATTAGAAGCACTCCGGGTTGGTGTCCGGTTATTAGAGGCACTCTGGGTTGGTGTTCGGTTATTAGAGGCACTCCGGGATGGAGTCTGGTTACAGAGGCTCTCCGGGTTGGGTTCCGGTTATAGTTACCCCTTAGGTCTTGGCACGAGGCCTCGACACAGAAATTAAATTTCGGCATCATGCATTCCATTATTATGAAAGTGGTTAGTGAAATTGCATGTGATTATTTGATTAGTAGAATATCCATGTGAATAAATAAATGCCATTATTTCATTTTATTCTTCCATATTATGTTGAAGTTCAAGTTTAAAAGGATTTTGTTTTAGTTTTATACATTTCCTTAAATGTTTATGCTTATTTTTGAAAGTTTCTGCTGTATTGCTTACCCTTACTGAGCATTTGACCTCACCCCTTTCTATGTTTTATTTTTTCAAAGATTCCAAGAAGTGTAATGTGATTGATATGCAGGGTTAAGCCAAGGGAATAATGGCGTTCATAAAGATTATTTATGTTGTTTTGTATGTCTTAAAGTGCAAATGTGACATTCATGTATGTGATCTATTTTTTCAAGACTGCTAAACTGATTGGTCCTTCGGGACTTGATTCCTTGTAATCATGCCAATGTATTAAAATAATGCACCGACTCTAGGTAACTGGGGTCAGGGTGTTACAGTTGGTATCAGAGGAAGTTTAACAATAACCGTGGAAACTAGATTTAGATAGACTCTGATTAGATCAGATAGCCCTAAGATAGATTTTGAGGATTAGTATAGAAGAACTTCCTAGAATTTTGGTATTATAGTGATTTTGTGAGTTTTCCGAGCAATACATCCATGTCTGGATACGAGCAGGTAGAGGCGGCTCTGGCACAGATGTACCTAGGGGTAAAACCCAAAAACACCGCTTTGAGCAAGACTCGAACGGGAACTGGTGCACTACAACGGGCCTTGCTGCACTCTTGGTTACGACACTCCAGGGGGATATGCTAAGGATAATTCTCATTTTCTTTACAAACCATTATGAAGGGATTATGAGTATATACTTACTCAAATAAAACATTTTTATGATTATGGATTATATCCATAAACTGTTCAATTTGTGTTAGGTATTTTACAAGTTTGGTAATTATTCATTGCAATTCATAAACTGAACTAGTTTATGCTATTGTATAGAAATGGTGCCCATTAGAAGGAATGTGAACTCCAGTATTACGTATGATCCAAAGAGTAAGAAGGATCATATCTTTCGTGGTCCTAAGCCAAGATTTAGAAGTGAAATAGTTTCCCACGTATTATCGTCATATGAAGAAATAGTATCATGTGTTGATAAGATGAGTAAAGAATTCTCGGAGTCCTATGGCTTTGAAGGGAAACAAGAGAAGAAAAGGATGGAAGAGAGAAAGATGGATGAAGGGAAGAGGGAAAAGAAGAATTTTCCCATATGTGATAACTGTGGGAAGAAACACCCTGGAACTTGCCTGAAAGGAATGGGATTTTGTTATAAGTGTGGAAGAAAAGGGCACAAAGTACGTGACTGCAAGGGTAAGAAAATGGTTTCAAATGTACAATGCTTCATTTGCAAGGAGTTTGGACACTACGCGAACCAATGTCTCAGTCATCAGACTATGTCGCAAATGATGCTATTGGATAATAATCAAGTTATGATACTACCACAGATGAAGAGGAATGACTAGTGTTCTTATGTTGTTATTTTAGAATTATTTCATTTAAGTGTTGTATCAATGATGTTCTGGAAATAAATAAGGATTGTACTACAGTACTATTTAAATAAGGATTTGAGATTTTATGGTAATAAGAAAAGTGACTCTACAGCGAGTTAAATTTTTTTTGGAAATTACATTGTCGAAGGAAAGATAAACCTTAATAAGGTCCTAATATTTAGGTAGTGCTTTTGAAATAAGAGATGGTTGATTTTGGTAATTCAAAATGTTGTGGTGTTGTAAAAGAATATATGAGGAAGGCGTTAACATGTTATTACCTGGAAAAAAGAATCCTCATTATGTTTAACTTCCTTGTAAATTTTGGACTGTGAGTTTGGATAATGGTATTTTGGATAGGTCTAATGGTTGGAATGGATTAAGTTTTAAAGGATAGTTTTTTTGGATTTTTATAAAAGGACAACACGCAGACTGTGTGACGACCCGTCGTGTCAGACAAAGCTGCGGGAATCGAACCCACAACTGTAGTGCAATTGGGATTTATCGCCTACCATTGTGCTACATGAAGTTCATGGATGGTATAATGTAGTTTCTTTACATAAAGGGACTGATATGTGAAATATAAATTCATTATATTTGTAACCCTATACGATTAGGATAAATAGAGTATTTTTGAGTTGTATTATGTTTTGGGGTGAAAGATGGGTTTGTGGTAGAAATTTATTAATGGATAAAACTCTAATTATAAAGTAATTATATCTCCTTATGATCTTAGCCAATCTCATAAATAAATTCCTCAACATTAAGAAAAGGAACTTAGAAAAAAAAATTGTCCTAGATGGTACCTTAGATCATCACTAATTTATGGCTTTGGGATTGTTGGCCTTTTCATAGCCATGTTCTCTACCACTCTCCATCAGATAATTGATGGTTATATTTCTCTTCCATATCCATATTTTCCTACATAGAACCCTAGTATGTGTTATTTTTGGTAATCTTCATACTTTCCACTCTTTATTTTAAATAGAGGCCACATTAATACATTTTTCGATGTGGAATTTCAACTAAGATATTTTTAAACGTCAAAAATGTGTTATCCTAATACCTTATGTTTTGTTGAACTGGTGGTATTTTAAATCATCATAGATTGATGAATTTAAGGACCTCAATTTTAAACTTTTTTGTGATTGATGACCTCAATCACTACCTATAAATATTTACGTTTTTCCTCCAGTTATATGTCTATAATTTCCACCAATGTCCTCCTAATTGAGATCATAATTTTTTGGTGACCCTTTCATTTCTCTTTTCATCTTGTTAAGACTAAAATTTTATTAACCAAATTTCTGATGTGGGTTTTCTCCACAAAGATATTTTCTATTTTCAACCTTTATTTTAAAAGAACAATATCAAATTGTAAGGACGCAATTTGTGGAAGGAGGGGAGAATGTAACACCCCGAGCTTCCACAGAATGCTTCTCTTTGAATAATACAGTAGTGTGTGTTATACACAACTTCGAGTTCTAACACACACCACGACCAATCAAAGTAGCAGTTATGAATAGTAATACCTACTTTTTAAAATTTTAGAAATTTTATCTCTCAAAATGGACTTCATTTTTGGATTCAGAGTATTGAATTTAGCCTAAGGTGAAATTTTGGTACTTTTTGGATAACTTTAATATTTTTATGAATAGTGAAAATTACGAAATTTTAATTAAAAAAAAACTTTTTTAATCAAAATAATTATTAGTTATAAATTATGAATTTGAGTGGTTTTAAAGTATATTTAGAAAATATTTTTACAATTTAATACAATTTTGGTCATTGTACATAATTTTACAATTAGACCGGACATAAACAAGTGTCAATCTTTTGATAGTTATTATCTCTTAAAAACATGTTTTTTGTTTTAAAAACGGGAATTAAATTTAAATTAATTTCTGACACTTATGTGTTTTTAATTTGGAAAAATGGATTCCATATTTGGAATCAGGATGTTCAAATTGTGTAAATAGGTAATTTTTATTTTTAGACATTGTGAATAATTACTTCGGTAAATATTTTATTTACCATGGTTAAAGGGTAAATCTAGTAATAAAGGTTAAAAAATAATATTATAATAATACTAAATTACCCTAAAACGTGTCCTAAACTTATTGGTTGATACATGTCCGACCATGGGCATATTTGGATCGATTTTTGGACCCCATGGAGCCACTTGTAAGTGATAATGACACTTTATATTAATTAAGTTAAAATAAATACAAAAATGACATAAGCATATATCTTTTAGAAAAACAATTTTTACATAGGGTTATATATGTTGGATTTTAGACTATGAATATTACTTAGAAAGATAAAAATATTTCCTACATAATGGTATTTAATTTCTAATTTTTGTACATTAAATAATTTAATTTATTTATGACACAATGATGATGGAGTAATTTCTATAATAGTGAAAAATTAAAATAATTGATATTATAAATACCCAAATAAATATAATTTGAGACTTTTAATGAATTACACAAATTTTATAGGATAATATGAAATATTAGGATTGATTTAATTAACGTTTTTAGAATTAATCATTCTGTTATGATTTTTACAAAAGTCAATTATTGAATAGTGTCAAAATTGACATAAAAGAGTTTTTAAAACAAATATTATATTATTAATTGATATTAAATTTCTAAAAATCTAAGGTTAGTCCAAGAGACTTATATAGTGATATTTGTTTCATTAATGGACCACTTGGGGGTCTCTTGGATGTATATTGTAAGTTTATTAACTATATAATATAAAAATACAAAGTGACATGGTAAGTGTCAAACTAATTAACTAAGTGTTAAAACTAAAATATAAGGTTAATATAATGACCCAAACCTGTCAAAATTCTATTGGTTGAGTAGTTTTCGACCCATCCCCAACTAAACCTTTAAATAATCAACTTTTTAGCATTTATAAACCGAATATTAATTTATTATAAAATAATATTTCTAGCTTTTCCAAAGGTTCCCCTCACCCCTCTTATAAAAGGACACTCACCCTTCTCATTAATTCACACATTCAAAGCCTTTTGGTTCGGCCAACCCCTACCCAAATACTCTCTCAACTTCCCTAAATTCATCCTAGAGGCCTTACTTTAGTCATAAAGCCATCCTAAGGATCCATTTTGATCAAATCAAAAGAAAGAACCCGAACAAGAGGTAATGATTTCACCACCCTTTTTCAAGTTCCTTTCTTCTTCCACTTATTATTTCTTTGTTATTACCATTCTAAAATAATGAATCCAGTATCTCCTATATACTGTAATATTATTATAAATATGGTACAACCATATTCAGTATTCTATCCATCCTTTGAATGACATGTCACCATACGTGCGTACATACGGCTTACCATCTCCACGTCGTGTTGTAATTGTTATTCAATATATTAGTATTTGTATGGGTATAATATTGATTTTTAATTCATGTAAATAATAAATATAGCATGATAATGATTCTGTATATATGTTATACCATCCAATTATATATTATTTTAATATCAAAAGAATGACATTTTCGCTCGTGCGTACGTACGGATTACCGTCTCCACGACGCGATGAGATTCATTTCCAAGTTCACCATTCATCGACAATTATAAAAATATATATTACTAATAAGTATGTAATATATGACATAATAATGCTACTGGAGATATATATATATATATATATAAGGATTTATGTACTTACATATATCTTATTCACTTACTTCCGTTCAATACTACATGAAAACAGAAACAGCGTTTATGCGTACGTACGGACTACTGTCTCCATAAACGGTGTTTTCCATTTCATATATATGTCTATTATACATATTTATATAATATATATATATGATATATTTATCATGTTTTATATTCTGGAAGTATTTAAATCATGATCTAAGTGATACAACTAAGAGTGACAAGTTAAAACACGTACGATAAGGAAAGTGATTATTACCCGAAATGTTAACTTAACATGGAAATTATTATTAAATGGGTAATATAAAGTCATAAATGAATGATGTATGATATCATAAATATTAATATGGTTCTGGTATAATTTAATAACATACTACGATCTTCTTACATGAGTTCAAACGTACCCTCGACTAAAGGAAAGTGCAAGGTAAGGGGTTTTCATCTCACTCCTTATTCCAGTGAGATTCATGCCATATTGCCACAATTACCTTTTCTGTGGTGTATCTACTGCCCATAATTTTATTCTTTGTGTAATACGCTTTAATTTATGTGTATTTACATATTCATTGTATGATACCTCTTTCATGGGTTGTATGTTTCGTAAGTTACCGAATTGGTAAGGGTTTATTTCACAATCTCTTCATTTTCTCAGGTTGTTTATACGTAATAATCTACTAGGATTTCTTTATCATCCACATCCATGTTTCTTAAAAATGTATTTCAAAATATTTTTACTATTTACTAGAATATGGTTTAAAGTCATTTATACCCTTGTTGACTTTTATAAGTGGTTTATAAAGAAATCATTCCGTCATTTTCCAAAGAAGGTCCTTTATAACCTTTTCGACAGAATTAAAGTAAGAATGTTTTTTTTAACTTATACTGCGGGTGCGGTCATTCTCTTCCATTATTACACCTTTGAAGCTTCCTTCACAAGCTTATAAAGATATTTTCAAAATAAAGGTTTTCTCTATAATTATGCGACTTTTAAATGATTTCAAAAAAAGAGATATTTCTCTCAAATAGTATTGATTTCATCTATGTCAACATCCTTTGATAAATTTTAAACTTGCTTCAAGTTGATTTATTATGATACAAATCATCCATATTTTATTTAAGGTTTTGTGATATTTTTGACTATGGATGAGTTATTTTTGACTATGGATGAGTTATTTTTATGCCATTAATGGTTTATGATTAAAGTTTTGACATTTTGTATGTTAGTTTTAATATGAATGTTTATGTTATATTTCATCCTCTTATTAAGATGAATGTGTTGGAATAGTATGTTTCGGGTTGGGGACGGGTAAAAGTAAGCCCTCCAGGTTGGTGTCTGGTTATTAGAGACACTCCGGGTTGGTGTGCAGTTATTAGAGGCACTCCGGGTTGGTGTCCGATTATTAGAGGCACTCCGGGATAGAGTCTGGTTAAAGAGGCTCTTCGGGTTGGGTTCCGGTTATAGTTATCCCTTAGGTATTGGCACGAGGCCTCGACACAGAAATTAAAGTTCGGCATCATGCATTCCATCATTATGAAAGTAGTTAGTGATATTTCATGTGATTATTTGATTAGTAGAATATCCATGTGAATAAGTAAATGGCATTATTTCATTTTGTTTCTGCCATATTATGGTGAAGTTCAAGTTTAAAGGCTTTTGTTTTAGTTTTATACATTGCCTTAAATGTTTAGGCTTATTTTTGAAAGTTTCCATTGTATTGCTTACCCTTACTGAGCATTTGAGCTCACCCCTTTCTATGTTTTATTTTTCCCAAGATTCCAAGAAGTGTAATGTGATTGATATGCAGGGTTAAGCCAAGTGAATAATGGCATTCATAAAGATTATTTATGTTGTTTTGTACGTCTTAAAGTGCAAATGTAACATTCATGTATGTGATCTATTTTTCCAAGACTGCTAAACTGATCAGTCCTTCGGGACTTGATTCCTTGTAATCATGTCAATGTATTAAAATAATGCACCGACTCTGGTTAACTGGGGTCGGGGCGTTACAGTTGGTATCAGAGGAAGTTTAGCAATAACCTTGGAAACTAGATTTAGATAAACTCTGATTAGAGCACATAACCCTAAGATAGACTTTAAGGATTAATATAGAATAACTTCCTAGAATTTTGGTATTGTAGAGATTTTGTGAGTTTTCCGAGCAATACATCACTGTCTGGATACGAGCAGGTAGAGGCGGCTCTGGCACAGATGTACCTAGGGGTAAAACCCGAAAACACCGCTTTGAGCTAGACTCAAACGGGAACTGGTGCATGACAATGAGCCTTGCTGCACTCTTGGTTACGACACTCTTGGGGGATATGCTTAGGATAATTCTCATTTTCTTTACAAACCATTATGAAGGGATTATGAGTATATACTTACTCAAAGAAGACATTTTTATGATTATGGATTATATCCATAAACTGTTCAATTTGTGTTAGGTATTTTACCAGTTTGGTAATTATTCAATGGAATTTATAAACTAAACTAGTTTATGCTATTGTATAGAAATGGTGCCCATTAGAAGGAATGTGAACTCCCGTATTACGTATGATCCAAAGAGTAAGAAGGATCATATCTTTCGTGGTCCTAAGCCAGATTTTAGAAGTGAAATATTTTCCCACGTATTATCATCATATGAAGAAATAGTATCATGTGTTGATAAGATGAGTAAAGAATTCTCGGAGTCCTATGGCTTTGAAGGGAAACAAGAGAAGAAAAGGATGGAAGAGAGAAAGATGGATAAAGGAAAGAGGGAAAAGAAGAATTTTCCCATATGTGATAACTGTGGGAAGAAACACCCTGGAACTTGCCTGAAAGGATTGGGAGTTTGTTATAAGTGTAGAGGAAAAGGGCACAATGTACGTGACTACAAGGGTAAGAAAATGGTTTCAAATGTACAATACTTCATTTTCAAGGAGTTCGGACACTACGCGAACCAATGTATCAGTCATCAGACTATGCCACAAATGATGCTATTGGATAATAATCAAGTTATGATACTACCACAGATGAAGAGGAATGACTAGTGTTCTTATGTTGTTATTTTAGAATTATTTCATTTAAGTGTTGTATCAATGATGTTCTAGAAATAAATAAGGATTGTACTATATTACTATTTAAATAAGGATTTGAGATTTTGTGGTACTAAGAAAAGTGACTCTACAGCGAGTTAATTTTTTTTTGGAAATTACATGGTTGAAGGAAGGATAAACCTTAATAAGGTCCTAATATTGAGGTAGTGCTTTTGGAATAAGAGATGGTTGATTTTGGTAATTCAGGATGTTGCGGTGTTGTAAAAGAATATATGAGGAAGGCATTCACATGTTATTACCTGGAAAAAAGGATCCTCATTATGTTTAACTACCTTGTAAATTTTGGACTGTGAGTTTGGATAATGGTATTTTGGATAAGTCTAATTGTTGGAATGGATTAAGTTTGAAAGGTTAGTTTTTTTGGATTTTTATAAAAGGACAACACGCAGACCATGTGACGACCCGTTGTGTCAGACAAAGCTGTGGGAATCGAAGCCACAACCATAGTGCAATTGGGATTTATCACCTACCATTGTGCTACATGAAGTTCTTGGATGGTATAATGTAGTTTCTTTACATAAAGGGTATGATATGTGAAATATAAATTCATTATATTTGGAACCCTATACGATTAGGATAAATAGAGTATTTTTGAGTTGTATTATGTTTTGGGGTGAAAGATGGGTTTTTGGTTGAAATTTATTAATGGATAAAACTATAATTATAAAGTAATTATATCTCCTTATGATCTTAGCCAATCTCATAAATAAATTCTTCAACATTAAGAAAAGGAACTTAGAACAAAAATGTTGTCCTAGATGGTACCTTAGATCATCACTAATTTATGGCTTTGGGATTGTTGGCCTTTTCATATTCATGTTCTCTACCACTCTCCATCAGATAATTGATGGTTAGATTTCTCTTCTATATCCATATTTTCCTATATAGAACCCTAGTATGTGTTATTTTCAGTAATCTTCATACTTTCCACTCTTTATTTTAAATAGAGGCCACATTAATACATTTTTCTATGTGGGATTTCAACTAAGATATTTTGAAACGTCAAAAATGTGTTATCCTAATACCTTATGTTTTGATGAACCGGTGGTATTTTAAATCATCATAGATTGATGAATTTAAGGACCTCAATTTTAAACTTGTTTGTGATTGATAACCTCAATCACTACCTATAAATATTTACGTTTTCCTCCAGTTATATGTCTATAATTTCCACCACTGTCCTCCTAATCGAGATCATAATTTTTTGGTGACCCTTTCATTTCTCTTTTCATCTTGTTAAGACTAAAATTTTATTAACCAAATTTCCGATGTGGATTTTTTCCACAAAGATATTTTCTATTTTCAACCTTTATTTTCAAAGAACAATATCAAATTGTGAGGACGCAATTTGTTGAAGGAGGGGAGAATGTAACACCCCGAGCTTCCACAGAACACTTCTCTTTGAATAATACAGTAGTGTATGTTGTACGCAACTTCGAGTTCTAACACACACCACAACCAATCAAAGTAGCTGTTATGAATAGTAATACCTATTTTTTAAAATTTTAGAAATTTTATCTCTCAAAATGGACTTCATTTTTGGATTCATAGTATCAAATTTATCCTAAGGTGAAATTTTGGTACTTTTCGGATAACTTTAATATTTTGATGAATAGTGAAAATTACTAAATTTTCATTAAAAAACAACTTTTTTAATAAAAATAATTATTAGTGATAAATTATGATTTTGAGTGGTTTTAAAGTATATTAAAAAAATATATTTACCATTTAATACAATTTTGGTCATTGTACATAATTTCACCATTAAACCATACATAAACAAGTGTCAATCTTTTGATAGTTATTATCTCTTAAAAACACGCTTTTTGTTTTAACAACGGGAATTAATTTTAAATTAATTTCTGCCACTTATGTGTTTTGAATTTGGAAAAATGGATTCCATATTTGGAATCAGGATTTTCAAATTATGTCAATAGGTAACTTTTATTTTTAGACATTTTGAATAATTACTTTGGTAAATATTTTATTTATCATGGTTAAAGGGTAAATCTGGTAATAAGGTTTAAAAAATAATATTATAATAACACTAAATTACCCTAAAACGTGTCCTAAACTTATTGTTTGATACATGTCCGACCATGGGCATCTTTTTGTTGATTTGTGGACCACATAGAGCCACTTGTAAGTGATAATGAAACTTTATATTAATTAAGTTAAAATAAATACAAAAATGACATAAGCATATATCTTTTAGAAAAACAATTTTTACATAGGGTTATATATGTTGGATTTTCGACTATGAATATTCATTAGAAAGATAAATCGATTTTCTACATAATGGTATTTTATTTATAATTTTTAGACATTAAATAATTTAATTTATTTATAACACAATGATGATGTAGTAATTACCATAATAGTGTAAAATTAAAATAATTGATATTATAAATACCCAAATAAATATAATTTGAGACTTTTAATGAATTACACTAATTTATCAATTATTGAATAGAGTCCAAATTGACATAAAAGAGTTTTTAAAACAAATATTATATTATTAATTTATATTAAATTTCTAAAAATCTACGGTTCGGCAAAGAGACTTATATCGTGATAGTTGTATCATTAATGGACCACTTGGGGGTCTCTTGGATGTATATTGTAAGTTTATTAACTATATAATATAAAAATACAAAGTGACATGGTAAGTGTCAAACTAATTAACAAAGTGTTAAAACTAAAATATAAGGATAATATAATGACCCAAACCTATCTAAATTCTATTGGTTGAGTAGTTTTCGACCCATCCCCACCGTAACTTTTAAATAATCCACTTTGGAGCCATTATAACCCAAATATTAATTTATTATAAAATAATATTTCTAGATTTTCCAAAGGTTCCCCTCACCCCTCTTATAAAAGGAAACTCACCCTTCTCATGAATTCACACCTTCAAAGCCTTTTGTTTCGTCCAAACCTTTCCCAAATACTCTCTCAACTTCCCTCACTTCATCCTAGAGGCCTTACTTTAGTCAGAAAGCCATCCTAAGGATCCATTTTGATCAAATCAAAAGGAAGAACCCGAAGAAGAGGTAATGATTTCACCACCCTTTTTCAAGTTCCTTTCTTCTTCCACTTCTTATTTCTTTGTTATTACCATTATAAAATAATGAATCCAGTATCTACTATATACTGTAATATTATTATAAATATGGTACAACCATATTCAGTATTCTATCCATCCTTTGATTGACATGTCACCATACGTGCGTACGTACGGCTTACCGTCTCCACGTCGTGGTGTAATTGTTATTCAATATATTATTATTTAGATGGGTATAATAATGATTTTTAATTTATGTAAATAATAAATATAACATGATAATGATTCTCTATATATGTTATAAAATCCAATTTTATATTATTTTAATATCAAAAGAATGATATTTTTGCTCGTGCGTACGTACGGATTACCATCTCTACGACGCGATTAGATTCATTTCCAAGTTCACCATTCATCGACGATTATAAAAATATATATATTACTAATAAGTATGTAATATATGACATAATAATTCTACTGGAGATATATATATATATATATATATAAGGATTTATGTACTTACATATATCTTATTCACTTACTTCCGTTCAATACTATATGAAAACAGAAACAGCGTTTATGCGTACGTACGGACTACCGTCTCCATAAATGGTGTTTTCCATTTCATATATATGTCTATTATACATATTTATATTCTAAATATATATGATATACTTATCATGTTTTATATTCTGGAAGTATTTAAATCATTATCTAAGTGATACAACCAAGAGTGACAAGTTAAAACACATACGATAAAGAAAGTGATTGTTACCCAAAATGTTAACTTAACATGGAAATTATTATTAAATGGGTAATATAAAGTCATAAATTAATCATGTATGATATCATAAATATTAATATGGTTCTGGTATAATTTAATAACATACTACGATCTTCGTACAGGAGGTCAAACATACCCTCGACTAAAGGAAAGTGCAAGGTAAGGGGTTTTCATCTCACTCCTTATTCCAGTGAGATTCATGCCATATTGCAACAATTACCTTTTGTGTGGTGTATCTACTGCCCATAATTGTATTATTTGTGTAATACACTTTAATTTATGTGTATTTATATATTCATTTTATGATACCTCTTTAATGGGTTGTATGTTTCGTAAGTTACCAAATTGGTAAGGGTTTATTTCACAATCTCTTCATTATCTGAGGTTGTTTATACGTAATAATCTACTAAGATTTCTTTATCATCCACATCCATGTTTCTAAAAAATTTATTTCAAAATATTTTTACTATTTACTATAATATGGGTTAAAGTCATTTATACCCTTGTTGACTTTTATAAGTGGTTTATAAAGAAATCTTTCCGTCATTTTCCAAACAAGGTCCTTTTTATCCTTTTCGACAGAATTAAAGTAAAAATGTTTTTTTAACTTATACAGCGGGAGCAGTCATTCTCCGCCGTTATTACACCTTTGAAGCTTCCTTCACAATATTATAAAGATATTTTCAAAATAATGGTTTTCTCTATAATTATGCGACTTTTAAATGATTTCAAAAAAAAAAGATATTTCTCTCAAATAGTATTGATTTCATCTATGTCAACATCCTTTGATAAATTTTAAACTTGTTTCAAGTTTATTTATTATGATACAAATCATCCATATTGTATTTAAGGTTTTGTGATATTTTTGACTATGGATGAGTTATTTTTATGCCATTAATGGTTTATGATTAATGTTTTCACATTTTGTATGTTAGTTTTAATACGAATGTTTATGTTATATTTCATCCTCTTCTTAAGATGATTGTGTTGGACTAGTATGTTCCAGGTTGGAGACTGGTAAAAGTAAGCCCTCCGGGTTTGTGTCCAGTTATTAGAGGCACTCCAGGTTGGTGTCCGGTTATTAGAGGCACTCCGGGTTGGTGTCCGGTTATTAGAGGCACTCCGGGTTGGTGTCCGGTTATTAGAGGCACTCCGGGTTGGTGTCCGGTTATTAGAGGCACTCCGGGATGGAGTCCGGTTACGGAGGCTCTCCGGGTTGGGTTCTGGTTATAGTTATCCCTTAGGTCTTGGCACGAGGCCTCGACATAGAAATTAAAGTTTGGCATCATGCATTCCATCATTATGAAAGAGGTTAGTGATATTTCATGTGATTATTTGATTAGTAGAATATCCATGTGAATAAGTAAATGGCATTATTTAATTTTATTTCTTCCATAATATGTTGATGTTCAAGTTTAAAAAGCTTTTGTTTTAGTTTTATACATTTCCTTAAATGTTTATGCTTATTTTTGAAAGCTTCTGCTGTATTGCTTACCCTTAATGAGAATTTGAGCTCACCCCTTTCTATGTTTTATTTTTCCCATGATTCCAAGAAGAGTAATGTGATTGATATGCAGGGTTAAGCCAAGGGAATAATGGCATTCATAAAGATTATTTATGTTGTTTTTTACATCTTAAAGTGCAAATGGAACATTCATGTATGTGATCTATTTTTCCAAGACTGATAAAATGATCGGTCTTTCGAGACTTTATTCCTTGTAATCATGCCAATGTATTAAAATAATGCACCGAATCTAGGTAACTGGAGTCGGGGCGTTACAAAAACATCCACCAAACTAGGAAATATAATCAAAGCAAAAACCATTCATTGTTATTCAAACATAGATAGTTGTTTAGTGGATCTGGGTCTTTGATTTATATGTTTTGAAAATTATATATTCCCTCTCAATATTGTTATATATTTTTATTTATTTCTCCATATCTTAGTTTATTCATTCATTATTTATTGTTATTAATATATTTTATAAGATTCATTATTTATTATTTTTTATTTTTTATTATTATTTTTTCTTATTATTTATTATTATTCAAAATTATTATAGAATTATTATTTATTGATTTCTCTTTTTTTGTGTTGAATAACTTTCCTAAGTACAGGAAATTAATGTATATAGTAAATAAATTTACGTATTTTGTGATAAATTGGAAGTTTTTCTACGTAAAGGAATTTTCTCAAAGGAGGGAATTTTATATATAGATATTTGACTCTTCCAAATTGAAAATTTAGCATAGTATGTACCTTTATGTGTCATGAGAAGGTTGATTCCATGATTAAATGAACCATTAAGTACACACTATATAGAAATAATTATGTTCTATATAATGTAATGAACCATCTTGGGTCAGACTAAACCATTATTTGAGACTACTCACCACAAGGCCCTAAGTGCATTATGATCACCACGGGATGGTGAAATGCTTCAGGCTATTAAAACTAATCGATTAGGAATTATTTCATCCTTAAAATCCCCCAAAATATAATGAATAAAACAATAGAAAATCTGATATGATATATCCATAAATTTGACATCCATACATGTAAATAAATAAATAAAAATAATAGAAACAATCAAATAGATTATAATAGGAATAAAAATCATACATTCAATAACACTTTATAAAATGAAAGTAATGTTTTAAAAAATGTTAAATATTCATAATAATCTAAATATGGCCAAGGTCAAAATGAATGATACCTAAAAAAATAAAAATACACTAATATTTAAGGATCCTCAAAATGGTTCACATGAGTAGTCACCATTGGACATGTGGTCACCACAAATTCAACACTAATAAGGATATTGTAGGTGTCAATAAGTGCCACCATAATAATTGGTTCCTTTTTTATTTAATATATAAGAAAGAATTAATAAAATCATAGTATTATACAACCATGAATATATATAACATCTTTCTCACTGATAACCATTAGATTTATTTTGATAAAAATTACATTTTGAAATAACCATTTTGTTTCATATGAAAATATTTAGAAAACATTCATAAATCCTTTAGTTTTAATAAAAAAAGCCAATTTCTATAAATATAATGAACAAAAAATGTAAATAATATCTAATGGAAATGTGTTATAATCAATATAAGAACATTTAAATGATAAAGTTTGAATAGAATGATAACATATTTCAACAAAACATAATACATGTGTCATTGGTGCCTAACCTTTTGGTAAAATAAATAATATAATGGTGGTAATAGGAATTTATTTCATATCACTACTAGATATACTTCAACCCATAGGGAAGGCACAATCACACCTAGGGAAAAATCCATGGTATACCATAACTATCATTGCACTCATCTAGGTTAAAAAAATACCCCAAAGATTTACCATGTACAAACCAACATCCATTCACTTTTCATAATCATTACTTATAATTTCACAAGAAAGAAAAACCCTTTAAATCAATACAAATACCACAGTTAAAGAAACATAGTTCATAATTAAATTCCCTTTAAAAACATCTTTTAAAATTCATTTTCAAGAAAACATCCCCTTTGAAATATTTTGTCAAACACTTCTTGTTGTAATTGTTTTATGGAAAACTATATGAAAACCTATTTAAATACAAAAAAATCCAAGAAAAAAATAAATAATCACATAGAATCCCTCAATAAATAAAATTAATTGTATTTTAGAAATAAAACCCAAATTAAATCCAAGAACCATTTTTAAACCAAAGCAGAGATATGTTATATAGAGACACCTACCTTAAATCAGACATAACATCATCACCTTCATTAAATAGATCAAGAACCAAAGATAAGGGACCCTCAAAAGACTATAAACCAAGAAAATCAATATATAAAATCAACCCAATCCAAGGATTTATCTACCATATATGACTAGGGAACCAAAGAAAAATAAGAAATTAGTGGAATAAGAGAGAGGAAATCCATGAGAAAACTTGAGTTTACTTTTATGAATCCACACTAGGATTAAGAGAAATCACCAATAAGTCTATATTGAATGGGAATACATGGTTGGGATCCATAGGTCATTAAAATAAGAATAAAATAAATAGGAAGGTGTTAAAATCATATAAGGGGAAAATTTTAATTTTTCGTTTTTTAATTCCATGCATACTAGGTCACAGAACAACCTCCCCTCATTTTGACATTATTTAATTCCCATAAAATCACCCCCACTACTTGATTTTAATCTTAGTGAAACCTCCCTAAGTCCTGAAATGATACACCTCCTCATGTCACACCTCCATTTCCTGAGAGGATTAACAATGCGACCTCCCTTAGTAATGGATCAACACACCTTACTAGAAAACACCCCCACTACTTGGGGAGGGTTATGATGTGACCTTATATAGTATAAAAATATAACCACTATAAACTCTATAAATTTCCAAAAAAAATAAATATATATATATATACAAAAATTAATAAATGATGTTTTTTTAATTGAAAATGAAAGAGAGGGTGTCATAATTTTCCCCACCATTAAACTTCTTCCCAAAAAAAGTCCTTAATACTTATTATTATAGAATAAATGAGTCCATTCCTCTTACACCTAATCCTAACACTACCAAGTATCATAGTTATCACTTCCATACAACAAAAGAACACAATTTATAATAATAGACTTACCTTATACCACTCTGACATGGTGATATACTATATAAAAAAGTTCTCAACAAAGGTAGTTTCAGTTTCTAATTCTAAATCCTCCTACTTCATGATGTGATATAGGTCCAGATGATACTTGTTAAGTTGGGAAACATGAAATACATGTTAAATATATGTCATCTGATATGGTAATCCCATATGGTATTCCGCTTTCCTACGATACTCTATAATCTCAAATGGATTGACATAACATGGCATAAACTTAACCCATTTAACAAATTGATGATATCCCTATCATGGGGATACTATAAGTAACACCAAATCACTGAATTCAAACTCCAATGAACAATGTTGATGGTTAAAATAATATTTATGGTGACTCTAAGACCCTGTCAACCATTTTTTAATAATCAGAATCTTCATATTTATCTACTAAATTAGTCTTGGTCCTAATAAGTAATTCTCATCAAATTTTGACCAATATAAAGGGAAATAGAATGGTCATCCATAAAAATATTTTTAGGCTTCTATATTTATTGATTATTGATAACTATTTTTATAAAAGAACTCAACCAATGATAGATGTTTCTCCCAATAGCCTCCAAAATCAAGCATCCATGCTTAGAGTATATCATCAAGAATCTAAAGAGCCTCGTTCCATCTAACCATCTATATATAGAGAGTAGGTCATGTTCAATTTCAACTGAGAACTCATTTCTTCCTAACTACCCTTATCAAAACAATAATTGGAGTGTGTCTCTACATTAGATACAATGGTTGGAGGAACTCCATGAATCTTTAATATCTCTCAAAGATACAAGTGTCTATGATCTTCTATCTTTAATAAATCTAAAATATGAAGAAATATTTTTGATCACGTGAATAAAATTATAATAACCTAGATACAATTATTCCCACTAGGAGACTAAGAAAATTTGACAAAAAATATTTAAAAATATCATCCCACATCTATACAATAATCATAATAAACTACAATTAACATGCTATCTTCTGGACCTCATCCTTATTCCTATAATATAGCAATCACATAGTTCATCTTGAGAAACCAATATTGGTCTATGCGATTATAAAATTATTTTTATACTTGAGTTGAACAACCTACCTATAATTTTTACCACCTTTGATCAACTCCTTCCTCAAGGATAAGTGAACAATAATCCTCCTTAATAAATAACCATCACCATCAAGAGACTGTGAACAATCAAAAAATGTTTCAATACCATTTAAGATTTCACTAATGCATGGATAATCAGGATCTACTACCCACTTAAGCAAAATTTGATCATCCAAAGAGGGGGTGGCTTACACACTAGCCGCAAACACCTGATCTACCTCTTGTGCATTCAGATGTAATTTAGTGAATTAGACCATAAAAATACAATCCTCCTATAATTATTTCACTATTAGAATTGGTAAATTTTAATTCATGTCATCCTCCACTACATTCACTTTACTTTAGGTGTAGACTATATCAAAGTCAAAATCATGGAGATACTCTACACATAAACTCTTCCATATATTTAGATCCCTCTAGGTGAAGATATAATTCAGAATTTTATGGTTAGAATATACTTTAAACTGTTCCCTAAAAAGTTAATGTCACCATATCTTTAAATCATGTATCATAACTATAAATTTAATGACATGAGTGGGGTAATTATTCTCATGAGGACATAACTAGATATCTCTATATTCCAAAACATAGTTACATTACATATGGACATAGCCCAACCTCAAAAATAAGGCATCAAAATACACTACATAGTCCAATACCATCTCCAAATGAATCGAAACAAGAGATAAAGTCACTATAACTTTAAAATCCTCTACGGATCCTTGGAATTTATTGTCCCAATAAAATTTCACACCCTTATAGACCAAATTTTTAAATTAGATTTTAATATTGAGAAATCATGTATATAACATCTATATAATCTAGCTAATATGATTTAGATCATGATCATGAAAACATTCCTAGGCCTTTTCCTAGATATTAATACTTGGATCTTATTAGGGACCATATAAATACCTTTCAGGGGCTCCACATTACCAAAAAACTTCACTTGTTGTATCCTGAAGAAGAATTTTTAAAATTCTATATATAAGAGATGATCCCTCAAAGTTATTAAAATGACATCTAGATGTCCCTTAGGACCATCCCTTGTCTTAGAGTAAACCAAGATTTCATCCATGAACACCACAAAAAGGAGTTGAGATAAAAATGGAAGATCTAATTCATTTAATCCATGAAAATAACAGTGGAATTAGTAAGGTTTAAACTCATAACTAAGTACTCATAATTACATTACCTACTCCTAATGGTGGTCTTGGAAATATCCAATTCCCTCGCCCTTATTTGATTGTATCCTAATCTAATGGAAATATTATATAACCATGTCTCTTCTGTGAGTTGTTAAAAGTGATCATCAATATGAGATAATAGGTATCTATTCTTAATGGTCACTAAAATTTTTCTTCCAATAATCAATGAAAAATAGAATTATTTTATATATCTTATTTGAAAAGAGAACCAATTATTCCCATAGTGATATTCTACGATGAATAAAACCCTTTCTCTCAATATTCTCTAGTTGGTCCATTATGTTGGATCTGAATCTACGGATTACACACAAGAGGGGGGTGAATTGTGTCTTTTCAAAATTATTACAATCTCTTCAATTTAGACAAATTCTGTCCACTATGCTTTTGCACGATTAAATATGCAGCGGAAAAAGTAAAAGCATGAACACACGGATGTATAGTGGTTCGGGGAACAGAAGGCCCCTAGTCCACTCCACCAACGCTCAAATCCACGAGCTTGGCGATTTTCACTATCTGGTCCTCGTTTCCACAGACCTGTCCACAACTGTGTACAGGCAGTTGACACCTTTACAAGATTCAGGCAAACACAGCCTTCCTGGTTCAAACACGAACCCACACAGCTTAGAACGAGAAGCTGATCACTCAAAAATAAAAAGGGTTTCGATAAAGAAAACACTTCTCCAGTTGTTCTTTACAATTGCAACAGAAAGCAATTGACAGTAGATAGATCGTTGTCTTCAGAAAATAAAGATCTGTAATCAAAACAGTTCTGAGTCGATCCAGTTGCAATAGATATTACCAGAAACTTCACAACTTCAGCAGCAATAGATTCACAACAGATAGTCGATGTAGAACACGTGAATCTGCTATCAAGATCTTCCTTCGGTAATAAAGGTTTTACACTTCTTCTCGATCACCAGAAAAGAACGCCTTTATACAGTCTCTGTTTCTTGCTCGTTAAAAGATCAATCTATATCTTTCACACACTTTTATGTGTATATATATATCCGAAGTTTCCAAGATAGAACATATATATTCAAATCTGAGAAAATCTTCCGCATAAATAGATCCATGAAAATCTCCTTCAGATTCGCGATATTAAAAAGAAATAACAGAGCCGTTGTAACTCCCCTGAAGAATCGGCATAAAAAGCTCCGTTTAAATCAATCAGTAATCTGTTGAAAATCGTCTTTGATTCAGTCAAAGTCGTACTTAAGAATCGGCTCGAAATCCGCCTAATAATCCGCTTGTTTGACCAATGCAAAAGGAAATATCATCTGTCAAAAATATCCCGACGCCAAACGTAGGGTTGATGACGTGGCTCCAAACGTAGGGTTCACAACGTAAGGTTCACAAACGTAAGGTTCAGAACGTAAGGTTGAACATACATACTTTCTCTTCAGCATTCAAACGTAGGTTTGATCATCCATACTTTGTCTCGCTTCAACTCTTCAAAGAACGTACGGTTGATTATAAAAGTAAGGTTGATGATCCATACTCTTGAGAAACAAACTCAACACTGAAAACTAACGTACGGTTTCTCTTCCATACTTGTCCAACAACAAAAACGTAAGGTTCCTTCCAAACGTAATGTTCTTCTTCAATACTTTTCAACAACGTAAGGTTCATTAACCATACGTTTCTTTTAACATAAAAAGTAAACTTTTCATCCATACGTTACGTTCATCAACGTAGGGTATGAACAGTGATTCCAGTACGCGCTAAAATTGATCTCGCGCTACAGTGATTCCAGAACACGCTAAAATTGATCTCGCGCTACAGTGATTCCAGAACACGCTAAAAATTGATCTCGGAATAAATGAAGTATGAAATCTCGTTATATGAAATAAATAAATAAAACAAATTCCTGCAAAATACTCAACGAAATAATTAGTAAATAATTAAGGGTATTTGTGAGCATCAAAATCATCATAAAGAGACAGAGTATTATTTAAAATAATCTCCCCCTTAAAAAAACATTATTTTGAATTGTTTGAAAACAATACATTGCTCAACAATCTCCCCCTTTTTGATGATCACAAAACCCATAAAATAATAGAACTAATTTAATTGCAATCTTTATTGAAAAATTAGTTTTATAAAATTTTAGAATTCTGAAAGGATTAAAACAATATTTAACTATAATAAAATTTCTCCCCCATAAAAATAAATTTTCAGCTAAAAAATAGATAAAAGATAAATGTCTTCTCCTATATATCCAAATTTCTTCATAGGAAACAAATGAATTTAAATGTTGTGTTTATCCAAATTCTCCCCCTTTTTGTGATATCAAAAAGAATGAAAAAATTACGGATTTGAACACATTCAATATTGCACTGAACTATAAGTAAATGCTATAATTAACTGTATATGAATAAGTGAATTTGTTATACTGGCTAACTCAATCATAAATCAATAAATAACAACAAAACAAAAACAAAAGAAGAGAATTTTCATTCACAAGCTGTTATATATATAAACGATTGTGATATACAGAGGAATCAAGGTTCATGGATAAGACAGGGAAAAAGGTGTCTATCTCCTTTGAATCGCGGTCTTGATCTCTGTAAACTGTTCTCTGAGCCTCTTCATCATCCCATCTCCTAACTTGATGATAAGATCTCTGTTCTCTTGAGTCATATGAATATCTTCAATCAAATTAACTCTGAAAAACTCATGCATTCTTTCTTCTTTTTCAACAAAAAGAGCCAGTTTCTCTGATAACTGATTCAAAAGAATCCTAATCGGTTTCTCTCCAGATGTCAACAGATCCACTAAAAATTTCTGATTATCTAGAAAAACTGACAAAGGGACACTATTACACTAAAGATCGTGTAATCTGTCACTCATATTGCTTAGTTCTCCAGTAATTGCTTGAAATCTTCGAATCAAATCAGGTGAAGAGCCTGATCCACTCACAGCACTGTTTGAAACAGACTCAAATTTATTCTCCATGTAAATCTTCATCTCAGACAAATCATCTTTCTTTACCATCTCTGATTTTAACTGATCAACAGCATGAAACATATCAGTCTTAAACAAATCTACTTCCTGTCTTGAAATAGTACATTCTTTCAGCTTCTGAAACTTCAACTGCTCTAAGTTCAGAGAATTTCTGAGACTATCATTCTCAGATTCTAATTGAGAGATACGCTTGTACAACTCAACAACTTCTTCTTTTCTCGAATCAGGGGCACCCTGTGCTCTATTCTCATGTCCAGAAATAGGTTGATGAGGCAGGGCAAGTGGTAAAGAATCTGCATCTGACTGTTCTTTGTCCTTGTCCTGACAAGGTTGATCCACTGAACTAGCTTTTGAAGCTTGAAACTCTTCCACTGAAAAATCTTCCTGAAGTACCTCTGTATTAGCTTCAGAAGTACGTTCATCACGAGCAGTAGTCTCTCTGACTTCTACTGAATGGTCAAGAACAATATTTTCATGTAAATCTTGAGGTCGGGCCACTTCTTCACCAGGCACTGCCTCCATAAGTTGTTCTTGTGGAATTACTTTTTCAACAGCCACAGCAGCAGATTGAGGTTCTTTTTGGATTTCCGGTTGAGCTACTGGTTCCTCTATCGGTGTAGTTTGCTCCACAACAGCTTCTCTCACAAATGAATAAGAAATTACCGGTTCAGAGGATTTCAAGGCAGGAGAGATAATTTCTTCATCAATTGACCTCTTCCTTCTAGATTGAAGTCCTTCTTGACTTCTCTCTTCCTCAACTTCCTCCATCTCAAAGCGAATTCTCCTTGCCACTGTACTAACCCTTGATTCTGCTTGTCCCTCCTTGGACTTAGCCGGTTGAGCCTGAGCACTCTCTGAGTCTTCCTCAGCTCCAACAGGTAAGAGTTTTCCTTTAATTGTGCTCCAGAAGTATCCTACTTTCCTCAAAGTTCCAGCATTAAAAACATTACTGTGGTGACATTTCACCCCAGCATCTACCAATCTGATCATTCCTCTTTTAAACAAAAACAAAGAAATGAACCTTCCATAAGGGAAAAAGGTCATTCTTGCTTCACTCTTACAGCAGTATCTCAGATATCTTATCATAAACCGAGGAAAATTAAACTTAATCTCACACATCAGAAGATACATTATGTACATGTCAGGGTATAGGATTTTCTCCATCTCAGCCATCCTTGGTGCTAAACCAGTCTGAACAAATTTTACCAAGATTTTCTGATCGGGCTCCAAATCTTTAATAAACATTTTCTTTATCACTCTGGTTCCAAACAGAAAAGACATAATGTCTTCAGACTTATGTACAGAATCTCCAATATTCCGTAAATCGAAATGAAAAACTCCTTCATGAGGGCAGTTAAGAATTTGACTTATCTCTACAGATGATATGGAAAAGTCCTTATCCTCTATTTGAGCCAATAAACTATCCTCCGTATCTCCAAGGCTAAATTGAACAGTTCTAAAGAAATGTCTCATTTCTGCCTCATATAGAAACTCAGAAATTTCACTATTAAAAGCTTGCTCAAGGCTTTGAAACGACAACGCTTGCTTCAACAGTAAATTAGTTTCAAACAGCCATTCTAAATCTATGACTTTACCTTGCAGTATTTTCCGACCAACTACTTTAGGTTTCTTTGCAGCACTGCTCTCAGCTTCATCTGGACGCTTAGTCTTTGCCATTTCAACAACGATTTCTGAAGGTTCGTAAGTTTAGGGTTTGAAGATTCAGAAAAGGGTTTTGGAGCAGATGTGCGGTTTTAGGTTTTCGAAAGGGTTTCCGAAAAAGGTGAAACAGTTTAGAAGGTGAAACGGTTCTGACAGCCTTGATTCCCGTGTAATCACTAATCATTACTTTTATTTAAAACAAAATAAAATTACTTATAGCGGGAAACAAAAATTAAGCAGAATTTGAAAACAGAATAAGATTAAAAAAAACTATTTAAAATTAAATAAACCTAACTCCCCCTTAATAAATTCAAACCTTGCTGTGGGAAGTGGTTTAGTAAAAATATCTGCTAATTGATTTTCTGTATTTACAAATTCTAAAAATATATCCTTTTTAAACACATGATCTCTTAAAAAGTGATGTCTTATATCAATGTGCTTAGTTCTAGAATGACTAATAGGATTTTTTGAAATATTAATTGCACTAGTATTATCACATAAAATAGGTGTATTATTGAAATTTAATCCAAAGTCCATAAGAGTGTTTTTCATCCACAACACCTGTGCACAGCAACTACCTGCAGACACATATTCTGCCTCGGCTGTTGACAGGGCAACTGAGTGTTGTTTCTTACTAGACCATGATACTAAAGACTTTCCTAAAAAGTGACATGTTCCTGAAGTACTCTTCCTATCTAATCTACAGCTTCCAAAGTCAGCATCTGAATATGAAATTAAATTAAAATCAGAGGTTTTTGGATAAAGCAGAGATTGATAAATAGTACCTTTTAAATATCTAAAAATTCGTTTAACAGCAGTTAAGTGGGATTCTTTGGGATTTGATTGAAATCGAGCACAAAGACATACTGAATACATTATATCTGGTCTACTAGCAGTAAGATATAACAAACTACCAATCATACCTCTATATAACTTGTTGTCCACTGATTTTCCAGTTTCATCCAAATCAAGTTTTATATTAGTACACATAGGAGTTGTAAATGTCTTGCTGTTTTCAAGTCCAAATTTCTTAAGTAAATCAGTAATGTATTTGCATTGATTTAAAATATTTCCAAAATATTTTTGAAATATTTGAA
This sequence comes from Viscum album, assembly GCA_963277665.1. Taxonomy (NCBI): domain Eukaryota; kingdom Viridiplantae; phylum Streptophyta; class Magnoliopsida; order Santalales; family Viscaceae; genus Viscum; species Viscum album. Next base: position 370,009,758 of record OY728165.1, read on the forward strand.
GACCCAAAAAAAAATTTAATTCTCCCATCATACTCATTTCAAATTCTTTTTGCATTAATTCTGAAAATTCATGACAAAGAATTTTATTGGTTGATCCAAAAATTACATCATCAACATAAATTTGAACCAACAAAACATTATTTTTCACAGTTTTCTTAAAGAGTGTTGGATCTGGTAGTCCAACAGTAAAATCATTTTTCAAAAGAAAAGAACTTAGTCTTTCATACCAAGCTCTAGGTGCTTGTTTAAGGCCATAAAGAACTTTAGTAAGTTTGAAAACAGAATCTGGTTTTTGAGAATTTTCAAAACCAGGAGGTTGCTCAACATAAACTTCCTCCATTTAATAACCATTTAAAAAGGCAGATTTAACATCCATCTGAAATAATTTAAAATTCATATAAGATGCATAGGCTAAAAGGATTCTAATGGCTTCCAACCTGGCTACAGGTGCAAAGGTCTCATCATAATCTATTCCTTCTTCTTGATTATATCATTTAGCTACTAATCTTGCTTTATTTCTAGTTATTATCCCTTGATCATCCTGTTTATTACTAAAGACCCATTTAGTTCCCATTACTGGATAATCATGTGGTCTTTCAACTAATTCCCAAACCTTATTTCTCTTGAACTGGTTCAATTCATCCTGCATTGCTATTACCCAGCTCTCATCATCTAAGGCTTCTTCTATGGTCTTAGGTTCTTGTTGGGATAGGAAAGCAGAGAATTCAACTATGTTTCCAAAGTTTCTTCTAGTTTGAATACCAGTCTCTAAGTCACCTATCACAGATTCTAAAGGGTGATTCTTTAAGGTTCTAGACTGTCTAGGCATTATATTCAAAGGTTCTTCAGTGTCATGTTCTTCTGAACTGGACTGAATTTCTTTTATATCATTTTCAAAATCATTATTTAAATTCTCAAGTCTCATGTTTTCATTAGAATCAGGTTCATCTATTTGTTCTATCCTTTTCTCAAAAGGATCAGATTCATCAAATTTCACATGAACTGATTCTTCAACAATCCTTGACTTTTTATTATAGACTCTATAAGCTTTGGAGGTTGCAGAATATCCTAAGAAAATACCTTTATCAGATTTTGGATCAAATTTACCAAGATTATCTTTGGTATTCAAGATGTAAACCTTGCATCCAAAAACTTTAAAGTAATTTACTTTAGGTTTTCTGTTATTCCATAGTTTATAGGGTGTCTTTTTCAAAATAGGTCTTATTAAAATTCTATTCATTATATAACAAGCTGTATTAACAGCTTCTGCCCAGAAATATATAGGTAGGCTATATTCATTTAACATAGTTCTAGCCATTTCTTGAATAGTTCTATTTCTTCTTTCTACAATCCCATTCTGTTGAGGTGTTCTTGGAGCAGAGAAGGTGTGTTTAATACCCATGTTTGAGCAAAAGGAATTAAATTCCTGGTTCTCAAATTCTCCACCATGATCACTTCTCAATGAGATTATATTAAAACCTTTTTCATTTTGAATAGATTTACAAAAACCTTCAAATAAACTAAAAGCTTCACTTTTAAATTTCAAAAAGAAAATCCAAGTAAATCTAGAATAATCATCAACTAATACATAAACATATAATTTACCAGCTAAACTTGCTACTCTTGAAGGTCCAAACAAATCCATATGGATAAGTTCTAGAGGTTTAGTTGTAGCAACTTTATTAACAGATTTGAATGATGATTTGTGTTGCTTGCCAAGCTGACATGCATCACAGAATCTGTCATTTTCAAATTTGAGACTAGGCAAATCAGAAACTAGTTGTTTCTTAGATAATTTATGTAAAGCATATATATTGCAATGACCAAGTCTTCTATGCCAGATCCAGGATTCACTTATATTAGCAGTTAAGCAGTTTACTTGTTGTTTACACAAGGAATACAAATCCAAAGTATAAACATTATCAGTTCTGGGTGCTCTAAACTTAAACAGTTTATCTTTAGAAACAGTACAACTATTGTTAGTAAAATCAACAGTGTATCCATCATCACAGAGTTGAGAGATACTTATCAGATTGTGTTTTAACCCTTGTACATAAAGTACTTTGTTGATTGAGACTGTCTCTGGATCTCCAACTGTTCCAATACCAATAATCTTTCCTTTGGCATTGTCACCAAAGGTGACAAGTCCTCCTTCCTTTCGAGTAAGAGAAGAGAAATTAGCTGAAGTTCCACTCATGTGTCTTGAGCAGCCACTGTCCATATACCATATTTCTTTCTTTCTTTGGTGACCTGCTACCTCATCAGTTTCAGCCATGAAACACATATTTGCTTTTAAATTGGCTTCCTCCTTCTCTGAGCTTGATTCAGAAGAATTACTTGAGTCTTCAGAAACACTCCAAGTAGCTTTCATAGCTTTCTTGTCTTTCTGCTCATAATCATCTCTTTTGAAGAATTTCTTCTTCTTTGCATCTTTCAATTTTGGGCAATCCGGTCTGATATGTCCCATCTTTTTGCATTCATAACATCTCACTTCCTTGCTATCCTTTTTGAAGGATTTCTTGAAGTCTTTCTTCTTACTATAGAACTTTCTGAATTTTCTGGCTAGCTGAGCCAGTTCTTCATCCGAATTTGAAGAATCAGAGCTTTCTGATTTAGCACTTACTTCTCTGTTCTTCATCTTTCTATCCTTTTGTTGAGAAGTCACTTTCAACGCAGTGTTTTCCATTTTTATGTAGACTTTATGCTCATTTACCTCATCTTGAATTTCATCCTCGTACATCATCAATGTACCAATCAGTTCTCTCATAGTTAGATCTTTAACAGAAGTTGATTGTCTGATTGCTGCAGAGATTCCATTCCATCGAGTAGGAAGTACTCTCAGTACCTTCAACGCTTGATCACCCTGCTTGATTGGTTCTCCTAGAGCTGTTATATTATTGATAATTTCTGTCAATCTTCCATTCATCTGAGTGATGCTCTCTCCTTCAATCATTCTGAAAGTATCGAATTTTAACTTAGCAGTTGCATATCTCATCTGTCTTACATTATCTGTTCCTTCATAAGCAACAGCTATTGTTTGCCACATTTCATATGCAGTCGGGCATTGAGATACTCTGTTAAATTCATCTGGTCCTAGACCACAGATGATTGCATTCATAGCTTTTGAATTTATGTCATACTCAGCCTCTGTAGCAGCACTCCATGTATCGGGATTTTCAGGAATTTCATAGGGAGTCAGAATCTTTGAATAGACTTTGTAACCAAGATTTTTCAGATAAATAATCATACGTGATTTCCAGCAACCATAATTATCTCCATTAAAGTAAGGTGCTCTGACCATTGACATTCCCTCTCTCATATCAGCCATGATACACTATGTATAATCTTTAAATACTTCTAGCTTGATAAGACTTTAAAAATAAGAAGCTCCTCCTCTGATAACAATTGTTGGATCTGAATCTACGGATTACACACAAGAGGGGGGTGAATTGTGTCTTTTCAAAATTATTACAATCTCTTCAATTTAGACAAATTCTGTCCACTATGCTTTTGCACGATTAAATATGCAGCGGAAAAAGTAAAAGCATGAACACACGGATGTATAGTGGTTCGGGGAACAGAAGGCCCCTAGTCCACTCCACCAACGCTCAAATCCACGAGCTTGGCGATTTTCACTATCTGGTCCTCGTTTCCACAGACCTGTCCACAACTGAGTACAGGCAGTTGACACCTTTACAAGATTCAGGCAAACACAGCCTTCCTGGTTCAAACACGAACCCACACAGCTTAGAACGAGAAGCTGATCACTCAAAAATAAAAAGGGTTTCGATAAAGAAAACACTTCTCCAGTTGTTCTTCACAATTGCAACAGAAAGCAATTGACAGTAGATAGATCGTTGTCTTCAGAAAATAAAGATCTGTAATCAAAACAGTTCTGAGTCGATCCAGTTGCAATAGATATTACCAGAAACTTCACAACTTCAGCAGCAATAGATTCACAACAGATAGTCGATGTAGAACACGTGAATCTGCTATCAAGATCTTCCTTCGGTAATAAAGGTTTTACACTTCTTCTCGATCACCAGAAAAGAACGCCTTTATACAGTCTCTGTTTCTTGCTCGTTAAAAGATCAATCTATATCTTTCACACACTTTTCTGTGTATATATATATCCGAAGTTTCCAAGATAGAACATATATATTCAAATCTGAGAAAATCTTCCGCATAAATAGATCCATGAAAATCTCCTTTAGATTCGCGATATTAAAAAGAAATAACAGAGCCGTTGTAACTCCCCTGAAGAATCGGCATAAAAAGCTCCGTTTAAATCAATCAGTAATCCGTTGAAAATCGTCTTTGATTCAGTCAAAGTCATACTTAAGAATCAGCTCGAAATCCGCCTAATAATCCGCTTGTTTGACCAATGCAAAAGGAAATATCATCTGTCAAAAATATCCCGACGCCAAACGTAGGGTTGATGACGTGGCTCCAAACGTAGGGTTCACAACGTAAGGTTCACAAACGTAAGGTTCAGAACGTAAGGTTGAACATACATACTTTCTCTTCAGCATTCAAACGTAGGGTTGATCATCCATACTTTGTCTCGCTTCAACTCTTCAAAGAACGTACGGTTGATTATAAAAGTAAGGTTGATGATCCATACTCTTGAGAAACAAACTCAACACTGAAAACTAACGTACGGTTTCTCTTCCATACTTGTCCAACAACGAAAACATAAGGTTCCTTCCAAACGTAATGTTCTTCTTCAATACTTTTCAACAACGTAAGGTTCATTAACCATACGTTTCTTTTAACATAAAAAGTAAACTTTTCATCCATACATTACGTTCATCAACGTAGGGTATGAACAGTGATTCCAGTACGCGCTAAAATTGATCTCGCACTACAGTGATTCCAGAACACGCTAAAATTGATCTCGCGCTACAGTGATTCCAGAACACGCTAAAAATTGATCTCAGAATAAATGAAGTATGAAATCTCGTTATATGAAATAAATAAATAAAATAAATTCCTGCAAAATAATCAACGAAATAATTAGTAAATAATTAAGGGTATTTGTGAGCATCAAAATCATCATAAAGAGACAGAGTATTATTTAAAATAATCTCCCCCTTAAAAAACATTATTTTGAATTGTTTGAAAACAATACATTTCTCAACACATTAATTATTTTAACTCAGTTGGATCCATTTAATAAAATAAAATATAGAAGGAAATCATATATGGGAGTATATTGACAAATAACTCTACCTCCCATTGGGTTTTAAATACAATGAAATGCTTAGGTGAAACCTCATGATATCTATCCAACACTCACAAAAATTGACCATCCAAACTAATATCAACATTATACAAGAAAAGGATGAACAACTGACATGAAATTGAACCTATATCTAAAATGAAAGTCTCTAACCTGCTAAATCTGGGATACCACTCACCATAGAAGATGAGAGTGTTTCTATCAGGATAAAGTAACCAAAATTTTTAGGTAGTATTCAATTTAAACCTTAGTTCTCACTAACCAATATATGAAAAAAAAATCAAATATATCCCGGTTATGAACTAAGTGGTCCCAAAAAACCCTCAATATCGGGGATGGTTACACAACACTCAGGGAACTTAAAAACCTTTTATTTATTATTTTCTAAGTGATTATATATATCCATCATGTTTGATATCAACTCAAGATGTAAAAGTAAAGAATAAATCAACTTAATTAAAATATATTAATGTAAATAACTTATATAAAAAATCCAAATCCATAGAATAATAAATAAACATTGTACCTTTCACAATCACTATCCCAACATAAAAATCCAATTTCAAATGATTTAAAACATATAAATTCCTATATTTTTTATCACCCTAATACTTATTACAGAAATTGGATTCCCCTTTAATCTGGGAATGAGATATAACCCCCTTATATGAATCAACCCACATATGGATGTCTTTGGTAATAGAATATCCAACTATACAACCCTATGGTGGGTTTTTAAAGAAGAGTTATAAATAGAATAGGTGGTCACATTAAAGGCGGATCATAGGAACATCCTAGATTTCCTAATTTATGCAACCCAATTTACCACATTGGAAACACACTGATAGAATATTTCGAAAAGGTTTCATGTGAGTGGAATTAGAAGAATGATGCACACTCCCACTTCTACCTCATTGAGATTATGCATGATTTCTCTTCATAAAAGATAAAGAGATTTAATAACCCCTATAAAAATAAATACACCACCAAAACTAGTTACTCCCTCCATATCATTATCTTCCATAATTTATTTATCAACTATTTCAACATAAGTCGGGAAGTATAGAGAAATAATCCATTATTGAATATATCGATTCAACCCCACCTCAAAGTGTTGATATATAAGGTAATTTTTCATGATAAGTTTTGAGTAAATATGGAACAGCTATGAAAAAATTTTGGTATTCCATCACAAACTGAATTCCCTACTCTATAGCTACAAATCCCTTCATCCTTACCACCCTCAAGTTCTCTGTGTAGAACTGTTGATTGAACATTTGTTTAAACTCTGCCAAAGTGAGATCCTTATACAACTTGTATTGTACAATAAACTTCCACCATTTTTGGATTAGTACTTACAATATATACATGTAAAATATAAACTTGGGAATCTCTAGATTCCGAACTAACATAAATATATACTCAATATTATCTATCCATTATTGGGTTCTTAAGGGTCTCAATCATAATGAAAAACAAGTGGATTATTTCTATTTCACACTCGAGTGTGATCCAAAAGTTGAGTTTGAACTGAGTCAACTCCATTAACTAGATATCGGATGGTCATAATCAGCAACTCAGTGAGTATGGGGTCTATAGGGGGATTAGTCTATGGTGTTTTTTTTTGCTTATCCTTCCCTATGATTCACATGAGCCTTGAAGGGTGGAATGATCTATAGAATAAAAAACATAAAACTCTATCAATACATAATTCAACAAGGATATCATATAATATACCATCCAATTAATCATAAAAATAATAAATCAAACCACACAATTTCAAAATACTCCAGAATAAGACTCAAATAAAAACATAATTTCCCTACCATCCATGGTAACTCAAGGATCATCATGAGGAATTGTTTTCCAGGAAATCCCTTGTACACTCAACTTGATCTCCAATGGTCCTATATTCATATCTACATGCTCTCCCAATGAAAAGTGGGTGATTTAAGTCCATTATATAATGAAACTACCCATGTAAAACCAACCATTCATCTGATCCCACTTTCTACATGTCTATAAGGGTTTTCATAGTCAACCAAAGGCTTAAGACAACTAGAAAAGTATAAAAACTAATATACTAGGAAATATTTCACAATCTTAATCAAAAAATACATAACAAGGAATCCAATCTAAAATTCATCATGATGAATTTATACCTTAGACATCCATGCGTGTAAATAAATAGATATAAATAATAGAAAAAACCAAACATAGTATGGAAGTGAAAATAATAATAACATTCAATGTCAATATATAAACTGAAAGAAAAATGATCACCATTTTCACATATAAATAATAATATAATTAATTTTAAAGTCAATACGGATAATACATAAATAGATCAAAATATAACAATACGTAATGATCCCCAAAATTTTCTATATGATCCTTCCCCATGTAACCCATACTCACCGCAAACTTTATAGCAAGAAGCAAAATGAAGGTGCTAAGAAGTGGGTCCATAATATGTGACCCCTTTCCCTTTTCCTATATCAAGAAGAATAAAATTTTCATACACACAGTGTCATATATATGGTGTGAGTCAATTTTGAGTAAGATACCACCATGAATATTAATAACATCTTTCTCATTTCAAACTATAAGTTTTAGTTTCAGAATCACTAATTTTTTTAAATATCCATTATATTTCATAAGACAATAAATTGGAAACATTTCATAAATACTTTGGTTTTAATAAAACAAGCCAAGTTCCATAAATATCATGGATAAAGAAATGTAAATCATAACTATTTTCAACATGGTATAATCCACATTATAATATACAAATGAACATGTAGGCATAAATCAATAATATATCTCAACAAAACACAACATATGAAACATGGAGATCTATACTTTGGGTTAAATAAATAACATCTGGTTGGTAATAGTACTCACTTTCAGATCACTAGACAACATACATGAAACTAATAGAAACAAATACAACATTCATTTTTCAGTCTCATATGGTGTTAACCCTTAAGGAAGGAGAAATTACAACTAAGGAACTAGCTAGGAAAATTTTGAACTAGTATAATACCAATCTATTTACCAAAACACAATCAAGGTCTCCCATGTTCAACCCATCCTAAATTCACACATTATAATATATATCCATAATTTTACAATTAATTATCATCCCTTTACATCAATCAAAATCCCACACTCTAGGAAATATAATTCACAGAAAAAATTAATTTATAAATGTCTTTAAAAATTCAATCAAAATAAAACATCACATTTGAATCATTTTCTCAACCACTTCATGTACAAAAAATTATGTTTAAGGAAAATCAAATGAAAACACTATTTGAATCCAACATAATCCATGAACAACATAAATAATCTTATATAAATACTTAATAAATCATTTCAAATATATGTTAGAAAGAAAACCCAAAGGAAATCCCAGAACCCTAGGTAATCCAAATTAAATATGTGTTGTATAGATAAATCAATGTAAAATCAGTAATAACCTCATAACCTTCTGTTGGGAAAAATCCCCCAAGGTAACATTGCATCATTTTTGGGTTTGATTGTGTTTGTTGAAAAAGCAGGTTTCCATGGTGAATTTTCAAGCTCCAGAGATGTTGTTGACAATCCATGTTGACAAAGAACCATGACCAAGGAATAGATGATTTGGAGGTGGTATAAAAGAATATATACAAGGTGACGATGTTTTCCAGTGTTTTCCAAATTTTTGGGGTCCAAAATTTGAAGTCTGGTGAGCATCGCGAAATATGTTTCTCCTTGAAGATTTTATAAAAATATGTAAAAGGCATGAGTTTCATGAAGATAGGCTTTATCTATTGGATTTTGCGAAGACCATAACAATGTTGATGGTGATGCTTCGTGATTACGATGTGCTTCACGAATGGAAGAGTCAAAGATCACTACGTCGAAGAAGGGCATTGCGAGTGGAGCTTCATGGAGAAGGCATGAAGGAATTGATGGGATGCTCAGCGATTACGACGAGCTTCGCAATCGAAAAATTTCCATGATGCTTCGTGATATTGAGAGAATTTTGGCATAATTTTTAGAGCTTTGTGATTTTTGACCACACAGAATGTTTGAGGGTCAGTGGAATCACCTATAAATAGACCTCGACCCCCTCAGGAGAAGTAGAGAGTTTTTGAAGAAAATATTTTGCTCACGGCTCACGAAGGTGATTCGCGAAGGCAGTGTGCTTCGCAAAAAAAGAGCTTCACAGCGGCTAATCAGGCTCCGCAAAAGTTGTGAGCTCTGCGTTGGCTTAGTGAGCTTCATAAAGGAAGTCGCTCTGTAATGGATTGATATCCACAACGTCCTAAGATCTGCGAAATTTTGAGCTTTGCGAAAAGGCAGGAGCTTCGCGAAATCTTGTATGAGCTTCGCGAAATTGGGAGCTTTGTGTAGTAGGGTGCTTTGAGAAGGTGTTTCTAAAGGGAGTTGCCTGGTGTTCAGGGGAAAAGGGTTATTCATCAGTGGATGAAATTTGGACTTCAATAGAGCATCTACATATAGTGGAGGATGCATTCATTAGTGGTATTGAAGAGATCTACAGGTCTATAAATTGTGAGTGGATCTTCTGAAGAAGCAGTGATCTCACTTCAGTGGAGAGTGTAGTGAGTTCTCAAATTGTGAGTGGTTGAAAACCAGGAGGTACAGTGAGTCTACTTCGAACTTGTAAATATCAGTGCTCTTATAGTGGAATTGGTATATTGGCACACCTCTAGTGTATGCTCATTGGATATATCCCAGAGATGGTGAACCAAGTAAAAATTGTTGTGTCATGTGCATGATTTAAGGTTTATTCATACTCTATAATGGGAAGGAGAGAGAAGAGGGTTTTGTTTAACATCAAAACAAGATCAAAAGGGGTAGTTTTTTTAATCTATCATACCCTAATTCACCCCCCCCCCACCCCCTCAGGGTATCTAGCCTAGTGGACCTAACACGTTTATTAAGTACCTTAAGAAATAAAGTAAATTGAAGCTAAAGAGCCTACAATCCATGATATTCCACATTTATAATCATTCATATCTATGGATTCCAACCCCAAAACTAAAAATATTACCAAAATGAGATAACCAAACATAAAAACAAAATTAAGGAAATAATAGAGAGGAAATCCATGAGAAAAAATGAGTTTACCATGAAGAATACACACTACGATCAAGATAAACTAAGAATGAATCCTAGAAGAAGGAGAAGACTTGGATAATATCCATAGGATTCACAAATTAGGGAAAAATAATGTGGAAGGGGTTAAAATAAGGTAAGGTAAAAGAGTAAATTTCTAATTTTAATTCCAGGAAAACCAAGTTATGGTGAAAAACTCCCCTCATCGTGGCATTACATACTTCACAGAAAAATTTCCCCCACTTCCCGGGGTGAGTCACGATACATCACACCTCTCTAGATCACACCACTGATTCTTGGGATAATTTATGTCTTGACATATATTGTTTATGGAATGAGTCTTATGCACCCCCTCCCAAGGGAGGGTCGTCGTGTGACCCCCTTGGTCATGATGTGACCCCACTTGGTCTTGGTGTGACTAGCAATAGTCCAAAACTACAGGTTCTCAAAACTCTATAAATTACTCAAAAAAAGAAAATAAATAAATAATAATAATAATAATAGTAGTTATTTTACATAATTGAAAATGAAATCATGGTTATTACACGTAAAGTAAATAATATAGACATATAAAAATAGATTTTCATGTGAGCTCACTCAAATAAAAATATCAAGATAAGGTGGATAGAATTGGATTAAATTGAAATTACCACTAGTTTGCTATTGTATTGATGTTAATATATGAATCTTATTCTATAAATATGTGATTAATTTGGCCAAACTGAAATGTTTCATCATATTAAAAGGATCATGCCTCACGTATTATTATTGAAATGTTTCAAAATTCATGATTTGGTATTTTTGAAGGAAATGTGGAACATGGAGATATTTATAGGGATAATTCAAAGATTTAAATCCACATGTGGTTATTAAATGTTTAAAGGTCTATTTTAAAGGAATAATAAAAGGATAATTTTTATGGAGAATTGAAAAATTATTATCAGAGTCTATGATTGAAAAATACAATGACCATTGTGGGAACCATGGAAAATATATTATTTATTTTTATTATTCTATCGATTATATTTATAGGATCATGAAGAGATATATTGGCCAATTAACATGGATGGATCATACAGAATATTATGAAGGTATTGTCCATTAATATTTTATTTATTGAAATAGGTCAAAAAATGAATTGTTCCATATAATATATTTCATAAAAAAAATATATCATATTATTGAAAATTTATAAAGCTTAATTGTTATATCCATTGATTTTATAGTTTAGTGAGAATATGCTAGTTTTCCCAAAGCATGATTGTTCTACTTTATCAAGGAAGAAGCTTACAATTTATACACCAACAATATTATCTTCATCTATCACTAGATTATTTATTTTATTTATTCACTATGTTTTATCATTTGTAATATAATTTTTTTATTGATTTGTAACAGAACTCCCACATTGGTTATACCACCATTAAAATGCATGTTTTTTATTATACTTATCAAAACAAAAAAGAAAACCATAGGTCTTTCCCGCTCTTATAAAATGCACAGTTGGTTCCTGATCCACTTCAAAAGGATGGATTTAGTTTGTGCATAAAGGTGTATAAAATGTAGGGTTTTGGGTTTGTGACTCCAGATGTGAAAAAGGAAAGATATGAAGAGGGATAAAACCCACCAGAACCAAACCAAATCAAAAACCAAACCAAAATACCAATTTTTTCATAAATTTTAGTTTATGTTATGTATTGAATAGACCATTACATTTTTGAGGTTTGGTTTAGGTTCCAAACTAAACCTAAGCGATTAAAAAAACATATATTTTTAGTTTTATCCTTTCCAATATCATTTTACATCTAAATCAATCTCCCATAATATCCATCTTTATCCCTCACCTCCCCTACTTCTATATTCCTTCCTTTGATCCCCCACTCTCAATTCTGATACCACCATGTTCCAATATAATTTCATCCCCATTTCGAATCCCCTCACTGTTTGTATTTAATTCCCTCCAATTTTCAACACTCATCAATTTTTGGTCACATTTCCCCTACAACACTAGTCATGTCTGGTGATCAATGATCTCATCATGATTCACTACAATATTTCACTCTTACACCACTATTTAAAACTGGTTTTGTATTTGAAATTCAAAATTTAATAAAAATTAAAATTCACATATGATTTAATAATTTAATTTTTATCATTATAAAAAAATCTAAATTATACTTGTTTTAGAGATTTTATTATAGGATGAGATGATTTGGAGGTCCAGATATGATCTAGAAAGAAAATGGTTCAAACGGCATTAAAGCCCATAGACACATGTCCACTTTTTTCACATTTTTCAAAATATTTTCCTCAAATTATGATTAATGTTTTTTGGAAGGATCCAAAACCTCATTTTATACAAATTTTATGAAGTAATCCATTCCAAATTCGGCCTTCTAGTAGCCCTTAAGAACAGATCTATCCAAGACACCGAATATGCACAAAGTCAAAAGTGGTGTGCTGTGTTTCATCCATATCTTGAGATGAAGGCATCCAGATTATTCCAAACCTTCGGTGGAGATATTAAAGAGGTGGTGAAATAGTTTTTTAGTTTTTTCCAATTTGATATAATTCCATTTACCAAACGAAAACCAAGATACTAGTGGTATGACCAAAATTGGGTGCCCAAAACCACTTCCCGTTTTGGCTATAAAAAGGCACCTTGGGCACCTCATTTTAAGTTAGACTATGAGAGGGAAGTGATACCCAATTGATATTAGACCAAGAGAGGGATTTAATACCAAATTAATGTTCAAGAGGAGTCCTTCTATCCCCTTGTATGTTATAGAGATCCTCGCCCTCATAAGGAGAGATGAAGTGAGGAGGGAGATCTACTTGAGCTTCCTCCTCCTCTAAATGCCGAGCTAAATGGGGGGAGTTCATTGTGAGGAATCTACACACATTTCAAAGAATTTCCACTGAATATATTATCTATTTTTTTGGATTAGTTAAGGTGTTAAAAAATTTCATTACATATATCTTACATTATTTCATATTTGAATGCTTGTATTGAGGCATGTGAATGTTGTGCTCTTAATTTATAACCAATCAGTGTGAGGTTTTGATTGTGTGAATTGGGATTTTATGATTGGAAAACACATGTAGGATTTTATTACCCAGATTTTGGAGATTTAAATTTTCTTTATAATCTACTATTTCATGCATAAGTACTGGACCTTGGCAATATAATTGTTATGTCAAGGTTTAATTCTTCAAGAGTTGAAATAAAAGCTTATGAATTAATTAGGATTCTAATTAATTTCAACCAAATAATTACTTCAAACCTGAATGAATAACTAAGAACAATGAAATTAAAGTCTTCTTAATGAAATCATAACAACCCTTTTATCTCATAATTATTAAAATACCACATTTAATTATCAACTATTAAACTCTTTAAATCATGTCATTTTCATGAATATGTTTTCCAAACCACCCCACTCTTTTGATCATTTTTATTAATAATTCACACTATAAATCACTAATTCTCTTTGATAGATGACCTAGGGTATTTCCTATACTATAAATCAACCTTAAAAACATAATAAATTTTACATGTCGTAATAACGCATTCAAATTTGGGCGCCATTTTCGGATAGTGCTTTTGTTTTAATGTACATTTCTTATAAAGATATTGTTAATTTTGTAACTATTTATTTTCATATTTCCTTCCTTATTTTTTAAATTTTATTTCTAAAATAATCATTTTATAGAACTTTTCCATGACCCGATCTTTATCAGAGGAACTTCTTCCATTCAAACATGAACCGGAGAGGATCTTACATCATCGACATCGAGAAGAACTGAACGATCCATTGATGAAGGACACCCAAAACATTGAAACTCTTCTCAATCTTTATTCTTCTTCGAGAACCCACATTAAAATTGAACATAACTTGTATAACATTTCTGAAAAAAAAATTGAACACTAAAATAACTAACCTCATCTGATGTATATATCCAACCCACATACATTCAATTACAAGGTGAGCCATCCAATTTTGAACTAAAATCCGGTCTAATTAACTTATTACCAAGATTCCATGGACTCACTAGAGAAGACCCACATAAGAATTTAAATGAATTTCACATTGTGTGTTCAACATTAAAACATGATAATGTGGATGAAGAAAATGTAATCTAAAATAATTCCTTTTCATTATAAGATACTGAAAAATATTGGATTTACTATGTTAATTCATCAATTAGAGGTTGGGAAAACATGAAACACCTTTTTCTTGAAAAATAATTCCCAGCCCCTAGAACTGCAACAATAAGGAAAGAAATTTGTTGGATAATACAATCATTATGGAAAACACTTCATGAATATTTTGAGATATTTAAGAATTTATGTTCAAGATATACACACCACCAAATATGTAATCAAATTTTAATACACTATTTTTATGAATGTTTGATTCCTATTAATAGAAACATGATTGATACTACTGTAGGTGGTGCTCTAGTTGATAAGACCCTAATTGATGCCAGAACCCTAATTGATAACATGGTGTAGAACACTCAACAATTTGGTTCAAAGTCTATTGTACCCATTCGAGATGTCCATGAGGTGAAAACTAATGAATTTGAGAAGATGGTGGACACAAAGTTTGAAGAGGTAACTACCCTTCTTTGATAACTTTATCTTTCCCAAGGGAAATTCCAATCTCCTTATCCCATCCATTGTGGAATATGTTATTCTAACACCCACTACTCTGACCAATTCTCCCAAATGAGAGAAACTAATGAGATTTGTGAGGAAATATTTCAAGGCTTTCCCTATAACCAACCCTTTAGGCAAGAACCATACTATCCATCCATCCCTGGGTATAAAGAAAACCAATCATATAGGAAAGGGTGTATTCTAACCAACCTCAACAACCATGGAACCAACCAGGGCAGAGTAGTCATCCACCACCACCTAGAAATCCTAAACCTCTCTAAAAGACTTTCCAACAACCCCCTCAAAAACCCAAGCCTAGCCTAGAAGACATGACGAAAAAATATCATCCAACAATCTCCAATACCAAAAAATCACCCAAGTAGTGATACAAGACCTAAAAACCCAATTAGGCCAACTCGCTAACTTTGTAGGGGAAATTAAAAGTCATGGGTTGGGTAAACTACCCTCTCAACCAGTAGTTAACCCTAGAGATAAGGGAAATGTTAGTTCCATCACCCTTAGAAGTGGAACTCACCTTAAAATCCAAATAACCCCTCCAATAGAGTCATCCCATCCTAAAGAGACCACCATCCCAACCACTATAAATGGTCCAAATGAGGTAAAACCTTGTCCTGAGAGAAGCCTTTCCAAAGGAAAGAGTGTGTCTGCTGATGAGGTTCCTATCCCAACCATTCCTCTTCTATTTACCCAAAGGTCCACCCAACTTAGAAAGAAAAATGAAACTAAACAAGATAAGTAAATATTAGAAACATTCAAAAAAGAGCAGGTTAACATTCCTTTGATTGATTTCGTGAAGAAAATTCCAAGATACGCCAAGTTTATGAAGGAGATGTGTACACATAGAAGGAGAATTTGAGGTAATGAGAAGGTGAGATTTGGGGGAGCATATCATCACTGATAGATCCACCACTTCCCACCAAATTCAATGATCCAGGAATATTCTCAATTTCGTGCACCATAGGGGAGTATGCCTTTTCCAATGCTATTATTGATTTAGGTACCTCTATAAATGTGATGCCTCACTCCATTTACTATTAATTCCAAGTTAGGGAATTGAATCCCGTAGGGATTTTTTTTTCAACTTGAAAACTGGAGTAATACACACCCCTATGGTGTGTTAGAGGATGTTCTTGTGATGGTGAAAATTTTAATTTTTCCGACTCATTTTTATGTGATTAAAATGGAAGATGATAGGATGAATGGACATGCCCAAATTATATTGGGGAGATATTTCTTAAAAATATATGAAATCCATAATTAATGTATATAATGTTACATTATGTATGGATTTTGGTGGTGACATTGTCCAGTTCAATATCCTTGATACCCTAAAGAACCTCTCATAGGAACACTCCTCTCTATCTATTAATTCAATTGATATACTCCCTTACCCTAAAAAACTTCTTTTCATTCCACTAATCCCCTTTCTGAGTTTTATTCAATGATTGAAATTCTAGGAAATGAATTGTCCATTGAATGTTATACAACTATAAAAAAATTTCAATCATGATTTTTAATAGATGATTTCTTTAACATTGAGGATCACATCACCATTGATGATACTACTAAGCTTGTAAAATCTCATTCCTCATCTGAGGATGATACCATTGAGCAGTTAAATGAGATTATTGACCTCTCCCTTTTACACACATTCCCATCAATCCAAAATAACCATAAATTGGAACTAAAATAACTGTCTCAAGATTTAAAACACTCATATCTTTTGAATGGAAACAAGATGTATGTCATCATTGCAAGTTTACTCCCTCCAGATCATGAATTTATACTTCTTGAACTTTTGAGGGAGTATAAATAAGCATTGGGATGGACACTTACTAACATTCCTAGAATTATCCCATCAATTTGTACTCATCATATATTTTTAATTGATGAGGATAAACTAGTTAGGTAGTTACAATGTCAACTAAAACCAAATATCCTAGATGTTTTTAAAAATGAGGTAACAAAATTATTGGCTATTGGAATCATTCAACCAATCTATAAAAGCCAATGGGTCAGTCTAGTTCAAGTGGATCCCAAAAAAACGGGTCTAACGGTAATTAAAAATGAAGATAATGATTTGGTTCCATCTCATGTGCATAATAGTTGGAATGTCTGTAAATACTTTTACCAACTAAACCAACACACTAAGAAGAACCATTTCCCATTACTATTCATTGACCATATGCAAGAGATTCAAGTAGGGAAGTCCCGTTAATATTTTCTTAATGCGTATTCTGGATAATTTCAGATCCATATTTCCCCCAAGGATCAAGAAAAGACAACATTTACTTTCCCATTTCGCATATTTTCATATAGGTGTATGACATTTGGTTTGTACAATGCTCTGGGTACTTTCTAAAGATGCATGGTTATTATTTCTTGGATTTCGTCGAGAATATCAGTGAAGTATTCATGGATGATTTCACTAATTATGGATCCTCCTTTGATGAATGTTTGAGTAGTTTGTGTTTTTTCCTACGTAACTATATTGAAAATAATCTCATATTATATTATAATAAATTGCATTTCATGGTGCGATAAGGTATAATATTTTGACATATCATTTCTGGGGATGGTATCCAAGTTGATAAATCAAAATTGGATTTCATTTCTTCCTTACCATTCCCAAAGAATGTATGGGACGTGCGGTCTTTCCAAGTAAATGTTTTATTTTACCATAATTTCATTCGTCACTTTAGTAAGACTTCAATCCACCTATCCCAATTAATCCAAAAAGAAAAAGAATTTTTTTGATAAAGAATGTGAGGATGATTTTAATAAATTTAAATGGAGTCTCACATCACCCCTTATAATCCAACCACCTTGTTTGGATTTACCATTTGAGATTATGTGTGATTCCTCTAACAATACAGTTGGTGTAATCTTATCACAATGAGTTGATCAAGATCCACATGTCATTGCCTATGCCTCACGTAATTTGGACCCTACCCAAGAAAACTACACCAAAACTAAAAAAGAATTCCTTTCCATTTTGTTTGCCTTTGATAAATTATAGTCATACCTATTAGGTTCTAAAGTCATTGTGTTCTTAGATCATGCAGCCCTCCAATATCTTTTTAGGAAATTGAAAGCCAGACTACGTCTCATTCATTGGATGCTCCTCCTTAAGAAATTTATTCTAGAAATTAGAGATAAAAAAGGAGCAGAATATGTGGTGGCTAACCATATCAGTATGATCCTTTCATCCTCATACATTGACTCATCTCCCTGTATTCGCATAAATAACGTGATTTCTGATGAGAAACTATACCAATTGCATGATGTTATACCTTGGTATGATGAAATAGTAAATTATTTGGTAGCATCTTTCATTCCTGTTGATTTCAACAAAAACTAGATCGATCGTCTAAAACATGAGTCACATTGGTACATTTGGATGACCCCTCCCTTTGGCGCACATTAAGTGATAAAGTCCTCATTTGTTGAGTTCCTAGTAGTGAGTTTTAGTATGTACTTAGGTTATTTCACATGCTTTCTTGTGGGGGACACTCTGGTCCCCAACGGGCAGCTCATAAGGTCCTTGATTCTAGTCTCTTTTGAACAAAAATATTTTGGGATGCCCATGATTTCTATAAATATTTTCCTCACTATCAATGAATGGGGAATGTCTCTAAAATAAATGAAATGTCACAGAAACCCATGCTCTTCCATGAATTTTTTTATTTTATGGGTATTGACTTTATAGGAACATTCCCCAATTCATTTGGGAACTTGTACATTCTTATTGTCGTGGATTATGTGTCAAAATGGGTAAAAGCACACACCAAAATGAAAAATGATTCCAAGATAGTTATGGAATTTTTTAGAACCCAAATTTTATATAGGTTTGGATAACCTAGTTTCATCATTAGTGACCAGGGTTTCCATTTCTACAACTGCCCAATGTAATCACTTCTACATCAGTATGGGGTCGAGCCTTGAGTGTCTAATACTTATCACCAATAGAACAATGGTCAAGATGAGGTGTTAAATAGAGAGGTAAAACAGATTCTTGAAAAAATAATTCAGCCCAATTGAAAATATTGGAGTCTTAGACTCAATGATTCATTATGGTCTTACCATACTACTTTCAAAAATTCCATTGGCATGTCGCCATATTAGCTAGTGTTTGGAAAGAGTTTTCACCTCCCTATTGAGATAGAGAATTGGGCCTACTAGGACATTAAATAATTAAATCCTAATCTTTCTGGTACAGGTTCTCAAAGGAAGTCACAAATTCAGTCGTTGGAAGAAATGTGTAGAGATTCATATGAGAACTCTCATATTTATAAGGATAGAACCAAGGATTCCCATGACTGCCACATCCTTTGTCGACAGTTCCACATTGGTCAGAAGATCCTCCTTTACAATGCAAGGCTAAAGTTTTATCCAGGTAATCTTTTTCCCTGCTGGTTTGGCCCCTACATTATTGCTAATTTCTATCCATTTGGTTTTTTCTGT
This sequence comes from Viscum album, assembly GCA_963277665.1. Taxonomy (NCBI): domain Eukaryota; kingdom Viridiplantae; phylum Streptophyta; class Magnoliopsida; order Santalales; family Viscaceae; genus Viscum; species Viscum album. The sequence continues at coordinate 370,029,275 of OY728165.1, forward strand.
TATAAAATGAAGACACAAATCAAACATTCACTTTCAATTGGTTGTGTCTTATACACTTCCATGAATCCCTTATAGAGTTCCCAATGGAGGAACTCCAATTTCAATAAGCAACCTACCAATGACACCCACCAGGTTTTATCCTTCCCACATTTTATTTTATTATAGTGAGGACACTACACACTCTAAGTCTAGGGGATGGGTATATTCCTAGGTTAGTTAGGAATTGACATCATATTTATTCTTTTTCTCTTTTTTGCTTCTTTGATTGTATTTTCACTTTGTCCCCCCTTTCCTACCCCCATCACTTTTGTACTTGAATGTTAATTTTTTATTCCCACTTTATCTGTGAAAATGATGCCTTCTTAATCGTGAAATTTCTTGAAAATTTGTGACTAATTTCTGTATTTCCTTTTGTTTTAACATTCCAAAAAAATTCTGATCCTCCAAATATTTGTTTTTGATTATGAAAAATACTTTTAAGGAAAAGTGAGAAACCAATCCAGTACACAGATAGGCAATCAGTCAACATGATATGAAATAGATGAATCTATGAGTTGCAGTTTAAGACTTTTAGAGACCTTACCTCTGAGGAGGCTTCAGTGGAGACCAGAATCTTTCTCATCTGGAGCGTCGTTGAGGATGTTGTCAAAACTATAAATCATCTTGCCCCAAGTCTGTATGACCTCTTCAACAGTAATATTCTGCCCGTTGAATCCACGTTCCAAAATTCCAAGTTGTTTTTGGGCCCAAGCACCCTTCTCCTTAGATAGGTTGTCCTGGAACCGCCTCCCAACTAGTCTGTCAAACTCCACTTGCGTAGTGATGACCTCTAATCCCTTGTCAAATAACTCTTCATTGCATTCGAGAATGGTTTCTCACTCATCACATTCCATCCATTATTTCCCACTTTGGTGGTTATTTTGAATGATCGTCTACTTAAATTCATTCACTTGGTCGGTGGAAGATGACTTCCCTACAGGTGATTCCAAATCCTTCGAAGAAATTTTCCCCACCTTCTTGGAACCCTTTTGATGGGGCTGCCCTTTGCTTGAGGATCTGGTGACAGGAGGGCTAGGTAAGAAGGAATAATCTTTTTTCTTCTGCGGTCTCTGAGAGTGATTTATAAAACCTTTTGGGTCGATTATGGTGTTCTTTCCCTTCTATAAAGAGAATATGATATATTCCTCCTCAAGTTCCACTTCCTTTGGCTCAACAAAAGAATCCGAATCAGAATCTCTATCCGCCTGAGGACCCTCTAGGCGTGAAGGATTGCCATGGACAGCCTCCTCCCCTGATGAATTGGGAATTTCAGCAAGAATTCAATATTATGGTGTGAATTTCTCTTGAAATTTTTTTGTTTTTAAATGGTATAAATGTTTATAACATTTTTAATCCTTTGAGAAGAATGGTACCCTTTGTGTGAATATTTTAAGTGGAAATTGTTTCACTTAATATCTCCACAAAACATTGCACCCAACCATAAATTGTGAAAATTTATTACTTAATAAGAGGTAAATATAAGTTAGGTTAATTTTTCTATACCTTAAAAATTGATTTTTTTTGTACATTAATTTCTTATTAGATCAATCTTATTACTATACCATATTTACCTATGTGTGTACCTATTATCCAACTATTGTATGCCCTCAAAACACTCCAAAAACAAAAACTCAAAAACATATTATCATTGAGGGGGGTTATAAAATGTAAAACATATGTGGATATCTAGGCCTGGAGATTGTGGTTTGAATTCTGGGAATTATTTAGTGATGGGGTATTGGAATTTGATTTCAAAGGATGTAGAGCGGGTTTCGTGGAAAGGATCATGTGAGTAGACAAGTTTTAAAACAAATTATATTTAATTGATAGAAAGTGGAAAGAATAACAAGAAATGGATATCACACACACATGGAGAGTTAGTGACATGATTAAAATTTGAATTCTTTTCTTCTATTGGTATCATGCATCTATTGGAATTTCATTCTGATATAATTTTTGAGGTGTCTTTTTCCATGATCACTGATAATAACAGCTCGGTGAGAGTTTTTTCTTTGATAGCATATCTATCATAAATTAAATTTTCATTAAATATTGAAATCTTTATTATGTTGGAAAGATATACATGCATAATTTTTTGAAATATGAATTTTCCAAGGAGTGAAAATGTTTAGGTGTGGGGGTGTGATTGCACCGTGATTCACTGATTTATTTCACTCTTACACCAATATTTTAAACTAGTTTTGTATTTGAAATTCAAAACATAATAACAAATTGAAGTTACTATATGATTCAACAATTTAATTTTATCACTGTAAAAAAATTAAATTCGACTATTTTGTGATTTTATTGTAGGAGGAGGTGATTTGGAGGGCCGAATATGATCCAGAAGAAAAATGGGTCAAACCGAATTGAATCCCAAGGACACATGTACACTACTTTGTTCATTTAGTGACATATATGCCTCAAATTGGGGTGACATTTGGTGGATGGATCCAAAACATCATGGGATTCAACTTTTTTAGAGTAAATGTATCCTAATTCATCCATATGGTGGTCCATCTAGATTTGTCTTTCCAAGCCACCAAATGTGCAAGGATTCAAAAGTGTTGTGATGTGTTTTACCCATATATCGAGATGTAGAAATCCAAAAGATTCCAAACTTTTGGTGGATATATTCAAAAGGTGGAGAAATATGTTTTCAGGTTTTTCCAAGTCGAGATAATTCCATTTACCAACCTAAAACTAAGATACAAGTTCTATGACCAAAATGGGGTTCCTAAAATGACTTTCCATTTTGGCTATAAAAAGGCACCATGGGCACCTCATTTTCATGTTTGACTAGGAGAGGGAAGTGCTGCAAAATTGATGTTCGACCAGGAGATGGAATTGATGAAAAATTGAAGTTACATATGAATCCTTTCATCACTTTGAGATTATGGATCTCCCTATCCTCATAGGGAGAACTAAAATGAAGAAAGAGATTTTCCTGAGCTTCCTCCCCCTCTCAATGTTGGGCTAAATGGTGGGAGTTCATTATGAGAAAGCTACACTCATGTCAAGAGAGTTTAATTTCATATATTAGTTACTCGTATGGAGTAATTTTGGTATTAAAACATTTAATTCCATGAATATTACATGATTTCATATTTGAATGCTTGTTTTGAGGTATGTAAAGTTTATACTCTTAATTTATAACTAATCGGTGTGAGGTTTTGACTGTGTAACTTGGGTTGTTCTAATTGGACAACAAAATAAGTATTTTATTACCCAACTTATTGAGATTACAATATGATTTTGAAGCTCTTATTCCATACATAAGTGTTAGACCTTAGTAATATGATTGTTTTGTAAATGTTTCGTTCTTCAAGAATTGAAATAAAATATAAGGAATTAATCGATATTCCAATTAATTTCAACCAAATAATTACTTCAAATTTGAATTAATATCTAAGAAAAATTAACTTGAAGTGTGCATAGTAAAATCACAACAACCAATTTCTCTCATAATTCTTAAAACACCACATTTATTTTTCAACTATTAAACTCTTTCAATCATGTCTTTTTCTTAAAATGTTTCCAAAACTTCCCCCCTCTTTTGCTCCTTCTTGTTAAGAATTCACACTATAAACCACCAATGCTCCTTGAGAGACAACCTATGGTATTACCTATACTATAAATCAACCTTAAAACATAATCAATTTGATGTGTCATGATAACATGTTCAATAAACCCATCCCTATCACCTAATTGCTATGAAAAAATATTGCAGCCACGCATAAGGACACTAACTCTCTAACCGAGTAACCTCTCAACTCTAAACACACTATATAACACCCTAAGATTTTAAAATAAGAACATCACGTTCAATAGTGTGTATGAATCACAAAAAAAATATTAGAGTAGAATATAACACTATGATACTTTATTATATATTTGTTCTTAAATAAATTCAATCACTTTGATAGCTTTCAATGCACATAACAGTGGGTTTGAACAAAACATCATACCTGATTTAAATATTATTATTTAAACATGGTCATTATAACCCAAATGTTAAAATATGGGTATGAATATTAATATCTGAATTATGGAAATTTTAGTTTTTAAACCTATATAAAATAAACTCAAGGGTTTTCTATTAATTAGAAATAAAATAAGAACCATTTGAAAGAGAAAGAAATGTTTTCTTAAAAAAATGTATTTTTTTAAGGTGGATTAGCCACGTATTGTACAAATAATTTAAAATTATTCTTCCTTAAATTTTTAAAATTTATTTTAAAAAATAAGCATAATTTTCTAAATCATAATATCAAAATTATCTTAGTGTGAATTTTTGGGTTATTCTTCAAAAGTTTTATTTTTGATGAATAGTAAAAAATACTAAATTTTTATTGAAAACTGTATTTTATTTTAAATTATTTATAAAGATAATTAATATTTTAAATTGGTTTTAAAGTAATGGTAGTTAAAAAATATATCTATTTATCCAATTTTGTTAATATAATTGTTTTCACATTGAATTTTTATATATAAACCTTGTAAACTTTTGAACGTTTTCTCTTTAAAACCCAGCTTTCTTACTACATGTGCGAGATTAATTTAAATTTAAATTTTATCACTTATATGAATTGGATTTGTAAAACTGGATTAAAATTTTGGAATCATAATAATTTATATTATATAATAGGGTCAAATTAGTTATTTACCAAAATTTATGGTGCAAATAGAAAAAATTAATTATCACGGTTACAATAAAAATGGGTTTACTGAGGGGTTAAACTAAAAATATAAGGGCTAAAATGACCTAAAAACTAGTCTAAAATATATTTTATGTCTGTATTTCGACCTTATCATGTATATTTACTGATAATAGTCCATTTTGTTTCATTTTAATGTCAAAAAAATAGGTACTCATCTTTATTTTTAAAAATTACAAGTGTGTCACTCACCTAACTTATAAAATGACACACCCTCTCCTCTCTTATTCACACATTAAAAAAAATTGGTTTAGAAATTACCATCAAAAATAAATTCCAAAAATAAAACCCTCATCATATAATCATTTTTTTGGTTATAAATCCATTTTAGTAAAACATTATGAATAATCCTATAGAGGTGGTCTGAGAAGAGGTAAAAAATTTAACTATGTGTTTTTATTTTATTTCTTCCTTATCCTCCTTCAATTATTATTAAAACATAATGATATAATAACCCAGTTATCTTATATAAACTGAGATATTGTTATTTTAAGTAAATTACCTATAACCACCTGTACTTTCATCAAATGTGTTATGAAATCATCATTTGTGTGTATGGTGGACTACCACCCTATAAACAGAAGTCATTCATTTTTTCCATTACCTCCCCTCATAGTTGGGTATGATGATGGATCCAAAGTACATATATGATATTTATAACAAAATTGTATGTATTTATTAATTATATAATAAATATATATATATTAAAATTTTCATTCCACAGGGTAAATGATAGTGTCACTCGTGTGTAAGGTGGACTACCGCTATGTGAAGTGATGTTTTTTGTTTATCACTAACACTTTATGTGGAAGGTAATATGGATAACGTTAAAAATATATGTGACATAAAAAAATAATTATGATATTAATTATATATTTATCATTATGAAAAGATAATATATATATATAATTATCTTTCTTACCTTTTCACTCACTAAAAAATAATAATGTCATTTGTGTACATGTAGACCACCACCTTCTGGTAGCGATGTGACTCTATTTTCATCACCACATTAAATGAATGATATATATATTCATATTTTAATAGAAATAATATGGTAGTTATGATATTATTATAATTACTTAAATATAAAATATTACTTACCTTCTTTATATAATGATCATTAATAAATTGAAATGTTACTCATGCACATGTATGACCTACTTCCTCGATGATTGTAACATAGTTAATTATACATAACCATATTTCATGATGGGTTTTAAAAGTATAATTTATTTATAAATATGATATTTATTTGATGATTTTTATTCCAATTATATTTAAATAATGACCTCTTTGACGATATTTAACCTACCGAAGTCATTTTTGACACATAATCCAAATGTCATCAAAACATCTGATGTGAAATTAATTGATTAAGTAATCATATATAACAAGGTAATTAGTAAAATAAAAGGAATAATAAACTTTAAAAATTTTCTTAATAAATAAAATAATTAACATAAGTTTATTATTCAGGAGGATAAAGAACATATGTGATGAGACATACTCATGTAAGGGTTTCTCGTCTCGCTTTTACATCTATGAGACATACACCATATTCAAAATATATTTATTTTTTATGGATTATATACTACCATTTATGTATTTTATGTCGTGAATTAATTTTTATATAGGGTATTTAATGTTTCATTTGAAGTTATTTCTTTCATGGGTCTTATGATTCAAATGTTACCAAATTGGTATGAGTTTATTTCACAATCTCATGATTATTTAGGGTTGTTTTTTTATGTCACAATTGGGAGAATTATCTGATATTTTGATCCTAAATCAATATATTTTCTTTTACTTTGGTTTTTCATGAAATGTTTCATGTAATCAAAAAAAATTTCATCTCTTCGGAACTTAAATTGTTTAAGAAAATGTTTTCAAGAAAATATGACTTTATTTATCTCTTCGATCAAAAATCATTTTTCTTTAAAAACCTTATTTTCTACAAAAATTTAAAATGTTTTAGAATTCTACAAATGTTTTATAAAATCCATTTTCAACCATTTTTAAATTTTAAATTTTTTATCGGAATCTTCTTTACATTTTGAAAATGAGACACTTTTCTAAGCTTTTAATAGTGAAAAAGGAATTTTATTTTTTAATTATATTATATATATGAAATTACAAGCGATAATTTATTTAAAGAATACTTTTAAATTTGATAATGTTATTTTTAAATAAATTTTCTCCAAATATTATAGAAATTATTATTTTTCAAAAGAGAGTTTTATAGAAAAGGATTTTGATTATTTTTTATGAATTTTATATTTTTAAAATAAAATGGGGTGATTTTCAATGAAGTAATATTTTCCTCAAGAAATGTTACAAGTGATATTTCAAAAAAAATCATATAAGAAGACATGATTTTATGTTACATATTATATAATGGGGATATACTCCAATTATACCTTCCTTATTATTTATTTGGGTGGTTTATAATCAATTTGACTAGGGATGTACTATGTTGATGTCATTCACTTTACTATGGATGGTTTATGATTATTTTTATTTATTGGATAAAGTATTTAGATTTTATATGCTAGTTTAAATGTTGATTTTTATGTGATTTTTTTCACCCCTATTTTATTTAGAATACATTGGACATAGTAAGTGATGGGTGTGGACTTCTATATCCCCTCAAATCCTTATTATCTCTCTTGAGACAAACTTGATTGGGTTTTGGATGAGATATTATCCATTTATTTATATGTCTTATCAAAATGCCTCAATTGTTTTATATGTATTGGAATAATTCTTTAATGGTATAGATGTCCAACATTATACATTACATCATTATGAATTTAGTTATTGATATTCCATGTGATTATTTGATTAGTTATAATATCCATGGTTATGTTTCAAGATCATGTGATTATTTATATAGAATTATTTGATCATCATTTATTCCTTCTATATTATGCTCATGTTATTGATTAAATGGAATTTTTTAGTTATTTACCTTTACATTTTGATTATGCCTTGTTTATTCTTAGCTTTTTTTGTACACATACCCATACTGATCATATTATATCACTCTTTTCTTATGTTCAATTTTCCCTAGGATACCAAGAAGTGTTTTGTGATTGATATGAATAAATACTATATGGGGAATAATGGTGTGATCAAAGAAAATTATTTTTGTATTTGATGTTTTCAATTGTAATGAAATATCAAGTATGTATCTATATTACCAAGACTACTAAAGTTTATATTCCGTTGGGATGTGATTAAGTATATCTTATTCCAATGTAACGATGTAGAAACTGACTCCAGGATACTAGGGTTAGGTCACTACAATTGGTATCAGTGGAATTTTAGTAGAAACCATGGGAACTAGATTTAGTAAAACAAAGATTAGGGAATATAAACTCATGATATACTTTGAGGAAAAATATAGAAAAACATCCTAAAGTTTTATTAAGGAAGAGATTATGTGGTTTTTTCTAGAAAACAAATCCCTTTATGAATAATAAATGTGTAAATGGTTATGAAAAATATGTACCTTGGGGTAATGACTCCGAAAAGGGAAGATTATATTAAATCAATAGTTACCTGGTGGATGATAATGGACCTTAATACCCACCTAGTTTGAAACTCCAAGGGCGGATAATCTTGGGTTAATTCGCATCATATTTAAAAACCATTATGAAATATTTTATAATATTTTTATAATTTGAAAACATTCCCAAAAAACCCATTTTTTAATTATGAGATTATCTATGCATAAAATTTTTAATTTATGTTAAGTGTTTTACTTTTTGGGGATTATAATTTATGTTTTATAATGTTATGATCTAATCTAGTGCCTGTCATTGTTTATAAATGGTTCCTAATAGAAGTAATTAAAACCAAATCAATGTACATATTCCATGTAGGGATTTCCCTTAGGAAAGATAATGAAACTGGAGTGGAGCTCAGATTGGAGATGGAACTGATCAAATTATAACCATATTGGAGAAGATGACTCGGGTTATGAATAATAAACTTTCTTATATGGAGAATCCTTATAATCCATCATTTGGATAACAATGTTATATTAATTCATGCATCATAAATTTCCATAATTCAATGGGAATAAAAATATATTTTTCGCTGAGTAGTGGATAGGTTACATAGAGAAGATATTTCTTTCTCTATAAAGGAGTGAAAGGTAAAATGTATTCAAGGCTATTTATTATATGTTAAGATATGTAGGTCAATTTTTTTCATTGATTCAAAACACTAAGGATGAATAAGAAATAAAAAACTGGAATGGATGGATTTCAAGTTACTCTTTGTGGAAAAATAGTTTCCTCGTGAGCAATGTGAAAATATGGATCGATAATTATTAAGTATAAGATAGAAAGAAGAGGAATATGTTTATATGATTAAATCCAACTTTATAAGGTTAGAAAGGCATGTTGTTGACTATAAACATAATCCAAAGAGAAATATTGATTGTTTCTTTGATGGGATCAAGACAATTTTAAAAAGGGCACTAGTCTCCCAGACATATGAGGACATAGTATCATGTTCTATCAAGATAGATAGATAATTATCCATTTATTATGTATTTAAAGGGAAGAAAGAGAATAATAGGATCGGAGATAAAAAGGTATAAAGGGAATAATGTAAAGAAGGGATTTACAACATGTGATACTTTTGGAAGGAAACACCATGGTACATGATTAAAAGGAAAATTAGTTTTATTTAAGTGTGGATAAAAAAGAAACCATGCCCATGATTTCAAGGGAAATAAATAATCCTATAATGTGTAATGCTTCCACTATAATGATATAGGGCACTGTTCAAGTTAATTCTACAATCATCAAGGGAATATACCTCAAAATAAGATAAGGGGACAAGGTAAATCTTATATTATTACTACATACTAATTTGAATGATTAATTTAATTATGTTAGGATTCAAGAATTATGTTATGAGATTATTTTAATCAATGATATTATGGTTATAAGAATTAGTAAATTTTTAATAACTATATTGTAGTAGTATTTCATTTAGAATTTGAAAGAATGTATTGAATGGTTCCAATAAAAGTGATTTAGTGGAATGTTAAACTTATTGGAAACGCATTTTCGAGGGATGAAAACACTTAATATGTGCCCGATGTTGAGATAATAATGATAAATTGGTTTTTATGAAGGTATTAGTTACTTTTAAGGTTTATCTAATCTTTTATGTTGATGTAATTATGGGCTATTACAATTTGGTAAAATTATATCAATTATATTAATATAATTTTAGAAAAAGAAAAACCTGCATTCTTGGTGAAAAATTATTGCATTCAAAATGTCTGTAGGAATTGAACCCATAACTGAATGATGATATGGGTTTAGCTCCTGCCACTGACCTACATGATGTCGTAGTTAATATTTCATTGTTTTTAGTTGAATGATTTGGCGGATAAATATTAATGTTGAACAAGCGGTGTTACTGTTATGTTTTAGATATTAATTTATTATATTGGATAACTTGTGACAAACATATTAGTTTTGGAAAATAATTATAAATATATGGAAGAAGTTTTAACTATTTTATGGATCTTACGATTCATTAAAAGTTAATTTTAGTTCCATGTATATAAAAAATAATACATGATATTCATATATTATAGTAAGAAATGTAATGGAAAATGATAAAAACACAACCAAAAGATGAAAATTTACATATGAAATATAAATATATTGAGGAATTATATTTTCATATATTTTCAGTCTAGATGGTAAAGGGATTACTCAACTCTAGGAAAAATATATTGATCAAAATTTTATCTTAATACCTTAACTTATGTTAAACTGATGGCCTTTTTAATCATCATAGATTTATGGTTTTGAGTTACTTAACTTTTCATTCATCATTAAATTTCTTGTTAACAATGACCTATATCACATTTTATAATTACTTAGACTTTTATTTCATGTCTATATATTTAATTTCTACTAATTCTCTACTACTTGAAATCTAGTTATGTGTTATTCCATATTATCTTTATACTTAACTTTCTCTCTTATTAAGAGTATGTTTTGTTAACCCTTTTTACAATGTGTGTTTTCAATGAATATATTTTCAAATTTGAAACTCTCTATTATTGAAATCAAGATTAAATTGTGAAGATTCAATTTATTTAAAGGTGGTAGAATGTAATAGTGTGATATTTTGAAAGAGGAACATCATGTTCGATAGTGTGTATGACACATAACACCAATATTATAATAAAATATAACATCCTATTACTTTAAGATATATTTATTTTTAAATCAATTCAATCTCTCTGATAGCTTTCAATGCACATAACACCAGGTTTGAATGAAACATGAAACTCTATTAAAATATTATTATTTAAACATGACCATTATAACCTATCTATTAAGATGTTAGGTTTAAATAGGAATAAATAAATTATAAAAATTTAATTTTTTACACATGTATAAAATAAATTAAATGGTTATCTATTTATTATAAGTAAAATAATAACTCTTTAAAACAAAAAGAAATTCTTTTTGAAAAAATATATTTTTCTAAAAGGTTGATTAGTCGTACGTTATGAACATAATTTCAAATTAATTTTTAACAAAATTATAAATTTTATTTGAAAGGATCAACATAATTTTCTAAATCAGTATATCAAAATTATCTTGGGGTGAATTTTTCAGAAAAGTTTTATTTTTTGATGAATAGTGAAAAATAATAAATTTTAATTGAAAACTGCCTTTTTAGTTTAATTTTTTTATAAAGTTAAGTTATATTTTAAACTAGTTTAAAAGTAAAATTATTTCAATAATATATCTATTAATACATTTAATATAATTTTAATAATTTTCATATTGAATTTTGATATAAAAACCTTTAAAACTTTTAAACATTTTCTCTTTGAAAACTTATTTTCCCATCACGTCTATGGGATAAATTTTAAATTAAAATTTTCTACCTATATGAATGGAATTTTTAAAAATATATTCCACATTTTAATGTGAATAATTTATATTATATAATAAGTTCAAATTAATTTTTTTCCAAAATTGATAGTGAAAATAAAAAAACATTATCACAGTTATGGTAAAAATGAGTTTACTGGGGTTTAAACTAAACATATAACATAAAAATGTCCAAAAAAATTATAAAATACATATTATATCCATATATTGACTTTCCAATGTCTTAATATCTAGAATAATTCATTTTTTTCTTTTTTCATGTGAAAAAATGTGGGTACTTCTTTTTCTTTTCAAAAATTACAAGTGTGTCACTCACCTCACTTATAAACAACCACCCCCTATAATCCATTTTTCACATATTAAAACCTTTTTAGTTTGAACAATAACTACCCAAATCACTTCTCGTTGGTGGTCTACATTCTCATATCTAGTCTAGATCTATGTTTCAGAAAAGATATGGTCGGTTTCAGCGGTAGGGTCAGCGACTTTGGCCATAATGGTTCATCTAGTGGGGGTGGGTTCTCATGTGGGATTTGGTGGCTTTGGAGGTAGGTTTAGTGGATCCTTAGTGAAGGTGGGATTCTACAGTAGAGGCAGTCTGGTGGCAACCTCAGCATTCGTGTCCAGATCTGGCCAGCATGGCGATTGTTGCACTGGCATTGGCGTATAGTGAAGTGGGGCGGCCTCTGGTTGTGGAGGGGATAGAGAATGGATTTTTTGTGGTGGATGGTTTGGGAGATAGAGAGACAGTTCAGTGGTGTAGGTTTGAATCTAGATGTGGGGAGGTGTCCTGGGAATGGTGTGTCCTTGAGCAGGTGGCGGATAGTGAGACTAACTATTGTTGTAGTGTGGATGGCTTGGTGGCATCTCACTGTGTTGGGCCTATCATGGACAATTTTGATATCTTTTACTAGATTTTCATGTAATTCATTGTGTATCATTGAGATGTTTCCACTATCTAAGTTTATATTCCTTTGGACTTTGGTCTTGTAAGGAGTTATCCCACCCATTTTAAAATGGATCTATGTTCTTCTTTTTTCTTTTTAATAAATAGGGATACCCCCTAAATATTCTAATATATTTCACATACTTAGATGTTTTTATGTTATTTTAATGACTTAAAACCACCTCAACGTCCATAAAATGTGTTATGAAAGCATCATTAGTGTATATAGTGGACTACCACCTTGAGAACCAATGTTATTAGTTTTTTTATTACCACCCCCACACGGTTGGGTATGATAATGGATATAAAATATATATATATATATATGATATTTATAACACAGTTATACCACTTTAGTAATTATATATTATATACCTTTTCTTCTTTTTATTATGTATGGGATAGAATAGCATCACTTCTGTGTATGGCGGACTTCCACTATGAGAATCAATCTGTTTCCTTTATCACCGATTCCTTACATAAAAGGTAATGAGGATAAAGTTAATAAATATATGTGATATACATTAAATTACTATTATATTATTGAAATATTTATCATTTTGAAAATATTATATATATATATATATCATTCTCTTTCTTACCTTTTCACTCCCTAAAAGATGGTAACGACATTCATGTACTCATAGACTACCGCCTTCACGCAACGATGTGACTCCCTTTTCATCCCCGAAACATATGGATGGTATAGATAAGTATATTAAAATAAATAATACGGTATTTATGATATTATGATAATTCTATAAAGATAAAATATTACTTACACTCTTTTCATAATGATCATTGAAAAATGGAAATGTTACTCATGCGTGTGTATGTCTTACCATCTACATAAATGTAATATAGTTTGTTTTTCATAACCATATTTCTTGATTTGTTTTAAAAGTATATTTTATGTATATATTTAATAATAATTTTATTATTATTTTGTATATGTTTAAATAATGACCTCTTTGACCAATTTAAATCTACTAAATTTGTTTTTAACACATAATCCAAATGTTATTGAAATATCTGACATAAATATAATTGATGAAGTAATCAAATATAACATGATAATTAGTGAAATAAAATGAATAATAAAATTTAAAAAGTTTCTTAATAAATTAAATAATTAAAAAAAATTCATTATTCAGTATGATAATGAACGTACATGATGACACAGACTCAAGGTAAGGGTTTCTCATCTATCTTTTACTTCTGTGATACATATGCGATATTCACCACTTTTTTATTTTTTGTGGTATATATACTTACATTTTTTATGTCATATCATGAATTAATTTATTTTAATAGTATTTAAACTTTCATATAATTTTATTTATTTCATAGTGATTATGATTCAAAAGTTTCCAAAGTGGTAAGGGTTTATTTCATAATCTCATCATTATTCAGGATTATTTTTGTTTAAGTCTCCCTTGGGGGAATTATTTGATAATTATATCTCAAAAAAATATTCTATTTTACTATATTTATTCATGAACTTTTTCAATTAATAGTACAATTTTTTCTCTCTTTGGTACTAAAATTGTTTAAGAAAATGTTTTAAAGAAAATCTGACTTTATTTATCTCTTTGGTAAAAAATCCATTTTCATACAAAACCATGTTTTCGAAAAAAATTCAAAAATGTTTTATCATTCACCTATTTTTTATTAAAACAAAAATTACCCATTTTTTACGTTTTTTAATAAAATTATTTAAAAGTATATTCTTACCATTTTTTTAATGGTAGACTTCTCTAACATTTTTATAGTGAAAAATAAATGTTCTTTTTAACTTATATGGAATGTATGGAATTATCTAGTTCTATTTATTTAATGAATACTTTGCATGTTTACTATGTTATTTTTAAGTCATTTTTCCCTAATATTCTATAAATTCTTAGCCTTTAAAATTAATTTTCAAGGAAAATGATTTTGACAATATTTTATTAATTTTTTAGTTTTAAAATAAAAGGGTGATTTTGAGAGAATTTATTTTCATCAAGAAATGTTACACGTGATCTTTCAAAATATTTTTCTATCTAAGAATGAATCCTTTGATGTTATTTATTATTTAATGGGGATATAATCCAATAATACCATCCTTATTATTTTCTCTGGATGGTTTATAATCATTTGGAATGAGGATGTACTATATTTATACCATTAATTTTACTCTTAATGGTTTATGATTATGTTTATTGATTGGGGAAAGTATTTACATTTCATTTGTTACTTTAAAAACAAATATTTATGTGCATTATGTTTCACCCCTTTCATATGAGTAATGCATTGGACTTAGTAAGTGATGTATAGGTCTCACTATAGTCTTCGATGCATTGGTAGGTCTCATGAGACAAACTATATTGGATTTTAGTCGAGGCCTTATCAATTAATATAAATATATATTGGCATAAGGCCTTAATAGTATTAAAATTATTGGAATAATTTCTTGAAAATATAGATTTCCATCATTATGCATTCTATCATTATGAATTCAGTTATTGATATTCCATGTGACTATTCTATTAGTTAGAATATCCATGGTTAAGTTCCAAGCTCTTGTGATTATTTATATAGAATTATTTGATCTTTATTTATTCCTGCCATATTATGCTCAATTTAGTGATTAAAGAGAATGTGATTAAGTTATTTAGATTTCTATATTGATTACTCCTTATTTATTCATAGCTTGTTTTGTATTCATGCCCTTACTGAGCATTTGAGACCCCCCCCCCCCCCCCCCGTTATTTTGTTTTATTTTCCCTGGGATTTGAGGAACTGTTTTTTGATTGATATATAGGGATACTCTAAGGGGAATAATGGCATTATCAAATAAAATACTTTTTGTATTTTATATTTTCAATTATAATAATAATTTAAACTATGCATCTATATTACCAAGACTACAAAAATATTTGGTCCTTGATGTCATTAATTTGTTAAAAACTTCTTATTTACTCTATTTACTGATTTTCTATGAAAAGTGCATAATTGGTGGAAAACACTCATTTTTTAATATTAAATATAATTTTTGAGCATTATTTTTATTAATCCAGATTCGATTCATTTTACTAATTTAATTATAACTCTCATCCTAATTATCAAAATTGTGCGATTCTTACTTTTTAGGGTTTCCAATTAAATTTCTTAAAAATCATTCAATTGGATCATGGGCCAATTCGGCCATCTAAAGGGTAATACATACCACACAAGAAGGCCCACAAAATCTATGATAAAAACTGGACCAGCCATGAAGATATAATTTTTGGAATTAATCCTGAAGTAAAGATTTGATGAAATACTCAAAGATGTTTGAAAAAAACTAAATATGTCTTGGATAAATATATCAGTTCCCAAATCCACAAATAAAATTACCAATTGATTCTTTGAATTCCAGACGAAAAATATATCAGGGAATTAAAAAATATCCCACTTTTCATGAATTCTTTCAAATACAATCGATAATTTGAGATGAAAATTTTTTGTATGAAATCCAAGATAATTATTCCAAACTTTTTAAAAGAAATTTTTTATATTTTACAGAATATTACAAGCCTAAAATTTATTCACCTTTAGTCTAAGGTAATATTCAACAAAAAAATGAAAAACAACATATGGTTTACCAAAACAGCCATAAATTTGGATCAAAACGTCAAATGGCCTCCAAATTTGTAGTTTGAACCTTCCACACCCATATATAAAACATTTAGGAAGGATATTTCTCTATATTATGATTTATTAATTGTCAAATTAGATATCCTACATGAGGGATAGTTTTGGAATGCAAACTATACACTCCTTTTCACAATAAATACATCCCCCTCTTTTTCTTGTAGGGGGTTTGAATTTAAACACCTAATGGGTAGATTTTTCATGACTAAATATTTTACAAGGCCATGAGAATAATTTCCTTAATCTTGTTTCAACAATAAATATGTCTCATCCTCTTTTCATTTTATGTTAGTTTTCCCTTATCTTCAACTGTAATCATGTAAGTTGTTTTCAATTTCATTTGAATTTTAATGCATGTTTCTTCTTCATCATATATAATTATCATCCAACATCTTTTGTGTAATATTAATTTTATTAAAATTGTTTAAATAAAGTATAAAATAATTCCCTTATTTCACTTTCTCATTCAATTGAAAGTCTGTGTTTGATTCTCTTCACTGTTTTTGTGTGTATTCGGTGCACTACTCTTATATGTTACCATTATTTTTATTTTATTTTTAACGCATTAAACTAAACATCAGGAACCATATTAATAAAAATATTAGTGGATGATTAAATCTCTTATTAGATTGTGTCATAATTTTGGGATGTTAATCGATTGAGATCTTTTGCTCGATTAATATTCTCCAAATTAATATTATGTATATTGAACTTAAAATGTCATTGATTAATGACATGTTTTTTTGACATGTATATTACAAGGATTAATGAAAAAATAAGTACACATGGTTTCAATAAATATTTAACCTTCCATCAACAAGAATTTATTGAGAGCAATTCTATAATTAAGTCTTGGATTATAGACAAAACAACTGAGAATTCAAATCAAAAAACACATTTTGAAGTAGATATTAATTTAATGAAATATATAAAACAATTCAAGGATATTACCTGATTAACTCTATAATGATGAAATCACCCTAATAATTATTAAATTTTTAAATCAATATTCATTGATCAATTATTTCATCTAAGCTCTGCAAACAACCTCCAATCAAAATACAATCAATTAAAAAATCGACTCTAAAATTTGTGCCATCACCAAGGATTCGACCGGAGTACTGATATACACATTAAAAGTGCACTAGAACTTTGAATGGTCAATAGGATAAAATCATTCATGCTTCAGATGGATCCATTACCAATGATGGTGTAACGAAAGAGTCTGTATTTTTTTATTTTTGTGAAAAAAGAAAAACAATAAAAAAATAAACCAAAAGGAATATCTAAAAAACACAAACAAAAAACTATTTTCCTCATACTTTATAAATTTCTTTTAATTCCACATAGCCTTACAAACAATCCATTAGATTGGTTTAACCCAAAAATCAAGAGAACTCTTCAATGGATTAGGGGGAAGATTATGGAAAATCAAATCCCTCCATAACCATTCATTTCCCATCCAATTGAACTAAATATAGACAATACTAGGGAACAAACCCTTAAATAACTCACTTCTAATAATATGAATTACCAACCCCTTGGTATTAAATATCCAAAAATTGAGGCTGATTTCAAACTCGAATTGGGTTTGATTCATCTTCAACTTCATTTCCACAGGCTAGGCAGTGAGGATCCATAACTTCACCAAAATGAGTTCAAAGTGGTGTGCTCCACCATGAAGCCTCAAGGGGTTTCTGAAGAATAAATGAAACTTTTAGAATTTCCTTTCTTCTAATATGACTCTGCTAAGTCATGGATTTACTACCTCCCTTCTAGTTCTGCAACCACATCAAATGACATGAAGTGAAATTTCTTAGATAAATTATTTAATGCTTCTCGAATTGCTTCTATCAGAAAAATAAGTGGTATCCATAAATTCCTTAATGAATCACGCCATCAGTACTGGGAGTTGTTCAAAAATATTTTGGATACTTTTCCACACCACCAAATCCCTAACCAACTCTTGATATAATAATTCCATGAGGGGTTATTGCCTACGTAGTGAACTATCATTGATTCCAAAAGTGGTGGTTCTCTTGTTGAAAAAAAAATCATGCAGCTTTATGATATCTCATAAGAAATATGTATGGAAAGATACATAAATTCTATACTTGGTCACATGCTCAAATTAAAAAAAAAGTTCAAAAGAATCAATCCATAGATCCCAACAAGATGACCGAGTGGATGAGTGAACTTACAAGACGTGTGAGAAAACTAAAGGTGGATTCCAAATCCCCAACCTCATCTTATCTACAATCTATATTCCCTAGACCTATCAAAAATTATGGAATCTACATCTCATCATCTCATTCAACCGACACATTTCTATATCTTCAAGATGGTCCGTCTGATTCATCTAGTCCAATGAAGATCAATAAATCATATCCTCAGTGCAACACCAATACTCAATAATCATGTCAATTAATTAGAAACTTCAAACAACCACACAATTATCCTTTATCTTCTACCAATAACCCTATATTGAGGTATAGAAACCTTGTCTGTCATCCCCCTCAGTTCCCTCCTTAAAATCAAAACCAATTCCAATATGGTTAATGTGGTAGTAACTTTCAACAACCATATCTTTTTGATTCTCAACTTCAAAGGAGAAATACTCCTCTTTCTCCTTCTAGATTCCACTATCTCAATGATCCTTCCCAATTCCCAACCAAATACAAGAAATTTCCCAAGAACCCAAATCAAGGTAATCTCAATACGGGAATTTCCTCTTATTCTAAAAAAACCATAGGAAAGTGTTGTGGAAGATATTTCCCCCTTCACTTGTTATAACTTTAAAAACATTGAAAACCAAATTGGTCATATTTAATTCCACCTAATTCAACAAAAACAAACCAACTTTCTCCAACTCCCAGCTCAACCATTGCCTAACCCTAAGGGTAATGTAAGTTCAATTTCATATAGATTAGAAAAGGAAATAATTATTCCTCGTGATTATTCCTCTAAATACCCCTTGAACATTTATCTTGAAAATGAAAAGGACAAAGATTCATAATAAGAACCTAAAACATCTCCCCTCTCCTCCTTTAATTCCTCTAAGGAACACAATTCCTTTTCATCAATCTGTATCTAATCCAAGGAAGTCAAATGAACCTGATCCTGAAATGCTTGACATGTTTAGATGTGTTGAAGTAAAAATTATACTTTATTAACCCATAAAACAAATTCCTAATTTTCCCAAGTTTCTTAAGGAATTATATACCCAAAATAGGCAACATCGGATGATTGAAAATGTTCTGAACCAATAGTGAATTCCCATGAATTTCAAAGATCTAGGGACCTTTACAGTTCCATGACAAATAGGGACTCCAACTTCGATGATGCACTCATAGAACTATCGGACTCAATAATGTTCATTCCTAAATACCTCTTATCCAACCTTGAACTAGGTACCTTTCATCCAAAAAGTGTTTTTATACAGTTATCCAATCTAAGAACATCTATTCCGAAGAGAATAATCATGGATATCCTTGTTCGGTTCAATGATCTTATCTTCCCAGCTGATGTTTATGTTCTTGACATGGAAGGGGATACAATTTTTTTCCAATATCCTCTGATTCTTGGAATACCTTTCCTCATGAAAACAAGAACCAAAATTGATGTCCATGATAGCATCTTTTCCATGGAATTTGGTGACCATCTGGTCAAGTTCAATGTTTTCCAAGTAATGTGATACCCATCATAGAATCACTATGTATTCTCTATCTATACTTCTAAAAGTCTCTTTGAGATTGTGTTGAACCCTGATCTGTCACGTTCTTCTTGTTCTAATGATAAAAGATATTTTAAATTTTACATCCTCATTAACCAATTCATAAATGGATAAGTTGATGTTGACATTTCACATGTAAACTCCATCAATCTAAATAATCTTGAAAACACTTTTGAATCACATATCAACTCTTTTATCCACTACTCCAACTTGGAAAGTAGTGAGGAAAATGAAATAACTTTCTCATTGGTTGATTCAAATCAGATTCTAAAATTTTTATTATTTCTAATCCATTATTCTAAAAATTATCTTATAAGTAAAGTGAACCCTAAAACAATGTGCTTACCTTATCCCAATGGTAGTGTATTTTTTGAGATTTGTTCCCATATTAATAAATTGATCACTAGTGGTGTAGAAATTGAAACTTATTTGAAAAACATCATTGATATTAATGATCTATAAAAATCTATTCAATATCATGTCCCATTTGATCCACACTATTCCACATTGTAAAGGGATAAAATAAATGAGTTCAAAATAATTGGCCTCATATAATCTGATTTTGTGTTATCAGAAACTAAAATAAATGAACCATAATAATTGAAATATTTTACTAAATTTCCTAGCATAAAAAACAATCACTTTTGGATAACATCATTTCTCAAGATAAAAACAAAATATAGGATACCCATATTCTTTTTCCACTACCATTGAATTGTATTCACAACACCAAGTATAAAAGAAATTATCCAATGAACAATCAAGTATCCCAAAGGATGATTTTTTATGGAAACACACTGGAGATGACAAAATATGGTGGCCACCATCAGACTATGGGTATTATACTGAAAACAACCAACTGTAGACAAAATATATGCAGAGTTTCATGGGAGGAAACCCAATTTTTCTTTTGATTTTATGAAATTCAAATTTATTTTTTGTTTTTTCATTAAATGAATAATTATTTTTACATTTATTCCCTTTAGGGTAATAGAAATTTTCCAATGCATCACTAGAGAGGAAACATGTCCCAAGAAACACATCTACTTCCACTGAACCACCACTAGATAGATATAGTGACCCAACATATCTAAACCAGGGGAACCTCTTTCACTTTTACTCCCTCTTTCTCTCTTCTTCCTCCTTCTCTATCTTTATCTATAGATTTGTCTCTATCATTCTTAAACTTACTATATCATTAATTTTTTTTACCACTTTCTTCATCAAAACCTTTTTTTCTTTTTTTCTTTTGTGTGGGTGTGTATTTTGAAAACTAAAAAACTAAAAATAAAACCCGTCATAGTTACTCTCGATTAAAGTTTAAATTTTTCTCCAACAATTTTGGGGAGTCAAAAGACTTATTTTCATCTCAAACATTTTTTATTTTCATTATAAATTTGGATAATTAATTTTATGTTAGGATAAATCAATTTTAAATAATCAATATTTTATTCGGAAAATGATTCTTCCCCAACCGTGAGGAACAATGTTATATTTCATGCCAAGGTCACCTATGGTCATCTTTTCATATTTTTTGTTTTGACCAATAATGTAGATTATTGAGTTTTTAGACCTTCCATAAGAATATCCTACTTTAGTTTACATTAATAAGATAAAGGCATTTTCTAAACCATAAGAGAATCAAAGTATCCAAATAGCATCCATTTACCCTTAAATTGACTATCCTTTTGAAATCCCCTTCGATCCTATGAATACATTTTTTTGATGGCCACATTTCAATCCCAAAACCTTTTCCCACCCAAAATCTAAATGGATTTACATTTCCTAATTTATTAAAATTTAAGTGTGTGGGAATGTATTTTATTTTGGGTACCATTTCCTTTATTTTCAATATTTCATCATATGCTTGAGGGCAAGAATATATATAATTGTGGTGGAGAGGTTTCCATTATGTGAGTTTTGGGAATGTATTCAGTGAGTTTTGGGAAGGTATTTATGTTTTTTATATCTTGTATAAATGATATTGAAAAGTGTTTCAAATAGTATGAAAGTAAAAATAATAATTAAAGACCAAAAAAACCAAAAAACTAATGGGTTGTATTTTTGACAGGTCAAAAGTCACTCTATCTCAACCCTTTATCTTATTATAACTATTACAATTATTTTAAAAAGAAGACCAAACATGGGTTGGGAGATGAGTTTGGTATTTTTTTAGGTTTATCTTTTGAAAAAATAGTCAAAAAAAGTCAAAAACAAATAACACTAATGTCATTAAGAGAAGTTTTATGCTTTATTAATATTTCATATTTTCATCCACTTCAACTTTTTTTCCTATTTTGGGTTTTTCTTCAAAATATTGTTCCCTTATAAATATGTGTTTCCATTTCCTTCTATGTTTCATTTAAAATAATTGTGCATTGTTTTTCTCGTACTTTTGTTTTACCCCTATTTTACACTATTTTAGACTCTATATTCCTACCATCCTTCAGCCAATAAAAAGACCCCAAAAATACCTCTTGATTATTATGTACCATAGGATAGGGAAGGGAAGCTGAGATCAATTTCAAACTCTAATATTTTCACTTCTAGTTAGTGAATTAGTGAACCACTATAAATAAATTTTTAGCATCTTGAGTGGAGTAAGTTCTGAGTGCCTACATTTTCCATTTTTAATTTTGAGCATGGAAAATTAATTGTTTTTAGAACATTATTGTTGCAAAAAAATTTGGTGCAATTCTTTATGGATGAGTGAACTAGTCTAGACCCCCTGATTGGCGAAAACAAAAATTTAATATTTATTGGTGAGTGAAAATGATTTCATTATGTTTTTTAGTTTTTTGTACATGAGGACATAAAAAAGCCTAAGTATGGGGAAGTTTATTTTATTAAATTATTTATAAATATTTATCAACCTCTTTAATTATTTTCTATTAAAAGTTCATAATTGGTGTGAAATACTCTTATTTTAATATTAAATGTAATTTTTGAGAATTATTTTTATTAATCCATATTCATGTCAGTTTACTATTTTAATTATAACTCTCACAATATTTATCAAAATTGTTTGATTATAGTTTTTTATGGTTCATTATTAAATTTTATAAAAATCATTCAACATGACATTGGGCCAATTCTACCATCTAAAGGGTCATACAGACCACACAAGAAGGCCCACAAAATCTGTGATGAAAACTGGACATGCCATGAAAGATATAATTTATGGGATCGATATAGAATCCCAAATCTATTCAAACTATAAAATATGTTCTAAGATATCTAGATAAATATTGGATAAAAATTTCAAGCCCTAGATCCACAAATAAGAGGCACAATTGATTCTTGTAAGTCCAACCCACAAATATTTCTTAGAATATAAAAATAGCCCAATTTTCTTGACTTTTCTACAAATATAATCAACAATGTGAGATGATATTTTAAGGTGTAAAATTAAATATACTTCATATTAACTTTTTAGAATAATTTTTTGTATTTTAGGTCATATTCCAAGCCTAAAATGTATTTCTATTTATACCATGGAAATATTCGACACAAAAAAATAAACAATAACACATGGTTTACCAAAACAACCATAAATTTGGCTAAAATTTTACAATGGTCCCCAAATTTTAAGGGTGGACCTTAAACATCCATATATAAAAATTTGAAGAATAATATTTCTCCATATTTTTCTCTCTAGATTTTAAAATTTGTGATCCAACGTGAGGAATGATTTTGGAATGGAAACAGTCTACTCCCTTTAGCTATAAATACATCCCACTCTTCTCATTTTAGGGGGTTGGAATACAATCACTTAAGGAAGATATTTTTCATGAATATATCTATCCCAATATCCTAGTAGGACATTCCTTACTTCTTTTTCAAAAAGAGATATATCTCCACCTCTTTTCATTTCAGGTTTGTTTTCCCTTATTTTCAATTTTAATCATGTAAGTTGTTTTCAAATTCATTTCAATTTTAATGCATATTTCTTATTAATAATATATAATTCTCTTTAAACATATGTTTTTTAATATTAATTTTACTAAAAATGTTTAAATAAAGTTTAAAATCATTCCCTTTTTTTCATTCTCATTCAATCAAAAGTTAATTATTTTCACCAATTGTGTGTGTTCAGTTCACTACTTCTATCTTTTCCTGTTATTTTTGTTCTATTTTAAACACATCACCCTAAAAATAATAAACAATATTGCTAAAAATATCAATATATAAGTAATTATATCCCACTGTGGTGAGTCATAATTTGGGGATGTTAAGCGAATGAGAGATTTTTCTTGATTAATATTCTTTAAATTAATATTGTGTATGTTGAACGTAAAATGTCATGGATTAATGAAATGTTTTGTTTTAATTGTGGATTCCTTGGATTATTGGAACCAAAATTACACATGGGTTAATGAAATATTTAACTTTTCATTAATAATAATTGATTTATATCAACACCCTAATTGAGGCTTGGATTAAATCCAAAACAATTTGTAATTCCAATCAAAAATCATATTTTGAAGTGGATGTTAATTTATTAAAATATATAGAAAAGATCAATAATAACACAAGATAAACTCCAAAAATATGAACTCATAAGAATAATTATTAAATTGTTAAATCAAACTTTATTGGTCAATCATTTCCTCTAATCTCTATAAATAAACCCCAATCAAAAGATAATCAATTAAATAAAATCGACTCTAAAATGTGTACCACCATTGAAGATTCAACCCAAGTGTTTCTATACACATTAAAATAGCACCAGAACTTTGAAAGTTTGATAGGATACATTTGGCCATGCTTCATTCCTTCAGGATGTGATTCCTTGTATCTTACACCAATGTAATATATTAGACATCAGTTCCGGGTTACTCAGGTCAGGTCGCTACACATAGAAGAAACACCTTATATATAATTCCAACATCCCCAATAAACACTTCTAATTTCAATGAACTACAAATTTAGTTTATAACTAATTATGAAATAATACTTTTGGTATTGAATCAATAAATTTCTTATCTCTTTTTCCTTTATTTAGTTGTGAAGGAAGTTGGAGATGATTTTGATGATATAAACTTAAATTTGTTTTTATATTTTAAATCATATCTAGATGTTTATTCCACTTTAATTGTTAAAATATAAATTTTTTCTAGTTATTACTTCTTGGAATACGGTGTTTTGGGATTTATATTATCATTTCTAATGGTATTTATACTATTCTCTCAATGATGTCCTTTTAATGTGATCTAGAATCAGGTTTGATGTGATTAAAAGTATTTCTGTGAGGATAATTATAGATTTAATTATTAACATGTTAGTATTGCTATTGTTTATTTCTATTTTTTCACTCCCTACCTATATTTAGGAATTTTTCTCTTATTTATTACATGCCTTCTGAGAGGAAGGTCGTGCATTTGATCTAAGGCATTTTTGGTTACCTTTTTTCCAAGGGCATAATAGAAGTAAAATGGGATTATTTTTTATATATTATAAATAGTTTTTATTAAAATAATACCATTTTTAATTATATTTGATTATTTACATTAAAAATAAAACATAATCTTTTCTTTTCTTTTCTTTTATTTATATTTATCGCATTTTTATTCAGTCAATTTACTTTTTTCCCTCCAAACTAAGCTATGAGCTTCGTGATCATCCATGTATTTTATGGACGTTTTTCATAAAATGTATATTTTTATTTCCATATATTACCTTGGTAGAGAATAATATATTCTACAAAAAAACAAAAATATGATAGGATAAGATAGAATAATATTCTTACTCTCATATAGGTATATTATCACTTGATTTTTTGCTTGCATTGTAAGAACATGATAACAATGGAATAGTGTCCTTTTAATTTCCAAAATAGTGTACCACAATCCATTAATTTTTTTTAAAATTTATAACAATAAAAAGATAATTTTATAATTTTATTTTACACTTCAAACATCTAATTATGTAAAAACAATATTGGTGATTAATCTATAAAATATAACTTTTCCAGTATTTCTAAATTATGAAATATTAAAATTTAAGAATACTAAACCATAAATTTAACCATTGAAGCCTTAAAACATAGATATAAATTATAAAAACTTAAACCATTAATAATTAAATTTATCTTTATTAAACACTAAATATCAGATTCACACACATGAAACATCAGTTCTTTATTCAAAATCATAAATAATGTCCCTTTAAACCTAAAATACTAATATTAAAAACCTTTCAACTCTTTAACCTTTAACACTATTATAAAAAACATATTTCTATTACCATAATGCTTACATGTGTTTTAGTATTCCTTTATTCACAATCATGTGTTTTGAGGCGTAATTTTTCTTGGGTTGTATTCTCCTTTTGTTTTTGTTAGATTTAGTCATCCATGTTTATACTAAAAAAGGTTAATCCACAATCTAAATATATCTATACCATAAATTAATGGTTTATAAATTTTCTATTATTAACCAAACCAATATTAAATGGTTTGGTATTTATGTAAAAAAACTGAACAGAAAATTTTGGTTTGGCATTTAGTCAAAACCAAACCAAAATAATCTCCTCCCACCCATTGATGTAACCCTCCTCCAAAAGTGAGGTCTATTTAGTGTATATCTATACTATTGTTTTGAGAGTGAAAATTTTGTATAGGACCCTTTGGTTCTGAACTAGTTATAAAATCCATTATACTATCTCATTCTATTTATTCTGCTAATGCTATTCACATCAACTATACTTATTGATTATTCTTAAATTATTTATTCTTATTATCCGCTAAATTCTATAATATTTTTTAAATTACTTTGGTTATTTTTTAAGATAGATAATTCATCCCTCCCCCTCTTTTTTATTTCTATCTATTTTGTGGGACCTAATAGTTGGTATTGTAATGTACCCTTGTATGTATAATTGTCCACTTTTGTTTTTCCTAATACCCAACAATTGGTAATTGAGTGGTACCTTTTTTGGATATATTTTTATTACTAACCATATCCAATAATTAAAAGTCTAACTGGATTACCATTCTATATGGTAGGTCATTGATTTAATTATGGTCTCATTCTACATAATCAACCCTTTTTGAAGGGAATGTCTATAGTAAATAACAAGATAGGATGTGCAACATCCCGTTACCTTAATCGGGTATATTTTCCATTTTTCTATGTTTACTTATGGTTTTCAAAATCCTTAGATGTGATTTTCTGGGTATACTTCAAGTTTTAGAATGGGTACACACTGTGTACCTAAAGTACATGTTGTATACATGGTGTTGGCTGCATGTCATGCACTAGGAGATCATATCGTGAATTGGGAGATCTTTCCATGAGATGGAACATGTCGTGTACATGAGGTAAAAGTTTTTTAGGGGTTCAATAGAGGATTTATAACCCAAGGTAAAGGGTTTTTTGGCGTAACTTATCCAACGTGGACTACACATCGTGACTCAGCCCGTGCCCAGGTTTAAGTCATGAGTGTTTTTTCTTTTCTCAGCCTTTTTCCTCCCGAACCTCTTGCCTCTCAACCCTAAACTGTTCCTAGGTATTTTTCATAGGCCTCTTACCTTCCATATCGATCTGATCTTCTCTAGTTCATCATTTATTCTATAGTGTGTCTCTCTAGGTAAGTTCTCTCTGATTCTTCCTTATTATTGATCCTGATAGCACCCTATCTTTGCGTTATCAAATATGTGGATCCAATTTGGATGTTTCTTATTATCCTCATCTAGATCCATATTTATATCATGTATTTAAGGTTGTTCTATGGCTAGTTGTGGTGAATCAGATGTTCGTTCTTGAGGTACATGAGCTTTCTTTTATCTTCCAACCCCTTGTCTTCAATTTTGAATCAATCCTTTGAGGTGAAGGTTTGATTCTAGGGCCTTCGTTGATGGAATTGTTGGGTTTTGTTCCTTTTGGTTTTCGTTGTGGGTGTGTGTGATCTGGACTTTGAGTTAGGTGGTTCCATATCATGCTTACGATAATGAACCTACTTGTTTTTCTTTGAAATTTTTTTTGTAAATTGATTTATGAAATTGGAATGATTGTTGTGGGTGTTGAAAAATGTTTTTGAAAGAAAAAATGTTTTTCTCTGGCTTTTGATAAATGCTTTTGAATGGTTTTCAAAGCATTGAAATGGTTTTGTGAAAAATAGAACATGGTATACCTTTGGTACTTAGGTGGAAGGTTTAGAATGAGGTCATCATCCAATTCTTTGTAATTATTAAAGAGTTTTGTCTTGGTGATTACCTCTATTTCCTAGGCCTATTGTTATAAGTGAAAAATAATGACATTTTTGGGGGTTTACTCATAGGGGATTCCTCTACTTCATAGGAACATTATTCTAGGATTAGTTTTGTGCACTTTATTCTTATGGTATGAGTAGTCTGCTTCTTAGACCTGTAGTATTTCTTGGTGTTGTGATACATGTGATTCTATTTTATATTAATTTTATTTCTGAGTTAGCCTTGATATTCATGTTTATTCTTATGGAAAATGATATAGAAAACGTTCTTTGAAACTTATATACCTTATTTTGGTTAAAACTATGGAAAAGGAAATGTGTACCGTGTTTTCTATAAAACTTTTTACTGCTTATCATGCCATGTTTTAAATTTTAAATAATCATATAGGACTTTTTATACAAATACTTGTTATGGAACACCTAGGTGGAATCCTACTGAGCCTGTTAGCTCACACCGTGTGCACTGCTTCAGTGGTGCGTAGACCTTTATTTTTCTTCTGGGGTATGAAAAGGCAAGGCACTGTAGTGAGGCGGATAGGTTTATATCAGTTGGGATGGGTAGTTGGTGGTGAGATGGTTGGACTTCATCCATGTCATTATTGGAGTAGTTGTTTGGTTTCGAGTCCCTTGTAGTAAGACTTGTCGTTTGGAGTTTTTATCTACTATTTCAGTTTTTCTGTTTCTGCTATTTTCCATAAATTTGTGGAATATATATTTTTCAGTCTTCTATTATTTCTTTTATTATATATATATGTGATTTTTGGTCATTCAGGTTGGGTGAAATCATTCACTCAGTTTTTTCATTCGGTGCCCAGGTGCTTGTCACCAGCCCATGGGGATCGGGAACACCCTTCGGGTCTATGACAGATCAGGTCGGGTGTGGGGTTTTAGGGCAACTTAGGTCGGTTTGTTACAGTTTGGTATCAAAGGAGGTATGTCCTCAATAAACTTTTCTTGATATGTTGGTTAGACTAGAGATAGGATTGTTAGGAATTGAGAGGTATGTTGTGATGAGTGTCTGGACATCTCTTTTCATAAGGGGACTCAAGTTAACATGGGATGTCGGGATATGTGTCTCTAGTGTTGGTTTTTTTTAAAAAAAATTAGTATTTTCTTATGGGTTTTCTAGTATGAATTGAGATTTGTTCTATGTATGGTCGTTATTATGTTTTGGTATAAGAAGTATGCCTTTGAGATGTCTTCCACAGGTTCCTTAGGAACGTGTAACTAATGATCATCAAGTAAATCCTCCTATGGATCAGAATATCATCGAGACTATCTTATAGAGAGTCTATGATGTTGATCAGGATGTTTAATGAGTTCAAAACGTAGTGGTCGAAGTAAAACCAGGAGATGGAGGAGAAATAAATAGATCGCAAGAGTTTTTGTGTGAGAAGTCATTGTCCTTTAAAGGGACAACTGAACCTCCAGACGTAGAGTATTGACTAGATAAGATCAATTAAATCTTCTAATTATTAGATACAGCTGAGAATATCAAGGTGAAGTGTGAAACATTCAGACTCGAGGGTTCCAGAAATCATCGGTGGGACTCTATGGTCTAGGTAGACAGACATGTCGGCTTGGATCAGAAGGGTTTCAAAACCCCATTATTTTAGTAGTTTTTCCAGAGTCTCTGATATTGGAAAAATATTGGGAGTTCCTATCATTAAATTAGGGAGAGAGTTCGGTGTCAGCCTACACCAACTGGTTTGCTGATCTTGTCTATTTTTCTTTAGACGTGGTAAGGAATTACCAGCTAAAGTTGAAAAAGTACTTGTAGGTTTTGCGACTGGATATTAGATCACAGGTGTTCATGTTGAATATTTCTACCTATGTAGAGACAATAGATAGATCAATGATTCCATAGATGGACATGGTAGTCAAAGTTAACTTTACCACCTCTTCTCTTCCAACTGGTGATAGCTTAAGTGGCATGCATGGAAAGAAGAGGAAGTGGCAAGACCATCGCAGGAGTGGTGGAGGTGGGTCTCAATAGTGATCCTCGTTTTCACAGTTTATTGTAGCTAATAGTGTCTCTATGACTTGCTACTAGTGCGAAAAGAGAGGTCACACAAGACCTTCTTATCCTATTCATATAAAGATGCACAATTTATGTGGACATGTTGGTTATATACAATGTTTCTGTCAGGATATGAATACTCCCCATTATGGTCAGGGTTCTCCAGCTCCAAAGGCTACTGTAGTGTATTAAGATTCTTCAAAGACTATAGTTCTCCAGTCATAAGCCTTAGGAGTGAAGAATTTACACACAGTAGATGAGTTTCCAATAGAAGTTTATGTAGGTCCAAAAATAGTTAGAGGTACGGTCCTTATTGCTGCTTTAGTAGATACTGCTTTCTTTGATATTTCTTCCTCACACTCATTTATATATTCATGTTTTGTTGATGTGATTAAACTTTTAATGGAATTTATTCCCTTTAAAATGGATTTAGAAACACCTTTTGGAAAGAGAAAGTAATAGGGGTTCTGGTATCCTAATTGTTCATTCAGGATAGCGGACACAGAGTTGGTTTGGGATTTTCTCGTTCTTTATTTGGATCTGTCTGACATCATCATCAGTATATATCTCATAGAGATAAGGTTTATTATTATTATCAGCATGTTTTGTTTATTTATATTTAGGGGAACAATCATGTGTTTTAGGGAGAGTGCGACCTGATGTTAAGTCATGTAGGACTGTCCCACTCAGATCCCAGGAGTTTGTTGGTTGTTGTTGCCTTTTATCCTAATGAATTTTATTCTATTGAGGGTCTTCCTATTGTTGTTTGAGACTTTCCTGATGTTTTCCCATACAAATTCTCCAATCATCCTCCAAAAATATAGGTAGAATTCATAATTAACCTGGAGCTAGGTACACAGCCGATATTGATTCCTTATTACCGCATGGCACCAGTAGAGTTTAAAGAGATCATTATTTAGTTGGAAAACCTATTAGAGAATGTTTTTGTTTTCCCTCATATTTCGCCTTGGCCATCCCTTGTGATCTTTTCCAAGAAGGAAGATGGTTCAATTCGATTATGTATAGACAGTCTGAAGATGAACCAGGTAAAAATTAAGAACAGATTCCCTTTTCCTCGTGTGGATGATTTGTTTGATTAGTTGAAGGGATAAAACTTTCTTTCAAAGATCAATCTTCGATTAGGTTATCATCATCTCAGAGTCCATGAGTCTGATATACCAAAGACAACCTTTAGAAGTAGGTATTTCCATTATGAATATCTCATGATGTAATTTTTTTGGAAAAACACTCCTCTAGTTTTTATGGACTTGAAGAATCGGATATTCCACCAATATATTGAAACTTTTGTGGTAGTGTTCATGGATGATATTTTGGTTTATTCAAATTCCAAGAATGAGAAAGAGAACCATCTATGTCTGGTTCTGGATATTCTGAGAAATCATATACTATATGAAAATCTTTTGAAATGCAATTTCTGGATTCAAGAAATGAATTTCTTGGGGAACATAATTTCTGAGCATGGCTTGTTAGTTGATCCAAAGAAGTTAAAAGTTGTTTTTTTTACTAGAAGGAACCACAAAAAGTCTTTGAGATACGAAGCTTCATTAGTCTTGCTAGATACTATCGATGGTTCCTTGAGTACTTAACTAAGCTGGTGTCACATTTAACTACTCTTACCCAGAAATCAGTGAAATTATCATGGGATGAAAAGTTTCAGTCTTCCTTTGATGAATTGTAACAACTTTTAACATCTGCACCTCTTCTGATCTTACATGAGCCTGATATGGGGTATGTGGTGTTCTGTAATGTATTTGGTGCTAGTTTGGGATACATGCAGATGTAGGATGATCGTGTGGTAGCTTAAGGCTCTCTTCATCTCTAGACTCATGATAAGAACTACCCCTCTCATTATTTAGATCTTTTGGTGGTGATGAATGCGCTTAAGTACTAGGGGCACTATCTCTTCTGGGATAATCTCACGGTTTTCTTTTATCATAAGAGTCTGAGCCTATATCGTTTCCCTGAAGTAAGTTAATCTCAGACAGAGATTATTGTTAGAATACCTTTAGATGCTTAACTTTGACACTGCCTACACTTCGAGGAAAGGGAATGTTGTTGCAGATGCTTTAAGTAAGAAGGTACCATCACAGGTTGTTCTGGAATCAAAGGAGGAGTGGAATCGTATTGGTCTTTTCACTCAGTTGCACTAGGATACTCAGGAGGCTGTCTCAGGTATGGTTCCCACCAGTGTTCAATTGTCATCATCTCCCTTAGAGTATTTCTTAAAAATTAAACAACAAGATCATGAGTTTTCTCAGATTCGGAAAAACCTTTATGGTAGGGAGACAGTTCCTGGTTGATCTCTTTATTCATATGGAATACTTCACTTTAGGAAGTGAGTTGTCATCCCAAAACCTTTGATAAGTTCATTCTTGTATGATTGTTATATCTCTTAATGGGTTGTTTATCCAGACTCTACAAAGATGTATTATGACATGAGAAGATGGTTCTGGTGTCCAGGTATGAAGTGTGACATTTCATATTATGTTTCCCACTATTACACCTGTCAATGGATAAAGGAAGAGTACTTGAAACCTTCTGGATTGCTTCAACCTCTTCTAGTTCTGGTTTGGAAGTGGGATGAGGTGTCCATGGATTTTGTTTTTGGGTTTCCATGGACACCCGGGGGTGGTTGTTGATCGGCTGACGAAGTCTGCTCATTTCATTCTAATTAAAGACACCACTAAAGTTGAATATCTCGGTATGTTTAATGTGAAAGGAATCATGAGGTTACATAGGAATCCTCATAATATTGTTTTAGATAGGGATCCTAGGTTTACCTCAAGGTTCTGTAGGTGTATTCAAGAGGAAATGGGGACTTAGGTCAAGTTGAGCACAACATACCATCCATGGACAGATAGCTAGAGGGAGCATGTAATTCAGATCCTAGGGGATATGCCTCATGCCTATGTCTTGGATTTTAGTGGATCATGGTATATCCATCTAGGACTAGTTTAGTTTTTTTAAAACAATCATTACATGTTGTTGATTATAATGGCTTCTTTTGAGGTGTTGTATGGTTGCTTGTGAAAATCACCTCTTTGTTGGGTAGAGGTGGGTGAAGATTATTTGGTTTCACCAAGTATGGTTCAGGATATGTTGGAAAAGATTCAGGATGTGCGATGATGTCTGGTTACATCCCAGAGTCGATAGAAATTGTATGTAGATTGGCAGCATTGTCCCTTGGAGTTTTACATTGGTGACTGGGATTTCTTGAATGTTTCTCCTTGATTGGGTCACCATCGACTTGGAAAACAAGGAAAGTTGGCTCTGAGATATTTTTGACCATTTGATATCACTGAATGACTTGGGAAGGTTGCTTATCGATTATCATTGTTGGCCTAGTTAACAAACATTCATGATGTTTTCAACATATCTCAACTCATGAAGTATCACCCTAATCCCACTAATGTTCTGAGTTGGGAAGAAATTGATTTAGAACCATATGATTCTGTTTTAGAGAAACAAGTGGAGATCATTGACTCTCAAGAGAAAGTCTTCTATGGGAAGTTGATTCTTTTGTTCATATTTCTATGGAAACAAGGATTGGATTCTAATGAGACTTGGGAATGTGAGTCATTGATGAGGGAGTAATGGCCTCATCTTTTTCTAGAGGTTACATCTTCCCCGTGACTTCCTAAGGATGGAAAGTCTTTATGTTGGGGATTTTTTAACATCCCTTTACCTTGATCTGGTATGTTTTCCCTTTTTCTATGTTCCATTCTAGTTTTAAAAATCCTTATATGTGATTTTCTAGGTTTACTGCAGGTTACAGAACAGATACACATCATGTACCTGAAGTACACGTCATGTACTTGGTGCGGGATGCATCTCATGGAATGGGAGATCTCATCATGAATGGGGTGATCCTATCGTGAGCTGGTATACATCATGTACCGGATTTAAACATCCTATAGGGGTTAAATAGATGATTTTTAACTCGTAGAGACAGGTTTTTCAGAGAAACTTATCCAGCGTGGACTCCACTATGTGACCAAGGGGTACACATTATGGCCCGGCCCACAACCAGGTTTAAGTCATGCATTTTTTTTTATTCTCTTTCCCTTTTTCCTCCCAAACCTCTTAAATATCAACCCTAAACTGCTCCTAGGAATTTTTCAGAGGCATCTCACCTTCCGAATTGATCTGGTCAACTTCGATTCATCGTTGCTTCTACAGTGCATCTCTCCAATTCTTCCTTTCAATTGATCATGATAGCACTCCAGACTTGAATTATTAGATCTGTTGATCCAAGTTAGATGTTTCTTGTTTTCCTCATCTAGATCCATTATGAGATCTTGTCAAGAAGGTTGTTCCTTGGCTATTTGTGGTGAATCGAACGTTCGTTCTTGAGGTATGTGGGCATTCTCCTATATGCCAACCCCTTTTCTTATATTTTGAATCAATCCTTTAAGGTGTGGGTTTGATTCTAGGTCCTTCACTGACGACGTTGTTGGCTTTCGTTGCTTTTGGTTCTTATTGTGGGTGTGTGCGACCCGAACATTGAGATAGGTGGTTCTGTCTCTAGCCTATGGTAATGAACCTACTTGTTTTTATTTTCAAATTTCTTTAAAAAATGATTTATGAAATTGGCATGATTATTGTGTGTGTTGTAAATGTTTTTTGAAATAAAAGTGGGTTTTCCCTGGGATTTTGATAAATGGATTATAAATGGTTTTCCATGGTTTTCAATGTTTTTCAAGGCATTGAAATGGGTTTTTGAAAAAGAGCACATGGGTTACCTTCGGTACATAGGTGGAAGGTTTATCTTGAGGCCATCGTCCATTTCTTTGTGATTATCAAGGAGGTTTGTCTTAGGGATTACCTTTTTTCCTAGGCCTATTGTTCTAGGGGCCCGATATTGACATTTTGTGGGGTTTATTCATGGGGTATTCCTCTACTTCCTAGGTTCGTTGTTCTAGGATCATTTTTGTACACTTGATTCTTACTGTACGAGTAGTCTGCTTCCTAGAACTATAGTATTCCTTGGTGTTGTGATACTTTTTCTTCTTTATTGTATTACTTGGATTTCGGAGTTAACCATAATATTCATTTTTATTCTTGTGGAAAATGATATGGAAATTTTTTTTTAAAACTGATATACCTTCTTTCGTTTAGAACTATGGAAAAGGGAATGTTTACCATGTTTTATATAAAACTTCTTATTTATTATCATGCCTTGTTTTAAATTTTAAATAATAATACAATAATTTTTATATAGAGACTTTCTATGGAACACCTGAGTAGAATCCTACTGAGCTGATTAGCTCACACCCTACGCACTACTTCGGTGGTTCCTAGACCTTTTTTTGACATCCAGTGCAGGGAAAGGCACGGTGTCATAGTGTGATGGCGAGGTTCATGATAGCTGGGATGGGTAGATAGTGGTGAGATGGTTAGATTTATTTCATGCCATCATTAGAGTAGCTATTTGGTTTCGAGTCCCTTGTAGTCAGACTTCTCGTTTGGTGTTTTTAGCCACTATTTTAGTTGTTCTATTTCTTCTATTTTCCTTAATGTTTTGTCAAATATATTTTGTAGTCTTCTATTGTTTCTTATTTTCTCTATACATATGTTTTGTGGTCATTCAGGTTGGGTGAAATCAATCCCTTAGTTATATCATTCGATACATGGGTTCTTTTCGCCATCCCGTGGGGATCAAGAATTTCCTTCGGGTATATGACAGTTCGATTTAGGTGTCGGGTTTCAGGGAATCCTAGGTTAGTTTGTTATAGGATGGAATCTTACCTCAAGAAATTAATTATTGATGATTGGACATTAATGGTAAAATATTATAAATTTCAGGAGAAAGGCCTCAATTTTATGACTGGTAATAACACAACTAAGTATGTTCTTAATTATGAAATCATATATAATTTTTATTATGTTATTATCTAAAACAATTTTAGTCTTGTTTTTTCTGGCAAAACTACTCATAATATTTGGATAATTTATTAAGTTATTCATTATGGAACATATTAGTAGAAAATAACTAAGCTTAGAATATTGTAAGCTAAGTACCAGGACATAAAAATGGGATAAAATGTGTTTGTCAATCAAATGTCCTATATGTTAACATGAATTATGAATGTAATTATATCACTTGGTAAAACTTTATATAACACTATTATTGTAGAAAAATAGTTATTAGATCACTACCCAGGAAGTGTAATTCTATGAAAATTGAAATTAATAAATTAATTAACTTCAAGGAATATACTCTGGATTATATTATTGGTTCACCCATACAATATGAGCTTTACTTGAATAATATTGACCATTAAATTAATGATATTGAGAAATGTATTTATTATAAAAAAGATTTTTAATTATTATACTTCCTCTAAACAAGATTTATGTTCTTTGAATAATTAAAAAGAGATGATATATATGTATTCATTAAAGGACTATACAAAGATATTAATAAGAAGTAGTCTAGAAGATATGAAAAGAAGTCCATGAAGGATAAAAATAAAGTTAGTTTAGATATGAATTTATGTATTTTTATCTTACTTGATATGAGTGTAGGAAGAAAATACTCATAAAATTAACTATTTGAGTCAAAAGAATCAAATAAAATACAATACGTTTAAGAAGTAACAGAAGAGAGATTTGGATACATAAAGTAGTTCTAAAATTCATATCCAATTGACAAATCTATAAGTGAAAATAAAACTAGTAATATTTGTTTTATTGATAATTATGGTAAGATAACATTTTCACCTTCCCATTCATGTTCTTCAACTGACTTGGTTGAATCAGTAAAGAAGTATAGAAATATATGTTTGATGGATAGAATGGATGAAGTTATTTGTAATGGTATAGACCTTTTCATCTTGTTTGTGAGTTTTGGGGGTTGGAGGAGTCGAGAAGAGGATTGGTTAAGGAATAGTGGAATTGAGATGAAATTTTAGTTGGGGATATCTTCTTTTGTGTAGTGACATGTGTTATATCATGGAAGTTGGTTCAGAGCTCAATTATGGTGTGGATGGTCAGATTGTAGAGTGGGGATATTCAGAGGTCGGTATTAGTGTTTATGTTGATATGGAGGTAATTGTGACATAAGTCATGGGCTACAGTATGGTGCTCTGGGGATTGGGTTTCATGTCACTCCCTTCTGAATGGTCATTGTGGCATGGCCAAGGGTATTTCACCATGGTGTTAACCTAGGTTTATAACATTTGGGAGAGATACAATGTGAATTTATTCATGGATTTGAGAGGGAGGTTTGGATCCTGGTCCCTTTATGATATGGAATCCGGTTTCGTACCATGGTTTTTGTTAAAACCCTAGGATTTTCTTTGTGGATTTATCATTACATCATGATATTTTTTTCCATCCTCTAATAATTTTGGGTTCCCTTAAATTCCATTCATTCACATTTTTTACAATAAAATATTGGGTGATTCAAATAATATTTTTGGTATCCCTTTCAAATGATTTTGAGTTACCTTTTCTTAGATTCAACCCCTAGCTCCTAGAGATTTATTTGTGGGTGATTCTAGGTGAGTTCTCCTATTATTTGTTGGTTCTTCCCTCTCTTTTTCACTTTTTCTATGCTATGGATACTTGTTTCATTAAATTTTCCAAGGATTAAATTGGTGAATGAAGTTGTATTATTTTTGATAATATCCATAGGTAAAAAAAATATTTCTTATGGGAGAGGTGATTGGATATCTAAGCTTGTGCTTCCATTCTTTATTGGAGAATATTGAAAGCTTCTTATTGAGGTAGGGGATTCAATATCTCTCTTTTATTCTATGTAAATCATGGGAATTATTTTTTTTATTATTTAGGTGAGTAGTATGGATTAACCTATTAAATATAATGATTAAAATCTAAAGGAAATTGAAGGGAATATGGTGAATCGTATGTGTTTATTTTCTTTTAACCCATTTTTTTAAATATTTTCAAAAAATAATTTATTAGGTCAATTCTGAACCTGCACAAATAACACACCCCCTAATTCCAAAATATCAATTTTAAATTTTAAATTTCAAATTACAAAACAAATTACAAGATTCCAGCTAGACATGTGGGTGTCTTCCTCGACCCATATACCGCCAATTGATCCCACGCTTACCAAAATCGTCTTTGTCAACCACTGGTCACTAATGTCACACTATCGCTATCAAAACAACCATATAAACTGGTAAATTGTATAATAATAAATTTTTTGAGATTAATCTCAATAAAAAAAATAAAATAGGATTCTACCATTACAATAATCTCTATAGAGCTTACCATCACCAAAACCAAAACATATGGGGTCATAACAAGCCACCATCATAGAAGACACAAACCATTAGATGTTGAATCATGATCATAAATAGAATGAAATAACTATAAGGGTCATCAAACACTACCATAAATACAATCCCAATCCATTATAGCTTCATCATGACAAAATAAATGGGGTTAACATGTTTTCTCAGTGATAAGAGAGGTAGTTTTAGTAGTATATGCCTTTAAAGAGGCAAAAAAATTTAGAGCCTCCAACCAAATAGATTCCACCACCAATGATAATATAAATTATTCACTAAAACCCCACAAAAATGATGTGATTTCACTATATAAACAATAGAAAAAATAGGAAAACCAAAGATCAACCCTGAGGAACAACAAAATACCTTCACCAGGGTGGAAGAAGAGAAGAACTATCATTTAATACCTTCCCCATCACAATCTAAATCCACTATAAAGCACCATAATTCTATACAAAATTGGGTTACATCATAATGTATTTGCTGGAAAGGGTGGATAAATAAATATAATAAGGCAAATAACTTTAAAAATAAACACAGAAACCATCCATAATCACTATAGGGACCTAGAAACCCGAGTGTTGAAAAAAGATAGGAATAAAAATGAGTCTTCCATATAATTTTCCACTATCACCATACCAATCAACCCAAAATATGTCATATTAGTCTAGAGTGGGAAAACACTTGAAAGATCTAGCAATAATGAAAGTGATGAAGTTTTGATTACAGCCCTGAAGAAAAAAGGCACAATGATGAAAAAAGAAAACGACGAGTCGAGTATGAGTCAGCCTATCTGATAGGAAGGAAAGAACCAGGGGAAGGAAAAAATAATGGGGAGAGGGAGGAAGATTTAAATTTAAGGGAGGTTCCCTATCATGATATTATATAAGAATCATAGATAAAAAATCATTGTTTTTTAGACTTGTTTTTTGATGTTGTGGATTATCTATAAAAATCACCCTTCATAAATAGATAATCACTTAAATGTGTTATTGAAAAAGTTGTGTGGAAAAATAGAATTTTCATGAAATAATTTATTTTATTAGGATGAATATAGAGTGTGTGATTATGGAATCTATTTTTTTCTTTATTGAATTTATTATTGATTTTGGTTATGATTGTGTAGTTAACTTAGTGGTTGTTATGTGGTGTTCTCTATCGTTGGGTTTGGATACATAGGTAGGAATTTGATTCATTTTGATTTGGATTTTATAGTGGTCAATTGATGTTAGATGGGATGTTAGTATGGGTTATGTTACAAGGTATAGGTGGGATTTTTTAGTTTCTAATAGGGGATATGGATCTTGTCCTGGTATGATGGTATGGATGTTTTTTGTGGTGTTCTTTATAGTTTCCTAATAGAAGTGAATGTAATAATTGGTAATAATGAAATTGAATGGTTAAATGACTAGAATAAATGTGGAAATTAGATAGAAATTATTTTTAATTAAATTTGGGATTGAATGGATTAATAAGCATAACATGGTCCATGATGATACATAAGGAAATTTTATAATGGTATGATTAACTAGAATTTTGTAAGTTCTTGTAATGGTTGTTTTATATAGAAAAGTGGGCAAGTTCATTGAATTATATTCAGTAGTGGTGGTATTGTATGGTGATGGTTTTTAGTGATTCTTTTGGGTTGTTATGAGTTTGTATTGGTGTGGATTTTCTAGATTGGGTTTGTGTGTGGTGTGTATATATATATATGATGTATTTTGTTTTGATTTCTTTCTTCTTCCCACCTGATTTGGATTACCTTATTGAAGCTCACATGTTTTGGTTTCCATATTTTTTTTCTAACATTAATGTTGGTAAGGGTGGATAGTTAGGTACCCCTTATTTTCTACTCTCCCTTTGAGAATAGTTCATAGTGGTATTGAAAATTGGTGGGGGTTGTGCATGGATGGAATATGGAATAAGGTTGATGTCTTTCTTATTGATGATACCCTTATGATATGGATATATGATATGGTTGTGAAGTGAAATAGATATATAGTTTAATAATGTAATATAAGTTTGATTATGGTATGATTGGAACTTTTTTATATTTTTTATTTCCTTTTATGATGATATGGTTATATGAATATACATATATATATATATGGGAGTAAAAACATGATGTTTTGCGTTGGGGTGTGAGAGAAAAAAATTGTGGGGAAGTGGTTTTGGGGAACCTTTATTTTATTACTTGATAATATTATAATATTTTGGATATGATATTTGGTTAATGTGCCTTGGTGAGAGTGGTTGATAGCTGACTTGATAGGTTCTTATTGGTTTTTTGTTAACTGGTGCATTAATATGCTTCCTTCACTTTTTCATGAGAGGTTTTGGGTATGATCCTTTTAAGTATACATGTTATGGTCACCCCTATATATATAATTTTTTTTCATGTTTCTAGGATGATATTGGTGATAGACCTAAATAATACTATTTTGGAGCTTTTGATTTTTCGGGGAGTTGATTCCAAGGATATGTTTTGGTATTTTATATTAGACACTTGTTTTTTTATGAAATATTAATTCATTGTGTAATTAGGTTGAATATTTTTTTATTTATATTATGGTTTTTATAAGTGTTTTAATTATGTATTCCTAGTTTATATGAGTGTACCTTCCATTTT
This sequence comes from Viscum album, assembly GCA_963277665.1. Classification (NCBI taxonomy): domain Eukaryota; kingdom Viridiplantae; phylum Streptophyta; class Magnoliopsida; order Santalales; family Viscaceae; genus Viscum; species Viscum album. Next base: position 370,070,478 of record OY728165.1, read on the forward strand.
TATGGTTTATAACCTTAGTGAAAGTCTCCAACCTGGATACTATTGGGGGAAGGCCTCAAAGGTCATTATTTTCTTCATTGTAGGCCCAAGATTATTTCCTAGTAGGGGAGGGTCATGAAAGAGTGGCATAGATGATTTTAGTTAATATTTATGGAGTATATTGAAGTTAGGAACTGGTGAGTATTGCATAGTTCGGTAGGGAGACCATTCTAGTTGATCTTGGGTCATGACATAGACAAGGGAGACTAGTTAGGACACATGATTTTAGGTCATCCAATGATCTAACATACGAACCCTGATTTTATCAAATAACCAAGTGAAATGTGTTTTCTTACATTGTATAGATCTAGGGAAGATACATAAACCATGTTTATTTGAACTTGTGTTTAAAATATGAATATTTTGGATCAATTTAATTAATGGGACTAAATTAATTTGATTAAATAATTCCATTATACCAGTCTTAGAATTTTGGTCTTTTTTTTAGATTTGATTATTGGTCATTATATACAAGTGGTTTAGTTTGGTAAAGTTTATCAAGATGATCTAGTCCACCACTGGAGGCTTGAATCAGTTGAGGAGGATAATCTTAGGAGAAAGACACTATGAAAGTTCACCATCAGGGTATATATAATTATGAGTGGAGTGTATTTGATCTATAGACTAAGCACTGGACAAATGAGGTTGAGATTTCTTTTAGATTTATTCATTCTAGGGCTAAGTATTTTGTTCCATTTTCCAATGGTAATTTGTGTTTAGTGGTGTAGTAGTGGTGGATTTTATATATCAGGGAGAGGAAGGTGGAATATGTTTCATGGGATGATTTCTAGTGGTAGTTCCAAGAAGATTTAATGACATCGATGATGAGGGTGTCCAAGAGTTAGGAAGTGCTCTCTCATCAATCGGGTAGTTTGAGTGTATGAGACCTCAAAATCATATTTAAAGGACTTATTCACTTTTATCTTGAGCTTTTTATAGATGAGAATCATAGGTCTTTGTGTTTAAAGTGCTTTATCTAGTGATTCGGTATGTATTTACCCATTTCCATTACCTATATTATTGTACATGTAGAAGAAGGTTGTGGTCGATGAGAGGATGCACGCTCACCTGGGGTTTTCTAGAGAGGGGACCGTAAATATTCTTCAAGGAGTAAAGTTGTTAATGGATGATTATATGTGCCTTGGAAATTTAGATTTTATATGGTTGCGGGTATGTCTAATAATTTTCCTTCCTCCCATTCACCTAGGGGTAGTAGCTTCCTTGCACCAACAAGAAGCTTCTTGATAGTTTTATTTTCTTTTAGAGGGAATGGGTAGCTTTATATCTTATTTTTGACATTCTCAAGAGGTAAGTATATGAGAGGTGGATTCGTCCCGAATAATCCCTAGGAACCACAGTTTCCCTTTGTTCCATATCATTAGTAGGGATAGTGGTCCTTTTTATTGAAAGGATAGATGATTTTTATAAGGTACATCCTCGTTATTTACCTTTCCCTTAGGGATATAAAGCTGATCAGGTATATAGAGGTGGTATTTAGTAGTGAGGTAGGGGATCATTACATAGATAGATTCACTCTATGAATTTGTCAGTGCTATAGGGAACATATATTTTTTGTTGACAATATATTTATCTTCTACCACATTCTATGATTTATTTGATTCTAGAGTACCACACACCTTTATTACACCCTCCTTGGTGTGTTCCTTGGGACTCAAGGTGAAGAGGCTTCATTTCACTTGGTATTTACTATTTCGTTTGGAAGTTAGACCATTTTTTAGATGTTTTTCGTGGTTTAAAACTAATAATAGGGTAGAATCAGTCGTCTAGGGGTTTATTTATACTTCATATATATCCATATGCGGTCATTATTCGCATCAACAGGTTTTATTCTATGCGTTCTTTTATTTATTTCATTCGAAGGAGAGTCAATTTCTATGATTAGAAGGGCTAACATATAGTGTTTTTATTAAGTGAGACCATTATACGTGGTGTATATATTTAGATTCATTTATATCATAGCTATAATTTTTTTCATTAGGTTTAGTGGAGGAAAATAAAGTTGAGTTTTCGTGAGTCATGGAGGATTTACCTAGTGTTTTTTTCTGAGTAGGTTATGAATTTATCACCTCAATGTGATATCAAGTTTAGGATATAGTTGTAGATGGATGCCTCTATGATTTTAATGGCTTCTAATCATATAGAAAATTTATTGATGATGGAGATAAGGATTTTGGTCAACAACATGATGAATAGGGGTTTATTTGACCCAATGTATGTTTATGGGGTTCCCCTATATAATTTTCTAAGGAGTAGAGAGGTTGTTGATTACGTATAAACTTATGGAGATTGAATCAGGTGATGATAATGAAATATTACCCTCTTTTAAAGATTGATAATATGTTCGACATGTTAAAGGAAGACACCTAGTTTTTAAATATTTTCCAACGGTTGAAATATCACCATATGAGAGTCATGTAGGGACACATCCTAAAGAACACTTTTAGGTATATCTTTGGGCACTTCAAGTTAATGTTCATGTCATTTGGTGTTATTAATGGACATATATCATCCTAAGACTCATAAACTATGTGTTCTGTGAGTTCTTAGATCAGTTTATAGTATTTTTGACTGATGATATTATGTTATACTTGAGGTTGTATAATGAGTACGACAAACACCTTAGGTCTATTTTACAATTCCTTTAACACAAATAGCTTTATGAGATGATTTAAAAGTGTATGTTAGGATGTGGGAGGTAAAATTCCTTGTACATGTGGTGGGATAGAAATGGTTTTGGATCTTCCAACCACACTTTCAACATTGAAGCTCTATTAGTTTCATTCTGTAGGATGGGATAGAAATAGTTTTGGATCCCGAAACCAACTCAATAGTGAACATTATCTTTTTTTATTGTGTTAAGATAGAAAATTCTTCAGAAAAAATATTTTTAATGTTGTCCGACACTAGGGGAAAAGTACCCTATTGTGATTCACCATCATATGATATAAGGCTTGATACATGGGCCATGATATAATCTAATTTTCATGGAATTGGTCCTGCACAACATTCCCAAATATCCTATTCACCATGATGGGTATAGATTTCCCCATATGGAGAGAGTAAATTCACTCTCCTTTGATTACATTTGATGATATCCATGTAGAAAACTAGAAAATATAAACCTAGAATCAAATTGAATCCTATCATTTCCAGCACAAATAGATCCTAGAGGAAATAGTAGCCACCAATTTTGAGATAACACTCTTTACAACATCTGATACCCTCTTATTTCACTCCTAATAGCATGTTAATAGACATAACTATGAATAGATACTCCATGGTCAAACCAATGCTAAGGACAATTGAATAGATCTGAAAGAGTGTGTGATGCCCCTATATCAAAAAGATCACAAGAGAAGTTAGATTATACTAAAATTATACCTCAAATATTGGAAGTCCATTTATCAAGAATGGTAGGAGTATACTATATAGAATGCATCTAAATTTCTCCTCTACCTCGGGATCCATTCTAAAACCCATGAGACACTTCTTCCTGTTGATATTTCACTCCTATGTTGGGAATGCCCCTACCCTAGCCCGAGGAACCAGTAGAAATCTAGCTACCTATTTGTTAAGTCATAGTTAAGTCCATCCTAGATTATGGTGATATCCAGGATCCTCTACCACTGATTGAATATTGATTTCTCTTACAGAACTGCTCTAGTGACCCATCTTACAAAAAGTGTGAAACTCCACTGGTGGTTGAGGACACTGATCTCACTTATGGTCGGGCTTGACACAATAGTAACAATACATATGGTAACCACCTAGAAAGGTTGACCCAGTACTCTAACTACTCTTCCCAGTACATTCCTAATGGCAGTTCATGAAGTGACACTTCCTACTGCCATAATAATTATTACCTAACTACTCATCTGAAACTGTTTACCCGCCACTTGGGGTATCACTTAGGTTCCCTTCATAAATGTGAGACTAATTCACGATGTCTCAAAATTTGGTTAGTCTTAATACATTCACCTAAGAAATTACCTCGTATCTAAGGCCCTCCTATAATTACTTCTCCCTAAATTCCTCATCTGTAGCCAATGTCAGACCAAAATTTTACAGGTCTATGAAATGGATAGTGTAATACATCACCATCATTCTCCCCTATATCATGTTCATGAACTCTTAATATCTCTCCTCCCTCATAATCTCTAGGTATAAATTTTTCAGTAACCATGTTTTCAAAATATCCCAATTAAATCCCCCATAATGATTATCTTGAAGCAAGATGTCCCAATAGTTCCTGTATGGTCCTCATATTATGTACGTCAAAAACTTGACCCTCCAATCATTGGGAATCATCAAATTATTGAAGATAAAATGAAGAAAATTGATCTATAATTATATATTCTAGGGGCCTCCCTCCCTAGGGAACATGGGTAGGTGATGCAGCTAAAACTATATCATCAGATCATATATAGATGGAACAATGATAGTAATCTCCCTCTCTATGGATTTTATAATCCTCATAAAACTATCATAAATATAATCATTTATTGGATTCCCCGGAGTCCTAGGAAATTCAAGATTATATGTGTGAGGTGTGTTCTAGTTACCACTCTCCTAATTCTCAAATGAAATATGATGCAAAATAATGTTCTATAAAGGTTACAAAAAACTCCTCAGATCATAGGAGACATAATAAGATTAACCTATTAAAGATATTATGTCAAAATGAGACCAAAGTTATAGGGTCAATTTTATATTATCCTAACAAGTGATTTAACATGTTATAATAGATTCATATATTCTTTTTTATTATATTTTTCATGGGGTTTTTATTTCACTATTCAGGAACAAAAATATTCATATGTGGTAAATATATCCCTAGCGTGAAGAATTCATGTCAAAAAATTTCCTTTCATTCCAACTATGGTGCACGCATGCACAGCATCTATTGTACTATCCCACAAGTAAAATCTTATAAAATAGGAACAATACACATCAAGTTAATCACCCGAGGTGAAATAAAATCACAACTATAGTAAGGGAATCTCAAAAACATCAATATAATCCTTGGTAAAATGGATTTTCCCTCACACATGGGCTAGCTACACCAATTCATGATCTCATTACCAAGCCTTGAAACATCATATACTCATATCTGCCTTTCCCAAAGGTAAAATAATAGAAAAAAACCACCATTTAATACCACTTTGTAATGTCTATAGCCTGGTTCTCTCTCACATGACCGATTTGGGTTTCCACATGACCACATGTGTGCCTCCCCGTATTCCAGAGTCTTCAAACTAATAGAGAGAGTCTAATATGTATAGTGGGGGACTATAACCTCTAGTAAAAAAATGTAAGAAAACAAAATAATCAGTCAATATGAAATAAAAATTAGAGAGATAAATAGTCCAATTCCAAAACAATCAAACATTATAATCAATTTCATATCATATTGTATTCCATTTATTGTTATGTATAAAGTTATGCAATCAAACAACTAAAAGACTGCCTCAAAGTAAAGACTCACAACACTAGTCCCAAACCCCATCCTCATCCAAATATCCAAGTTCCATTCCATGTAATCAATCAATTATTCAAGCCCAAGTCCCCTTTCCCTATTCCAGTCCCACAACCATGAAGTCATCTCAGATACCAAACAACAAACCAAATAGGGTCTGAGTAAAACTCAGTATTACACCACCAAAAGTTTTCAAACAAATTAATTCTAAAAATAGTGCATGAAATGGTATTATAAATAGGTTCATTTGTAACACCCTAAGATTTCATGAGATAGATTCCTTTTAATTTCTTTGATGTCTTGTGTTGTACACTACTCCAAGATTATCTATCACTATACAAAACACCATATTAGCTTGTAGTATACGCAACACTATTCTTGGCTTGTGTTATACACAATTTCAAGTTCTTTTTATAGAATTCAATTCAAACAAGACCTATTATAAGTGATAACTAAATATTATAACCTATTAATTATAATGGTGGGTATGAATAGTAATAACTTCCTTCTAAAAAACTATTTAAATGAAAATAAGTGAGTCTATAAAATAATAAAATCACTATTTATAGATTTTATTAGTGAAAGAAATATTTAATATATTCAATTTCATGTTTTAAATTCATATTAAAAATTTTCTAGATATGATATAAGAACAAATTCAATTTTTTAGATAAAAGAAGTATTTTTCAAAAAAATACAGTTTTACCACCTTTTGATAGAAAACCCTTTTTAAATATAGTTTTTGAAAATTTTATAAGTTCTATTTGACATAATAAACTTATTATTTATAATTGTGACATAAAAATTTACCTTGGTTGAAATTTTGGTATTTTCTGACAAAATTCATATTTTAATGAATATTAAAAAATAGTGCATTTTAATTCAAAACTACATTTTCATCTAATTTATTTATATAGTTAGATTATATTTTTAGTTTTTCATAAAGTGTAATTGTATTATTTTTTTATCATTTAATAAAATTTTGGTCATCTGAAGTAATTTCACATTTTAATTGGACATAAACACATGTCAATCGTTTGATTGTTTTTACTTCTTAGAAACACGCTTTCTGATTTTTGACAACGGGAATTAATTTTAAATTAATTTCTACCAATTATGGGATTTGAATTTAGAAACATTTCTTTCAATATTTGGAATAATAAGTTCTGAATTATGTAAATAGGTCCGTTTTATTTTTGGACATTTTGAAAATTAACTTCAGTAATTATGTTTATTTACCATTGTTAAAGGCTAAATCAGGTAAATAAGGGTAACAAATAATATTATAATAATATAAAACGACCCTAACACATATCCTAATCATATTGTATGAGATATATCCTACCATTACCATACTTGGGTTGATTTTAGGACCCCATGGATCCACTTGGCTGTGATAATGACCTTTTATAATTTTTAATTTAAAGTAAAGAGAAATATAACAAAAACATGTATCTTTTACCAAAGAATTTTTAATATAGGGATATATATCCATTATCTTTGACTATAAATATTAATTATAAATATGAAAATATTTCCTACATCATTATATTTTATTAATATTTTTCATACATTATATAAATATATTTATTTATGACACAATGATGATGCAGTGATTACCTTGTTAAAGAAATATTCAAATAAATGATATTATAAATATTAAAATAAATGTAATTCGAACATTTTGATGCCATACACGAAATTTTTTGATTAAATTGAAATGTGAGGGATGCTTTAATGATTTTTTTAAGGAAAAAAAGTTTTTATGAATTTAACAAAAATCAATTACTAAATTGTGTCAAATTTGACATAAATGAGTTTTTAAAAAAAATACTATTTTATTAAATGATATAATAGTCATAAAAACCTAATATTAGTCCAAATGACTTATATAATGTTATAAATGTCATTAATGATGTTATTGAGGTTCTTTTGTCATTTTATAGTCACTATAGTAACCATATATTATGAAAATACAAGAATACATAGTAAGAGTTAATGTTTTTAACTAAGGGTTAAATCTAAAATATAAGGTTAATTTTGTGACCTAATTTGTCTAAAACATATTTTTTGAGAGGGTTTAGAAAAATACTAATATTATATTCTAAATAAATGAGTTTGGGACCATTAAAAACCAAAAGTAAATTTATAATAAATTAAGATTTAAAGATTTTCCTAAAGTGTCCATCACCTCTCCTATTAAAGGGAACTTCTCCTTCTCTCTTAATCACAAATCTAAATCCCTTTTTATCAGCCAATAACTACCCATTTCCTCTCCCAAATTCCCTAAATTCATCATAGATTCCACACTTTGGGCATAAATCTGTCCTAAGGATACCTTTTGTGAAAATCAAAAGGAGATACTTGAAAAAGAGGTAATTGTTTTATCACCTCTTTCAAAATTATTTTCTTCCTCTACATCCTCTTATTATGTTGTTTCCATACTAAAGTAATAAATTTAGTGTATTATACAATATTATAGGTTATAATAATTATGTTACAATCTTATACCTACTTTTAATCATCCTGCGAATAACAATATCACCATGTGTGCATGCATACAGCTTGTCATCTCCATGTCGTGGTGTATTTTTTTATTCAAAAATACTTAATTTGGATGTGTATAATGATGATTATAGTGGATTTAAATAATGAATATAACATTATAATTATTCAGTATAATTAATATACCATCTAACTTCATACCATTTAACCATTAAGTGAATGATATCATCGCTCGTGCATATGTACGGATGACCGTCACCACAACGCGATGGGAATCATTATAAAACCAAAAACAAGATGTTGCTCATATTTATTCTTTTTCCAGAAATATAGAATTCACCAATAGCATGCATTCAGGTACATGTAACAGGAATATATGGCTCTTCTTCAAATTCGGGGTTTTGTTGGATATCATGGAGGTTTCCTCGTAGTATATGACTACCAAGATTGAGGTCGGGGTAAGGTTTTTCTTTTCTCATTTGTTTATGCTAGCTTCGAGGCTTTCGAGCAGAGTATCCTTTGATAGAATCTCCATGAATTTGAGCATGGTAATCATGCTTGGTTCGTTTAAGGTGATTTCAAAACTATTTTTGATGGGTCTGAAAAAAGAGGAAGAACTGACACCTCAAATAATTTGACTTGGGAATTTAGGAACTTTCTGGCTATGATCAGCCTTGTTGATCTGGGATTTTCAGGAAGCAGATATAGATGGTGTAACAACCGCTAAGCCATCATGAGTATTTTCAATTGACTCGATCAATACCTTTCCAGCATTCACGGGTTGGATTCTTTTTCTCAGTCATCAGTCACACATATTTCCAAATCAGTGTCTAACCATGCCCCTCTATTGGTGACTCTAAATGAAGTGGATATAGGTTTTAGACACTTTTTCTACTCTTCTACTTGGAACCAGTGGGATGTATTCCTTCAACTCGTTATGAACTCATAGGAAAGACCTGAGCGGGGCACGTCCTGGACTAGTCTCATGAACCATCTACAATGAATGAGAAAGGATATTCAGGCTTGGATTCCCAGTAACAGAAATGATTATAGTGGTATGGAAGGTATAAAGAGAGATATTGAGGGTCTTGAGAATGGCCTTCTAGACTCTTGGGATGATAATCACTTTACTTTGTTAGTGGATAAGAAGAATGTTCTTTCTGAGAAACTTATGGTGGTTGAAAGGGAGTGTAGACAAAAATCTCGAGCTTTATGGCTCAAAGAGGGAGATAAAAACACCGCCTAATTCCAAAAATGTTTGAAGGAAAAAATGGTGAGCATAAGAATTAACCTCAATTTAGAAGATGGATTATTTAGTTCGAATGATCAAGTTGTTGGGGAAAAGGCCTTGGAATATTTTTATTATCTCTTTTCTCAACCAAATGGTTTCATTGAAGACATGTTAAATGTTCATGCTAGAGAGGAGGATTTTTTTAATTGTATTCCAAGGCTAGTGGAAAATAGGGACAATGATATGTTGAAATTGATACCTGAGGAGCAAGAGGTTAAAAGCACAGTTTTTTGTATGAATAAGGAAATCACTCCTGGTCCATATGGATTTCCAGGTTCCTTATTTTCTATTTCTTAGAGTATTACTAAAAACAAAGTGGTGGAGGCAGTGAAAGATTTCTTCAAAGGTGGACCACTGTTTAGAGTTGCATGCACTTCTAAAGTGGATCTCATCCCTAAAGTGAAAGACCCATCTTCCCTTAATTAGTTAAAACCTATATGAATGTGTAACTTCACGTATAAGATCTTATTCACTCTTATCAATAAAAGGCTCTGTAGTGTAATTCCAAGATTCATATCCAAGGAGAAACATGGTTTTGTGCAAAGAATAAGTATTCATGGGGCCATTGGAATTTCCCAAGAAATGGTCGATGACTTAAATAAAAATATAGTTGGTTCCAATATTCTGATTAAGGTGGATTTGGACAAGGCCTATGATAAATTGGAGTGGAAATTTATTATCAGGGTTATGAGGACCTTTGGATTCCAAGACTGGGTGTGTGACTTTGGTTTTAGATGTTATAATTCTCCATGGATCTCAATTTCTATTATAGGAAAGGCCTTTTGTTTCTTTAAATCATCTTATGGTGTTAGTAAAGGTGATCCCTTGTCTCCTACTATATTCATCATGGCTCAAGAGTCACTCAAAAGGAACATTCGGCAAAGCCTTATGGATGGGAAGATCATTCCTTATCATAACAGGTTTGGGAATGGCATGGTCTCCCATCTCATGTTTGTTGATGATATGTGATTATTCATTAATGGTAGGAAAAAATCAATATCTGGGTTCTCCAATGTTATTTCTACCTTTGGAAAGTTGAGTGGACCAAGAATTAATTCACGTAAGAGTAGTGTTTTCATCCCTAATAAGTGCCCTGGAAGATGCATATCTGCTCTCCAATCTAAGCTAGGCATTCAACGCCGCCAATTACCCATGGTGTATCTTGGTCCCCCCATCTCCAATGGAAGATTCAAAAAGGTGATCTTTAATGACATTATTAACTGGATTACAGGGAGAATTTTCAATTGGAAAAATTGATTCCTTTCTTTTGGAGGTAGGATCACCTTGTTCAATAGTGTTCCCACCTCTATTCTGATACATATGTTGTCCATTATTCGGGCACTGAAGGGAACAATCATAATCCTAAAAAATGTTATGAATGACATTATATGGGATGAAAACCAAGTTGTGAGTTGTCATTGGGCCTTGTGGAAATGATTATATGGACCTGTCGATGAAGGGGGTATTGGTCTTCATGTTGTGGAGGATTCCATGCAAGCTATGCAGGAAAGGTTGGCTTGAGATATTTTGGAAGGAAACTCCCTTTGGTCAAAATTCATCACTAATAGATATGGGGAGGATTGGAGGAGCTGGTATTTGAATCCCAAAAAATTATCAAGCCTTGCTCGATGCGTGCTTAGTCACTTGGAGGAAATGGAAGGAAGTGTCTGCTAGAGTGTTGGTTGCGGTGATATCAACTTTTGGAACTAAAATTGGTTCATAACAATTATTCACTTTCTGAGCTGCCTAGCTCTGACCATTTTCTTTAAAGAGGCATGTCTACACCTGAACTTCATTGATGTGATTCTAAATAGGGATCAAAGGGAGGTTTTCAAAAGAATCATTTTGGTGGACGATCCGGACGAGTGTAATTTTCTAGGATCCTCTTATGGTAGATTTTCCAGTCATGATTTTAGGAACCTAATCCACTCTAGTAGGGGCATTGACATGTGGGATTCTAAGATTCAGTGCAAGAAGATCTCAAGGAAGATGAACTTTCTGGTTTGGCATCTATGTAACCATGTCATACCAACAGATGAGAATGTGTGAAAAAGAGGAACAAATTTGGGTTTTTGGTGCCAATGTTATAGCAGGCCACAACAGGAAACGTCAGAGCATTTGTTACTCCATGTTGATTGGGATAAAGGAATCAGGAACTTTCTAAAATAAAGGTTAAATCTCTATGCCTTCTCTGGTCCCATGTTGGGGTTGATTTATAGCTTTTTCTAGGGGTTGGGGAAGTTGGGGATAGAGGTTAAGATCTGCAATATGGTTTTTTCAACTACTTGTTGGGTTCTATGGGAAGCTAGGAACAAATCCAGTTAATGAACCAAGATTTTGGGAAGATTTTTATAAGTGCGAGTGAGGCTGACTGTGATGGATTTAGGGGATCTAATTAATAATCAAGGGCACTTTGTGACATTAAGAAGATTTCTTCCTAGTATTTTCTTGGGTATGGTTTCCATCCAACTAAACTAGGGTCGATGGGTTCGATGGGTCCCTCCCTATACGGGACTGAAATTGAATGTGTATGGATCTTGCTTGAATGGGGAAATGAGAGGGGTCGGGCTGGTTTGTGACTATGGGGGATCCATGATTTTGGGATTTAGTTCTTACTTTGGTGTTGGTAATTCCTTGGGTGTGGAGGCTATAGCCTTGGTCATGGGTATCTTCTTATGTAGGCATCTTGATATCCACATCACTAATGTAGAAAAGGATTCTTCTATGATGGTCATGTTTATTCAAAGAAATGGGTCCATCCCCTGGGAGTTGGTTTATATGGTCCAATTCTATGAAACCCTTTCCAACCATAATATTTCTTCCAGTCATACTTGGCGTGAAGGGAACATTGTGGCCGACTTGTTTGCTAGTAAGGAAACATCAAGAGAGAGACTGATTACATGCACTAGCTTGGGAACTCTACCCGATGATTGAAAAATATTTGTCCAAAATGACACTCTTGGTATCCATTACTTTTTCCCTCCTTGATTACTTTGGTTGTGTGATTTTTGCTTTTTTGATTTTGAATAAAAATTAATTTTCAGTCAATTCAATAAGAAAACAAGAACAATGTTCATGCGTACGTATAGCCTACCGTATCCATGAATGTTGTGTTCTATTTCATTTATCTATCTATTACATATATTTATATACTGAATATTTATGGTTTATAAATAATTTTTTACATTCTTAAAGTAATTAAATCACAATCTAAGTAATAAGATCAAGAATAACAAGTCAAAACACATATGATAAATAAAATGATTATTACCAAAAATGTTTCTTTAATATGGATTTGATAAATAAACAGTTACTATAAAGTCATAAGTGAATCATATATGATATCATAAATATTATTATGGTTCTATTACAAGTTAATAATATGTTTAAACCCACTATACAGAAGTTTCAGAAACATACGAAAGAATTCAGACCAAATGTAAGGGATAATTTTCCAATCTCATTATTTTCTGAGATTGCTTATATGTAAGTATTTACAGGGGTATATTTTTCATCCACATCCATATTTACTAAATATATAATATAATTTATATTCTTATACTATTTTTTAAATTCAATTTTATCCATTGGTGGATTTTTATTAAACGGTATGGAAGTAATCTTTCATTTATTTTTTATACAAGGTACTTTTTGAATTTTCTAGAAAGAGTATGTGAAGAATGTTCTTTTAACTTATACAGAATGAATGAATTTTTATGTCTTATTAACACCTTATTTACATGTAGATTCCTCTACATGATTTCTAGTTTATTTTCAACTAAATTCATTTATTTTAAAATTGCATGGCATTTTGAGAAAAGATAATTTTTTGAAGAAGAAAGGATATTTTCCACAAGAATTATGTTCAAGTGTTTTATCAAAATTATTTTCCATATAAGATTATTCTCTTTAAATAGGGTTATGTTTCTATCCCAATTTTTACTATGATTTTATTGTATTAATAATGGAATGTTATTTTTTATGGATTTTGTTATGATGGAATGATGTTTAAGAAACCCATTTTATTCCTTGGATTATGCTATAATGAATGTTTTATGTATTTGTAGAACATGTAAGAATTATTTCATTATGAGATAGGTGGGACCTATATATACCTACAGTTAATTGGTTAAGATTTATATCTCATTATATAGACATGAATGAAATAAAAATGTAAATTTGGTTCAGCAATACATGGATAGAATGACAAGTAAATCTGGTTTAGTAATACATAGCTAGAACGACAAGTAAACCCAGTTCAGTAATGGAATTTGTCCAATATGATGGTCTTGGAAGAAATGTCTTGGAAACTATAGAAGTAATATTATGTGCTTATTTTTTTCCATAACTCCATGGTTTATGTCAATGTTATTTTATCACAGTTCATGTTCATTTATGATTTATGCCTTAAAAACTGCCAAGATTTATTTCATGACTCGCGATTTTGATATTCAAAATTTATGTTCATGTTTTTACATTTTTATGTTTATGTTTTGTTTGATGTTCTTAATGTTTACCCTTAATGAGAATTTGAGCTCATCCATTTTATGCTTTCTTTTCCCCAGGATATAAAGAAAGGTGTTAGGCATGAAAACTAATGGGGAAGATCATTATGGGATATGTTTAAGATCTTTCATCAAGCTAGAAGAATGTGTTCCAAGTTTCCAAAGAATCTAAACTAATACCGTTTTTGGGTATATATTTATGTAATTTATTATATATTATGAAATAGAAATGAAATTTCCATGTTATTGAATCTTGGGTTGTTAGAGTGGGTATCAGAGGAAAGGTTTAGTCAACCTTTGGAAACTAGGATGCGAAAACTTTAGTGAGATCCCTAGAGATATTTCAAAGGATAGTTATAGGGATATCCTAATTATAAGTATAAGTATAGGTTACAATCCTAGGGATTTTTGATAATCATAACTAAAATTGTATTAAACCAAAGATATCATATATTGAAATATTATAAGTAATTTACCTTACTTATGTGTTTTTAATCTATGATATGTATTTCTCACACTTTTCTTTCTGATCTTAGTCAATATCCAGAACTACATAGAACATGGTTAACCATTGAATCTTTCAGAGGTGGAAATTATGGGAATAATGAATATCGATTTCATAAGTGAAAATATCATGAAAAGAATCATGACAATGGTATGTGTATTGGTCATACTGCTGAGTATAATGAGATTGTAAACGATATATGTAAGGTATGTGATGTTCTTAGAGTATTGTTTACATTAAACCTGAGAATATTGAGGTTGAGAAACCTTAATACATGATTCATATTTTAGGAAATACAAAGATGATAGATCATGAGTAATGGTTTAAGAATAAATTTGGATTATTGAGGTGTATATGTTTCGGATTTCAAAGCTTGTGTTATATGAATCATGAAATATATAAGTGTTATCAGTATAAGATTTTAATTAAGGATTGGAAAGGATTTGTTGAATAGTTCTAAAAAGAAAGAATAGTGATTTAAGGGTAAGATGGTATACTTGAATAATTCATGATTAAGGGGAAGATAAAGCTTAATATGTCCCTTATGTTAAGATATGATGCTTGGATAAAGATATGTTGGATTTGAATAAGTAAATTGGATGATGCTAGTTTCTTGAGATCTAATTATGGAGTTATTGACCAGAGGGTTATGCTATCATGGATCAAGTATGAAACTTTTGGGACTTAATTAATATATCAAATAAGTTTTGGAATAAGGAAACGTGCATGTTTTTAATAAAGATATTTGATTATTCAGGTTTTTACCATGACTCAAGAGAATAAATAATGAAGGTGTTCACATTTTTTGAATGTGAACAACCAAATATATCTTATGATATATGGAGGATAAATGTAAGACATATTTTTAAACCTTTTTATATAGTTTTTTATTTTTCATATTTCAAAAGGATTGTAAGGTTATCAAATTTTTGGAAAGTTTAGATTAAGAATTAGATGAAGTTTGTTAGAATAAAGTATTATTTCACCATATATGGACTTATGAATGTTTGATAACATCTGATAACCATTTTGTTGAGATAGATGGAATTACATATCATTCTATTTATGGATTGGGTGATCTACTAACACTTCAAGAATGGAAAATTCAAATTCATTTCTTGGAATTGGAGATGAAGTGGAAATTGTTCAATGCACGACCAATGACAAGATTGTACTGAAATCAAGTAAGTATTTATTATCATGTTCTTAAACTTTATGGAAAGGATATTGAAACCCAAAAATGTTATATTAGTACCTTATTATTTGATGAATCATATGGTCCCTTAAATCATCATAGATTTATGGATTTATGGTTGTTAACTTTCTTCAAACCTTATTCTCTATCACTATCCATCAGAACGTGATTGTTAGATTTTTCTTCAATATCCATGTTTTCACTTCAAAACTATGTTATCCTATGTGTAAACCCAGTGATGAGTTAATTTGGGTAACTATTATGTTTCTAACTTTCATTTTTAAAATGATATTTTAGTAATCTTTTTTTTTACAATGTGGGTTTCTATGAAAGAAACTTTCAAGTAATAAACCTTTCATAACCCAGAATAATTTCAAGGGTGAAATTAATTTTAAGGGGGTATAATGTAACAACCCAATATTTTATGATATATATTCTTTTTAATTTCTTTGATGTCTCGTGTTGTACGCTACACCAAGATTAACTTGAGTTGTACACAGCACTGTATTAGCTTGCAGTATATGCCGCATTATTCTTATCTTGTGTTACACAAAATTTCAAGTTGTTTTGATATAATTAATTTTACATAAGACCAAATATAAGTGATAACTAAATATTACAACCTATTCATTATAATTGTGGGAATGAATTGTATTAACTTCCTTCTAAAAACTATTTAAATGAAAATAAGTGAATCTATAAAATAATAAAATCACTCTTAATGGATTTTATTAGTGAAATATATATGTACTATATTAAATTTAATGTTTTAAATTCATATAATATGTTTTCTAGATATTATATAAGAACATATTCAATTTTTCGAATAAAATAAGTACTTTTTAAAAAAATACAGTTTTACCACCTTCTGTTGGAGAACCCTTTTTAAATATATTATTTGACAATTTTTTATGTTACATTTGACATAATAAACTTATTTTTTTGAAGTGGGACATCAAAAAATTTCTTGATTGAAATTTTGGTTTTTTCTGATGAAATTCATATTTAAATGAATAGTGAAAATGTTGCTTTTTAATTCGAAACTGCCTTTTCATGTAATTTATTTATATAGTTAGATTGTATTTTTAATTGGTTTTAAAGTGTAATTTGATTATTTTTTTATCATTTAATAAAATTTTGTTCATTGGGATTAATTTCAAATTTAAATTGTACATAAATACATTTCAATCTTTTGATAGTTTTTAATTCTTAAAATCCCACTTTCAGGTTTTGACAACGGGAATTAATTTTAAATTAATTTCTACTAATTCTGTGTTCTGAATTTATAAAAATGGATTATATATTTGGAATCATAATTTCCAAAATATTTAAATAGGTCCCTTTTATTTTTTAACATTATGAATAGTAACTTCAGTAATTATTTGTATTTGCCATGGTTAATGGGTAAATCAGGTAAATAAGGGTAACAAATAATATTATAATAATATAAAACTACCCTAAAATGTATCTTAATACTATTTTATAAGATATATAGAATCATGATCATCCTTGGGTCAATTTTAGGACCTCATGGAGCCACTTGGGTCTGATAATGACCTTTTATAATTTTTAATTTAAAGTAAAGAGAAATATAACATAAAAATCTTTTGACAAAACATTTTTAATATATGGTTATATAATCCATATCTTTGATTATAATTATTAATTATAACTATAAAAGGATTTCCTACATCATGGTATTTTATTTGTAATTTTGAGATATTAAATAAATACATTTATTTATGACACAATGATGATGCAATGATTACCTTATTAACGAAATATTCAAATAAATGATATTATAAATATTAAAATAAATGTAATTTGGAAATTTTAATGCCATACACTAATTTTTTAGATTTTATTTACATGTTAATGATTCTTTAATGCCTTTTTTTTAAGAAAAAAATATTTATGACTTTAACAAAAATCAATTACTAAATACTATCAAAATTGACATAAATGAGTTTTTAAAATAAATACTATTTTATTAAATGATATAATAGTCCTAAAAGTATAATATTTGGCCAAGTGACTTAGATAATGTAACAAATGTCATTAATTATACACTTTAGGTTCTCTTTTAAATTAATAGTAACTATAGTAACCATATATTATGAAAATACAAGAAGACATGGTAAGAGTTATTGTTTTAAACTAAGGGTTAAAGCTAAAGGATAAGGTTAATTTTGTGACCTAAACTTATCTAAAACATTTGGTTGAGAGTATTTAGACAAATAATCATATTATATTAGAACTAAATGAGTTTGGGACCATTAGAAACCGAAAATTAATTTATAATAAATTAATATTTAAAGACTTCCCTAAAGTGTCCCTCACCTCTCCTATAAAAGAGAACTTATCCTTATCTTTTAATAGATCATATAAAGCCCTTTTTCACATAAAAACCCTACCCATTTACTCTCCAAAATTCCCTCACTTCATCCTATGGGCCACACTTTGGGTATAAATCCATCCTAAGGATACCTTTTGTGAAAATCAAAGGAAGATACTCGAAAAAAAGGTAATTGTTTTATCGCCTCTTTCAATATTATTTTATTCTTATACTTCCTCTTCTTAAGTTTTTTCCATAAAAAATTAATAAATTCAGTATATTCTACATTATGAGATTTTATTATAATTATGGTACAGTATTATACCTCCTTTTATACATCCTACTAATAACAATATCACCATGCATGCGTGCGTAAAGCTTATCATCCCCACATCGTGGTGTAATTTATTATTTAACAATACTTAATTTGGATGGGTATAATGATGATTATGATATATGTAAATAATTAATATATAATTATAATTATACTTTATAATTAATATACCATCTAATTCCATACCATTTAACCATTAATTGAATGATATCGCTGCTCGTGCGTACGTATGGCCTACTGTCACCATGACACGATGAGATTCATTCTCCACATTAACCATTAAAGAATGATCATAAAGTATATATAATAAATAAGAATGAAATATATAAAATAATAATTATAATGGATTTATGTATATATACATGTCATTTATTTTCTTCCATTCAATTCAATAAGGAAATAGAAACAACGTTCATGCGTACGTACAGTCTACCGTCTCCATGAACGGTGTATTCCATTTCATTTATCTATATATTATATATATTTCTATACTGAATATTTGTGATATATAAATAATGTTTTAAATTCTGGAATTAATTAAATCTCTATCTATGTAATAATATCAAGAATAACAATTCAAAACATGTACAATAAATAAAACGATTATTGCCCAAAACGTTGCTTGGATATGGAATTGATAAATAAATGGGTAATATAAATTAATAAGTGAATTATATATGATAAAATAAATATTTTATGAATATGTTACAAGTTAATAATTTGTTTAAACCCATTATATATGAGTTTCAAACACATACAGAAGAAATCATACCTAAGGTAAGGGATAATTTCGCAATCTCATTATTTTCCAAGATTGTTTATACGTAAATATTTTCTGGGTTATACTTATCTTCCAAGTACAAGTTTACTAGATATATAATATTATTTATATTCTTCTACTATTTTTTAAATTCAATTTTATCCACTGTATAATTTTTATTAAACGGTATGGAAGGAATCATTCTTTCATTTTACATATGAGGCACTTTTTGACTTTTTTGGCAAGAGTATGAGAAGAATGTTTTTTTAAATTATACGGCATGAATAAATTGTTACATCTTCTTATAACCTTATTTCCATGAATATTCCTCTACAAAATTTAAAGTTTATTTTACACTAATTTTTTTCTTTTAAAATTTCATGTCATTTTGAGAAAACAAAACATTTTTGAAGAAGAAATTATATTTTCCTCAATAATTAAGTGCATGTGTTTTATCAAAATTATTTTTCATTTAAGATGATGCTCTTTAAATAGGGTTATGTTTATATACCTATTATTACTATTATTTTATTGTGTTAATTATGTAATGATATTTTATATAGATTATATTATGATGGAATGATGTTTAAGAAACCCATTTTATTTCTCGGGTTATGCAATGATGAATGATTTACGTATTTTTGGCACATGTAAGAATGATTTCATTATGAGAAGGGTGTGACCTATATCTCCCTACAATTAATTAGGTAAAGATTTATATCTTATAAGATAGACATGACTAGAATAGAAGGTAAATTAGGTTCAGTAATACATGGCTGGAATGGCAAGTAAATTAGGTTCAGTAATACATGGCTGGAATTCCAAGAAAACCCAGTTCAGTCATTGACTTTGTTCACTATGATGGTCTTGGTAGCAATACCTTGGATACTATTGAAATCATATTATGTTATTATTTTCATGACACAACTCCATGTTTTATTTCAATGTTATTTTATTATGAATTGTGTTCATTTATGATTTCTGCCTTACGAACTACCAAGATTTATTTCATGACTTGTGATTTTGATATTCAAAATTTATGTTCATGTTTTTACATTGTTATGTTTATGTTTTGTTTTATGTTATTAATGTTTAACCTTAATGATCATTTTAGATCACCCTTATTATTTTTTATTTTCCCTAGGATATAAATAATGGTTTTAGGTAGGAAAAATATTGGGTAAGATCATTATAGGAGATGTTGAAGATCTTTCACCAAGCTAGAAGAATGTGTTCTGAGTTTCCAAAGACACTGAAATAATACAGTATTTGGGAGTCTATTTTTGTAATGTATTATGTATTCCACAAAAGAAATTTAAATTACATGTACATAAAGATTAGTTAATTAGATCACTGATTCATAAAATAAAGCAAGACATCAAAGTAAACATGCCGACCCTAGAGATCATGGATGACACTCAAGGTAATCCCAAACCTACCTTTACATGATGTCAGATGTCTCTATCCTTGAACCCCAATGAAAGTAACCTGAAATTAATTCCATTTACTTCCTCCATTATCTCCTTTAGTAATCACATTTTACTATACATCATTCTCTTAGGAACCATAGAATCAATCATTTCACCCTCAGGCATCACATATACTATGCACTTTTTACTCAGGCATCAATAAACCCAGCATCGTGCTCCCCCTAGTGCTATGAAAGAATAAATATCTCCCTCAAACACCATATATCCATGCATATCACCCTCAATTTTCAAACTAATATGCATATCACCCTAAGGCCTCAATCCCAAATGTGTCTTTCCCTTAGGCTCCAAGAAATAACCAAAGCATATAAAATCACTATGAATTCCAAACATGCTAACATATGCCATGTTTGTTAATTAATGCCAATTACCAATTAAAATTCTTATTCCAACTATATTACACTACTATTTTCATTCCAAGTTATCAATTCACATAAAAAGTTTGAAAATTCTGATTCTCAATCCAAATAATCACAATTTCCATTTTAAAAATCATTATGTCATTATATCCTCAAGTCATTATACCATTTACTAATTACATACTAATTATACTTTCACAACCCATGTTATCCATGTAGGTTATCAATTTATGAGTTAAGAGAATCCATAACCAATTATTAAATTTGGATTTACAATTTTAGGAGAATAATTCTCAGGTTCTAATCTAAGGTCAAGGGTGGGAATACCCCTCGGGTGGCCACACATTTAGGTCTGAATCTCTGCCAGACCCAATGGAATATGTGGGAGGTATAAGAAATATATTTAAAGTATTAAAATATAATTATAATTAAAAAATTTCTCATAAATGATGTTCTAGAGTGATCGTATAGGTAGTATATACTAATGAAACAAATAAAACATTAGGGATTTGTTTTAGACTTCTTATTTTAAAAAAATAAGAAGACACCATGAGATCAAATATCTAAATCAACCTGAAACAAAAAAGTCCTCTATGGATAGAAATTTATCCACTACATCGAGGCTATAAGAATAATATTCAGTGTGGAAATAAGAGAAAAACCCCCAAACCAAGAAAAACTCATCAATTCAAGTCATATAGATTGAAAAAAATATCACGGAACCAAGGAAACATGTTAAAGAAGAAACATAATCCTTGGATAACCCTTCATAATCATAAATACTAAGTAAGGGTCCAAATAGGGTTAATTAAAATGTAAACAAGTGTTTGGAAGGGCATAAAAATGATTATACCCCTCTTAATCCTAACCCATCCCTATATTACTAGCTAGCTATTAGTTTCCACTGATTAGTCAATACTTTAATCTAGATCCACTACATAGTTAGGAACCCCCAGATTGCTAGTGGACTACACTGGCTAGACTTTATCACTTCATCATCTTCATTACTGCATGTCACCACTTGTAATTTCTAGTAAACTTACTTCGAGCCCTCATGCACCTATGAAACACTTATTTTAACAAAATAATGGGATCAATAAAGAAATTTTAAATTCTTAAAACAATATTAAATAGATAAGTACCTGGGTAAAAGTGTGGAATATTACAACCTCTTCTTCTCTTGCACTCACTAAATTTTAAGAGGGATACAAATGATGAAAATAATAACACACAATCCACTATTATAATGATAATAATGAGTGAAGTGACACCACGCTACCAAATGTGTTCTCTATAATGATTTGTAGTTATTTTTTTTATCTTTAAATATATGTACAATGAATCTTACTTCCTAAAACTTATCTCTAATGTGACATAGTTTATCAACATATTTCCCTTGAAATATCAGATATTCAATAAAGTTATTTTTTATTATTTATCTATTATATTGGAAATCTATGATTTTTCTTTATGAAAATTCTCACTCTTTATGTATTCCTTACACAATAATCCCCTTCTATTTCAAGTCAATAAATTTGAATTTGAATTTCAAATTCAAATTTATAACAAATCGAAAATTCAAAAACTTTAAAATCGTCCATTGGACGTTTCTTGAACAAATCGTCAACCATGAATTAAATTTTGGTTAATGAAATTTGATCCAAAGCCTCTATAGCCTATTCACTAGTGCAGAAAACGTTTTTTACGTCACCATTTTTTACGTCGGTTATATAAAACCGACGTCATAATATGTAAAACGAGGTTTTTTACGTCGGTTATTTCTTAACCGACGTAAAAACCTGTGTTCGGTACACATTTAACGTCGGTTATACAAATAACCGACGTTATTAATCTCGCGGCTTCGTTTTTTACGTCGGTTATAAAAATAACCGATGTAAAAAACGCGGTTTTCGAAGGCCCTTTCACGTCGGTTATTGAATAACCGACGTAACAAACGCGGTTTCTGAAGGCTTTTTGACGTCGGTTATAAAATAACCGACGTAAAAAAAGAATCCGCAGATGTTTTTCACGTCGGTTATTCCATAACCGACGTAAAAAAACGCGGATTTTGAGCCATTTTTTACGTCGGTTATTATATAACCGACGTAAACAATGAATCGGAGGAAGTTTTTTACGTCGGTTATTGAAATAACCGACGTTATAAATGTTTTTAAAACAATTATCACGTCGGTTATTGAATAACCGACGTGATAACTCAATTAAAAATTTACCCAGACCCGTGGATTGTCATTCGCGAGTTTACCTTCGACAGTCGCGACTCGTCTCTCTCGCGCGTAAACCCGAATCGGCTCGTCCATTTCGTTGGTTTAGATTCATTTTGCGATCATCGTTTCTCATATTTAATCTCCTCGGATCAATCATCTAAACTCGCAGCACTCAGGTAATCCTCCCACTCGTTCGTTTTTTTTCGCGGATAGTAAATATATATGTGTTGTGATTTTTTTGTTGAAACTAGCTAAGATTCTTCGATTGCGAACCCTTTTAACTCGTTTTGGCACCATAATCTTAATTATCATCCCTAGATCTATTTGTTCAACTTGCAATATTGAGTAATTTTATGATTTCACTAATTTTTCATCGTTTTCTATAAATCCCCGAGAGGGTTGGGGCGTGTCCATTTGGATGGGTTGCCCTTTTACAGTTGTTACTACTTTATTCACACACAACCATGGCATAGGTGCATGGATTTGGGGTCGGGGGGTGTCCAGGGGGGTTTACAAGGGGGTGGGTGGGTGTGGGGGGCTGTCCAAGGGTGTGGGTGGGTGTTGGGGGGTGTCCAGGGGGGTGTCCAAGGGGGTAGGGGGTGGGGGGTGGTGTCCAGGAGGGGTGGGGGGGCTGTCCAGAGGGTTGGGGGGTGTCCAGGGGGGTGTCCAAGCAGGTCGGGGGTGGGGGGTTGTGTCCAGGAGGGGTGGGGGGTGCTTTCTAGAGGGGTCGGGGGCTGTCCAGAGGGGTCGGGGGGTGTCCAGGGTGGTGTCCAAGGGGATGGGTGGGTGTGGGGGGCTGTCCAAGGGGGTGGCGGCCTGTCCAGAGGGGTCGGTGGGGTGTCCAGGGGGGGTGTCCAAGGGGGTGGATGGGTGTGGGGGGCTGTCCACGTGGGTGGCGGCCTCTCCAGAGGGTATTTGGGGTTGTCCGGGTGGGTGGGGGGGCTGTCCAGAGGGTTGGGGGATGTCCAGGGGGGTGTCCAAGGGGGTAGGGGGTGGGGGGTGGTGTCCAGGAGGGGCGGGGGGCTGTCCAGAGGGGTCGGGGGTGTCCAGGGGGGTTTACAAGGGGGTGGGTGGGTGTGGGGGGCTGTCCAAGGGCGTGGGTGGGTGTTGGGGGGTGTCCAGGGGGGTGTCCAAGGGGGTAGGGGGTGGGTGGTGGTGTTTAGGAGGGGTGGGGGGGCTGTCCAGAGGGTTGGGGGGTGTCCAGGGGGGTGTCCAAGCAGGTCGGGGGTGGGGGGTTGTGTCCAGGAGGGGTGGGGGGTGCTTTCTAGAGGGGTCGGGGGCTGTCCAGAGGGGTCGGGGGGGTGTCCAGGGTGGTGTCCAAGGGGATGGGTGGGTGTGGGGGGCTGTCCAAGGGGGTGGCGGCCTGTCCAGAGGGGTCGGTGGGGTGTCCAGGGGGGTGTCCAAGGGGGTGGATGGGTGTGGGGGGCTGTCCACGTGGGTGGCGGCCTCTCCAGAGGGTATTTGGGGTTGTCCGGGTGGGTGGGGGGGCTGTCCAGAGGGTTGGGGGATGTCCAGGGGGGTGTCCAAGGGGGTAGGGGGTGGGGGGGTGGTGTCCAGGAGGGGCGGGGGGCTGTCCAGAGGGGTCGGGGGTGTCCAGGGGGGTTTACAAGGGGGTGGGTGGGTGTGGGGGCTGTCCAAGGGCGTGGGTGGGTGTTGGGGGGTGTCCATGGGGGGTGTCCAAGGGGGTAGGGGGTGGGTGGTGGTGTTTAGGAGGGGTGGGGGGGCTGTCCAGAGGGTTGGGGGGTGTCCAGGGGGGTGTCCAAGCAGGTCGGGGGTGGGGGGTTGTGTCCAGGAGGGGTGGGGGTGTTTTCTAGAGGGGTCGGGGGGTGTCCAGGGTGGTGTCCAAGGGGATGGGTGGGTGTGGGGGGCTGTCCAAGGGGGTGGCGGTCTGTCCAGAGGGGTCGGTGGGGTGTCCAGGGGGGTGTCCAAGGGGGTGGATGGGTGTGGGGGGCTGTCCAAGGGGGTGGATGGGTGTGGGGGGGCTGTCCAAGGGCGTGGGTGGGTGTTGGGGGGTGTCCAGGGGGGTGTCCAAGGGGTAGGGGGTGGGTGGTGGTGTTTAGGAGGGGTGGGGGGCTGTCCAGAGGGTTGGGGGGTGTCCAGGGGGGTGTCCAAGCAGGTCGGGGGTGGGGGGTTGTGTCCAGGAGGGGTGGGGGTGCTTTCTAGAGGGGTCGGGGGGTGTCCAGGGTGGTGTCCAAGGGGATGGGTGGGTGTGGGGGGCTGTCCAAGGGGGTGGCGGCCTGTCCAGAGGGGTCGGTGGGGTGTCCAGGGGGGTGTCCAAGGGGGTGGATGGGTGTGGGGGGCTGTCCAAGTGGGTGGCGGCCTCTCCAGAGGGTATTTGGGGTTGTCCGGGTGGGTGGGGGGCTGCCCAGAGGGTTGGGGGATGTCTAGGGGGGTGTCCAAGGGGGTAGGGGGTGGGGGGTGGTGTCCAGGAGGGGTGGGGGGCTGTCCAGAGGGGTCAGGGGGTGTCCAGGGGGGTTTACAAGGGGGTGGGTGGGTGTGGGGGGCTGTCCAAGGGTGTGGGTGGGCGTTGGGGGTGTCCAGGGGGGTGTCCAAGGGGGTAGGGGGTGGGGGTGGTGTTTAGGAGGGGTGGGGGGGCTGTCCAGAGGGTTGGGGGGTGTCCAGGGGGGTGTCTAAGCAGGTCGGGGGTGGGGGGTTGTGTCCAGGAGGGGTGGGGGGCTGTCCAGAGGGGTCGGGGGGTGTCCAGGGGGGTTTACACATCGATTTGTTTTATATTTCAAAATTGTTATATTCAAATTATGATTTTTTTCATATAAACATATATTTGTCTTATCTAAAAAATATATATATTTTTGCTATTTTTTATAGGTAATAATGAGTCGAAGTTGGATTACGGCACATCGAATGAGCAATGAATATGAGGAAGGTGTTGATGCCTTTTTGGAATTTGCTAAACGAAATGTTCCAAGTAGTGACATTTTTTTCTGTCCATGCCTGAAATGTCTGAATATGAAGAAGTTGAAAAGTAGAGAGATAAAAGATCATCTGATTTGTCATGGTTTCAATCCGAGTTACAACCCTTGGATTTGGCATGGCGAAACTGGACAGAATGTCACTGATGATAATGAATCGCAAGATGGTAACTCCGATGGAATTGATGAAATGATTCGCGATATTGTAGCAGAACAAATTGAGATAGAACCGAGAGTTGCACGTCTATATGGTGATTCCGAAAAACCATTATATCCTGGTTGTACAGATTTTACGGTTTTTTCGGCGGTGTTAAGATTGATTAACCTGAAGGCGAAACATGGATGGAGTGACAGAAGTTTTACAGAGCTGCTACAATTGATGAAAGACATTCTTCCAAAAGATAACGATCTTCCAGATTCACATTATAAGGCCAAAAAAATATTATGCCCGATGGGATTGGGATACAGGAAAATACATGCATGTCCGAATGACTGCATTATATATAGGAAGGATTATGAATTTCTGAAAGAGTGTCCCAAATGTGGGACATCACGGTATAAGGTGAAAGAAAAATCACAAGCTGATGTAGAGATTACAAAGCTCCCTTCAAAGGTATTTTGGTATCTTTCTATAATTCCTCGTTTCAAACGTTTATTTGCTAATTCACATGATGCAAAAAGGTTAAGATGGCATGCTGATGAGCGGGTATGTGATGGAAAAATACGTCATCCAGCTGATTGTCCACAATGGAAGAAAATTGATGCCCAGTACCCTACATTTGGAAATGAAATTAGAAATCTGAGACTAGGCTTGTGCACAGATGGAATGAATCCATACCGAACCCTCAGTAGCACACATAGTTCATGGCCTGTTTTATTGGTAATTTACAACCTCTCTCCTGAAGTTTGTATGAAGCGCAAATATGTCATGTTGAGTATCATGATCTCTGGTCCAAAGCAACCCGGCAATGATATTGATGTATACTTGTCACCGCTGATTGATGATTTGAAACTTTTATGGGCTGATGGTATTAGGGTGGATGATTCTTATAAAATGGAATATTTTCAACTGCATGCAGTGCTTCTATTCACTATAAATGACTTCCCAGCATATGGAAATTTGTCTGGATACAGTGTTAAAGGGCATAAAGCATGTCCAATTTGCGAACAACAGACGTCATATTGTCAATTGCATCATGGGAGGAAAACAGTGTACATGGGTCATCGAAAGTTTTTGCCTATGGATCACCCTTATAGAAGACTAAAAAAGGCATTCAATGGCTCACAAGAATTTGATACTGCACCTCAACCTTTATCCCCAGAATTGTATTTTGAGAGGGTGAAAAACCTTGATGTGACATTGGGAAAGACACAGAAATCTGGTAATGATAGACATATTTGGAAGAAAAGGTCAATATTTTTTGAGCTACCATATTGGAGGTATCATGAAGTCAAACATAATATTGATGTCATGCACGTGGAGAAGAATATCTGTGATTCTTTGATCGGAACATTGCTAGATATTAAAGGAAAGACAAAAGATGGGTTGAATGCAAGGTTAGACCTACTGTCAATGGGAATACGTTTAGAGTTAGCTCCAACTCCTAAAGGAAGACGAACATTTCTTCCCCCGGCTTGTCATACATTATCGAAGAGGGAGAAAAGTAGCTTCTGTCAGTGTCTTCATGATATCAAAGTGCCTCAAGGTTATTCTTCAAATGTAAAAAATTTTGTCTCATTGAAAGACTTGAAGTTGATAGGTATGAAATCACATGATTGTCATGTCATGATGCAACAAATTCTACCAGTTGCACTGCGTGGAATATTGCCCATCCGTGTCAGAAAGACTATAATGAGGTTGTGTTATTTTTTCAATTCAATTTGCAACAAGGCGATTGATGTGAATGCTTTGAACATTTTGGAAAAGGATGCAATTATTATACTTTGTCATTTGGAAATGTATTTTCCTCCAACTTTTTTTGATATGATGGTGCATTTACTGATTCATCTGGTTCGAGAAATAAGGCTTTGTGGACCTGTATATCTTCGTTGGATGTATCCTTTTGAAAGGTATATGAAAATATTAAAGGGATATGTTAAAAATCCATATCGACCTGAAGCCTCCATTATTGAAAAGTATATTTCTGAGGAGGTAGCAGAGTTTTGTACGAGTTACTTGGCTACGGCGCAACACATAGGTTTGCCTCCATCTCGCCATGAACGGGTTAATAATGAGGGAAAGGGGATTCGTGGCTTGAAAGTCAAATCACTGTCAGCTGAACATATGAAGAAGTTAGAATCATACATCTTGAATAACATAGCTGATGTTCAACCGTATATCACATTGCATATTAATGAGTTGAAACAATGTCATCCAAAGAAGAAAGAAATG
The DNA here is from genome assembly GCA_963277665.1 of Viscum album. Taxonomy (NCBI): domain Eukaryota; kingdom Viridiplantae; phylum Streptophyta; class Magnoliopsida; order Santalales; family Viscaceae; genus Viscum; species Viscum album. Next base: position 370,098,840 of record OY728165.1, read on the forward strand.
TGGATTTTGAATGAGCACAACAAAACTTTTTTGCCATGGTTTAAAAAGACCTTGCTTGGTAGATCAGATGTATCAGAGACATTAAAATGGATAGTGGGTGGTCCATCTTTAAATGTGATAACATGGTCCGCTTATGACATTAATGGCTATACATTTCATACGAAAGCTCAGGACAACAGAAGTGCAGTTCAGAATAGTGGTGTATTGGTGTTTGCAGAAGCAATGCATTTTTCGAGTGCTAAGGACAGAAACCCAATTTCGGCATCAAGTGCATATTATGGAGTGATTGAAGACATATGGGAGGCTGATTACTTTAAAATTAAAGTTCCCTTTTTAACTGTAAATGGTTTATCGGTAACAACAGTGTCAGACACGATGAATTTGGAATGACACTTGTTAATCTGAATAGATTGGAAGACACAGCTGATTCTTTTATAATGGCAACACATGCCAAACAAATTTTCTATGTAGTAGATCAATCAGATATGCAGTGGGCTGTTGTTTTACAAGGGAAAAACCAATATGTTGGTGAGGATGAATTTGATGAAGATGCTGATTTATGTGAGATCCCTACTTCCATGGAAAGATTAACAGAACATAATGATGAGTATGTTGAAGACATGGTTTGTGCCATTAGGAACGATCACGACGAAGGAATTTGGGAAAACAATCCAACTGTACATTCCTAAAATTACAGGTAACACAAGTATATATCTTGTTTACATTTAGTTTTTTCATATAATGTTAGATACTGTAAATTTTTTACTTATTAAAATATGTATCAAACCAAAACGATAAAACAATAAAAACCGTAAAGAGGAGAAGTCCTGCGCGCACCGGCAACCAGTCCTCTCTGTCTGTACCACCGGCCGGCCGCTGGCTCACCACCGGCCGGCCGGTGCACCAGACAGAGAGCCTTCCTCTCTGTCTGGATCACCAGCGGCCGGCCGGTGTTGAGCCAGCGGCCGGCCGGTGGTTCAGACAGAGAGGAAGGCTCTCTGTCTGGTCCACCGGCCGGCCGGTGCTGAGCCAGCGGCCGGCCGGTGGTCCAGACAGAGACAGAGCCTCTCTGTCTGGATCACCAGCGTCCGGCCGGTGTTGAGCCAGTGGCCGGCCGGTGGTTCAAACAGAGAGGAAGGCTCTCTGTCTGGTCCACCGGCCGGCCGCTGGATCACCACCGGCCGCCCGGTGGACCAGACAGAGAGCCTTCCTCTCTGTCTGGATCACCAGCGGCCGACCGGTGAGGAGCCAGCGGCCGGCCGGTGGTTTAGACAGAGAGGAAGGCTCTCTGTCTGGTCCACCGGCCAGCCGGTGGTGATCCAGCGGCCGGCCGGTGGTCCAGACAGAGGAAGGTTGTCTGCTCCACCGGCCGGCCGGTGGTGAGCCAGCGGCCGGCCGGTGGCATCAGTGAGTCCACTTTTCAGCTTTCTTATGCCAACTCCTTGGCAACATTTTGCCTGTGTTTACCATGTTTATCATTGTTTAACATGCTTATCATATTACCGATGTTTACTATTATGTAATTTAGTACACTTTTCTATTTGTGAACTAATGTTTGTTTTTTTGATTTGAAGGAAAATGACAGATCAATCAGTTGATCAGCCACATGATTCTGGAGATGAGCATATTGGTCATACATCTGGGGAGGAACATTCACATGCTCCTATTACGAAAAAGAGTTCAAAGGTTGGTAAGCGTGGGTGCACACGTTTACCAAAATTATCACTTGCCCGTACGAAGGAGGAGAGGATAGTCGTGGAGTTTGATGAGGATGATCTTCCTAGAGGTCCAAATGCTAAAGATTTTAAGGGTTTTGTAGCAACTCAGGCTAAGAGCAAAGTAAGCATTCTCTATGATGATTGGAGAAGTGTGGATAAGGCGATAATTTCTCAGCTATGGGAGACCATTTTGGTAAGATCTTTTGCTATTGTTTGACTGTTCTTTAAATGTTTCTAGTATATATAATATTTTTAACCTCTTTTTTATCAGATGACATTTGATATTCCTGACACTGGAGGAGTCAGGAAGAAATGCTTATCGTTGGCTGCTAGGAGATGGAGGGATTTCAAATCAACCCTCTCATCTGATTTCATTTATGGTCATAGGAGTCGTGAGAATCCATGTCGTATATATCCTTTTATAGATGAAGACACATGGAGAGAATTTTTTGAAAGTAGAAGAAAAGAATCATTTTTGGTAAGGGCAATGTAAACTTTTATAAGCTTTCTTATATAAATGATCTTATTATTGTTTTGTTAATGATTACTTATTCTTAATTTACAGCAAACAAGGAAAGCTCATCAAGAGATCCAATCTAAAAATGTATACCCTCATAGTTTATCTCGGGGAGGGTATGCATTATTGGAAGAACAAATGATGGCAGAAAAATTTCAACAACTAAGAGCTGAGTCTTCAAGCTCTGGAGAGGTGGCCCCTCCATCCCCTCCATCTAGACATGAGAAATGGAAAAGAGCTCGGAAGGGCAAAAAAGGACAATATCTTTCGGAAGAATCGAGACTCGTAGTTGAGAGGATTGTAAGATATCTATTTTATTTATTTAAGTTTACTATTTTCGTCATATATTTCCAATCATTATAGAAAAGTTCAATTAATTATTACAGGACTCTCTTGAGGAGCAGAGTTCACAGGGGACATTTACACCATCTGGGAGGGAAGATATTTTATCTGTGGCATTGGGAAAGCCCGAACATCCTGGCCGTGTAAGAGGATATCCGGCAGGTGTATCGGTAAGAAAAGTGTTGCCACGTTCCTCAACTTCTAACGTTGAGGGAGTTTATAAAAAAAAATAGAATCGTTGGAGGCTGAAGTCCATAATATTAATGCGACAATGGAGGACAAGATTAGAGCATCGGTGCAGTTAATGTTTGCAGACTTGCAAAGACAATTTCAGGGTGCAGCTCCCACTCCACCTCTCCCAGTAGCTCCCACTCCCCCACCTCAGCCTGCGGACCCCATTTTTGATCCTCCTCCTCCGCCGCAGCTACCTACTTATTGTGAGTTGTATGTTGATGATCCTCAACATCATATAGTTGCATATGGGATGGTATATTGTATAGGAGATACAGTTCATCATCAACAGTTAGAGGTAGAGAATCAGAGGGTCACTGTACAGGATATTATAGATAGATCAGCTCGGATACCATTACCTACAGATGAGGTGACGACAGTTGGACATAGTATCGACCATTTTTTACTTTGGCCATCCAGACTTCTTCGACTCATTACCATAGAGGTATGGATGTTATATCTTTTATTTTATATTTTTATTAATGTTTTATCATTTGAAAACTAATATATTTTTCAATTTATTTTTACAGGAATACTTCAAAGGTAAAGAAATACTGTATAGACAACAACAAAGACAGATAGCTATGACATCAGATGCAGATACTAGCAGTCTTGACAAATTGTCAAGATATTCAAATTTGTTGGCGGATCATTATGACTTTACAATGGAAGCTCATGTCTGTGGATGTGAACTATGTGTGGGGATTATGAAAACTGATATCATGGAGTTTGTCACTGGAGATAAGATGGGCATCAACGTGGTGCAAATTTTTATCATGTAAGTCTTAACTCCTTTTCCTTGCGTTATATTTATTAAAAATGTATACTTATGTCTGCTTTGTATTAGGTATATGTATAAAATTTGTGAGAGGAATGAGCTGACAGATGTATATGGATTCATGGACCCACAATTGATTTCCCCTGAAGCATGTGCATTGGATGAGGAACAAAGAATGCTTTATATTGCTGATAGATTTGAAAAGAATGTAATCACACAGTGTTGGATGATGCCTTTTTGTGAGAGGTATGAAACACATCCCTCTCAAAGAGTTAATTATATTTTAACATAAAAAACCACTAACGTTAAATTTCTTTTTCTCAGGGATCATTGGATGTTAGGGGTTTTTTGCCCTAGGGAGAAAACACTTTATTGGATATGCTCTCTCCATGATGATGTGCGAGAAAGTTTTAAGAATATATTGGAAACGTAAGTTTCAATTTCACAATAGTTTTATATATTATAATGAATTTTAAATTTACCCCATTCGTATTATTTTCTAACAGGGCATGGGTCCACTTTCGAAAAAGCGCAAAGAAAAGGAATTACAAGATCAAATATGTACATGCGAAGGTAAATATCCATTTATAATTTGTACATTTTGATTTATTACATAAAAATAATATATTGAATTTACACTCATTCAAACAGAAATGTCATGAGCAACAAGGCATCATCGAATGCGGATATTACATGTTAAGATTTATGTATGAAATAATAACAACTGGGACAGTTCTGAGTTTTGACCTGGTAAGATTTCCTCTTTCTAATAATATTTCAATTTGATTTATTCATTATACACGTTGACTACTATCCTTTTCCTTTGTAGCTTTTTGATGACCCTCAACCCTTTACTGCTGAAGATATCAAACACTTACAAGTGGAGTGGTCAAATTATTTTACAGGTTTGATTGACTTTTAGTTGTTTGTAATGTAAAATGTAATTTTGAATATTGTCAATGTAATTGTGTATTTCGTAGTCGTTTAGGTTGGATTTAGTTTTTTTTGAAGTTGACATTGTAAGTTTTGAATGTTATATAAGTGAATGTTTAATTTTTCTCTACTTCTTGTTTTGGTCTACTGTTGATGGTTTTTCTGGTCTGGATTTTGGTATGGGGGGAGAGGTTCCAAGGGGGTGGGTGGGTGTTTGGGGGGTGTCCAAGGGATATGGGAGGGGTGTCCAAGGTGTGTTTGGGGCTGTCCTAGGGGTCGGGGGGGTGTAAATGAGGGTGGGGGTGTCCAAGGGGTGGGGGGTGTCCAAGGGATATGGGAGGGGTGTCCAAGGTGTGTTTGGGGCTGTCCAAGGAGTCGGTTGGGTGTCCAAGTGGTGGGGGGTGTCCAAGGGATATAGGAGGGGTGTCCAAGGGGTGTTTGGGGCTGTCCAAGGGGATGGGGGGGTTTCCAAGGGGTAGGGGGGGTTTCCATGGGGTCGGGGGGGTGTCCAGGGGGTGGGGGCTGTCCAGTGGGTGGGGGGTGTCCAAGGGGTGGGGGGGTGTCCAAGGGATATGGGAGGGGTGTCCAAGGGGTGTTTGGGGCTGTCCTAGTGTTCGGGGGGTGTAAATGAGGGTGGGGGGGCTGTCGAAGGGGTGGGGGGTGTCCAAGGGGCAGGTTGGGTGTAAATGAGGGGGGGGTGTCCAAGGGGTCTGGGAGGGCTGTCAAGGTGTGGGGGGGGTGTCCAATGGGTGTTTGAGGCTGTACTAGGGGTCTTGGGGGTGTAAATGAGGGTGGGGGTGTCCAAGGGGTGGAGGGTGTCCAAGGGATATGGGAGGGGTGTCCAAGGGTTGTGGTGGGGCTCCAATGTGGTGGGGGAGGGCTGGCCAGGTTGTTAGGTGGGTATAGATGAGGGTGGGGTTCAGTTGGGGCTTGGGGGAGGGCTGGCATGGTTATTTTTGTTTGGTTTCTGGTTGCTTTTTGGTGAGAGCAGTGCAATTATTTAAAAAAAAAAAAATCTTCCACGTCGGTTATTTTATAACCGACGTGGTAAATAAATCGGTAGGGGTTTATCACGTCGGTTTTTTCTAGAACCGACGTGATAAACCTTCCCCGGGGATTTTATCACGTCGGTTCTTAGTATAACCGACGTGATAAAAGGCCTGGGAATCGATTTACCACGTCGGTTATTGAATAACCGACGTGCTAAAACGTTTCCCAGGCCTTTTTATCACGTCGGTTTCCTAAATAACCGACGTGGTAATAGGCCAGGGGAAGGGTTTATCACGTCGGTTATGACATAACCGACGTGATAAACGATATCCCAGGCGTTTTATCACGTCGGTTTAGGGAATAACCGACGTGATAAAGCCCCCCGCGCATATTTATCACGTCGGTTATTATATGAACCGACGTGATAACCACCGTGAAGTTAGGGATATTACGTCGGTTTTAAATAACCGACGTAAAAAACGTTATTTATAACGTCGTCCGTATTAACGTCGCCTAAAAATCGACGTAAATAATAAAAAATAACCGACGTAAAAAACGTTTTCTGCACTAGTGATTCACAAATCTATGTCATAAAATCAGCTAAAAATTATGAATTTTCCATGAATAATGGCATAAAATCACACATTGTAGAATTTTTAAGTGGTTACTCAATCAATTTTTTCCAATTAATAGATAGGATGTGACCTGTTGATCTCTTTAAATAATGTTTCTTTTTTTCTAAACAAATCCAAGTGAAATTATCTTTTTTGGGGTTTGTTTCATAATGTTATCCCATGATTCAAATTTTTCTTCTGATGTAGCATAAATTGTGGTGTTAAAAAACAATCATGGAATGGTTTCTTCTCTTGGTCAAAATAGTGAAACAAGACATTCTCACTGGGTTCTCATAGCTTCTCGTAGGGTTCTCATAATAGTGAAACAAGATATTCTCTATCATTCTATAAATCAAGAAACTAACTTCAAATGATAAAAATTTCAACCTTAAAACCTCTTATTTCAACAAAAAAAATCAAATTTTAATCACCATACTTCATTAAACAAGAATCCAATTAGTCATAAACCAAAGATACACCAAAAAATCATGGTGTGATCCCTTAAACATTGTATAAGGATTTATTTCCTCTAGGATAAAACTTCTCTAACTTCCTCCAAACTCAAAATCACAATTTCTCCATTATTTATTGAGTAATTTGGAAAAAAATTTAAACTTGTGAAAAAAACAACTCAAAAATGCATGTGAAGATTTTTGAAAAAAAATAAAATATGAAAATTTGTTAAACCTATGAAAAACATAACATGTCCAAGTAACCCATGACTTGGTTTATTCATCAATTGTTTTATTGTAAAGACTATGTCTATTAAAATTCATTTTTTCCTCAATTTTTGATCATTTTATTCTTTAAACAACACCACAACATAGTGTTTGGTAAACTATTATATGGTTTAGTTCTTAAAAATTTCTAGTAGCTTCCAGAAAATATATTTAGTAAAATTCTCAACTCCATGACATCCAATATGATCAAGTGGCCATTCTATGAAAAAATCATGAAAAGTGCATGTAGTTTCTTTAATAGTCTTTTTCATAAATAAATCTTGAATATATAACTCATCAACCCACCCACCACTATGATGTAATTCAGATATTTTTTTTATTTTTCCAATAATATATAAAAACCATGATTATAATATCCTATAATAACACAATGGTTTATTTTTTTATTTAAAACCTCAACATCAACCATGATGTGGTATAAATATTATATGGCCTCTAGATATTTCCTATCCAAAAATTATGAAAACAAAAAATTTGTTTTTATACTATAACATTGTTAAAGAACCATAATGAGTTTTAATATCATGGTGTCTTTCAAAACTAGTTTTTCTTACTCTATTACATTTCACTAACAATGACTAGAAAAACTCCTCTAACCACAACATTGATTTATTTTCGCAACTAAATGATCTTCCATGTCCAACCAAACTTCTCTAATAATTCTCAAGATTCAAAAAATTTCTAAATAAGACTAAATTAACATCTCCAAGAATTCTAATCAATCATCAAAGACAAATTGTGAATCTCTATTATTCAAATTTATCTTCAACTTATCTATGTCTTTTTTATTCATTCCATGTCATAACATCAATGTTCCTTCACAATTCATTTTTTATAAACTCTATAGTTATTGTGGTGACCATGTTATTCTTCATATTCCAATTTCATGTATCTCTAAATCCTTCTACTATCCAATATTTTGTTAAGGGTTTTTTTTCTTTACCATGTATGTAATGATCACCATCTTCTAAACTTCTCTTCTTGAAAAGTTACTAATTCTTAACATGTAGTTGAAAAAAATCATACACAAACCAAACCTATAGATTAAATAAACATACATGAGCTAATAATATTTCATGATAACAATCATAAATTGTAATTATATTTAAATAATACATAAATATTCAAAACATAAACATATTACCAAAAATAATTGTTAATGTACTATATGATCAAATTTACTTGTCAAGACTCGTTAAAATGGTTAAGGTGAACTATCAATATCTCATTCATAATATCCTGAGAGATTAATCATAACAAAATTCTATAGAATTTATATAATTGTGGGTTTTACCACCATGAAATGTATTCTTAACTCAATATAATATAATTAAAGAAGGATATTCTTATGTATATACCATAAAGGTTTCATAAAACATGATCATTGTAACATCCCCAACTAGGTGGCCACTAAGTGGTTCCCTGAGTTGAGTTTCATGTGACCTCAGGTGTGACTCCCCGTATGCCAGAGGCTTCCTACTACTAAAGAGGGTCTAATATATCATGTGGGGAGACTATTCCATCTTTCTTAGAGTAATCCATAGAAAATAATCATGAAATAAAGGAAGAAATCTTAAATAGATAGTGAATGTGAATTAAAAACATTTCCCAAAATAGGGTACAATCCCACAATCAAAAGTAAACATGCCATGTAATGTGAATACAATACCAAGTATAAATAAAACAAAAAATAAATACAACTTAAGAATCCAAAAAATGGATCTCAATTCCAAGTATATATCCCTCTTCCATGCACATTGCATCCATAAATAAACCCTCTAGCACAAAGTCCTTTCCTTGTCCTGATTAGAAACCATGAAATCTTCTCAAGTACCCAATGGTGGCCTGAGCAGTGTGTGAGTACAACTTAGTAGGGCTCCGCTAATAGTGTATAAAAAATATCTAGTTTAAACAGATAGTGTATTCTTGTACTAAAAGAATGAAAAGATGAACAAAAGATAAACTAGGTGTTATTAGCTAATATTATCACTTAAACCATTTTCATTAGTTTTTCCATGGGTTAGGAAATTAATTTATCACACAATGTCCTTTGTTGTTCAACTAATATTTATAAAGAAATAAGTAAAGTTTTCTATCTCACTAGGGAAACCATTTCACAATCAATTACAAAAAACTTACTATAGAGCCTTGGTCTAGGTAGTCTCATCCAATACAACTGTTAGGGGCCTAGATCCTTAGTCTGACTCCCTAAACCATGCATTCTATGGGTGGGTTTTAGAGCCTCAGACTAACCTAACCCAGGGGAGGATCCTCAGTCCGACACCCCACATACCACTAATCCATGTGCACATTCTTTAAATAACTATTCATCACATAAACCATTTCAAATGACTATAATCAAACAATTCTCACATAATTCAAAATTCATGGTTCAACTAATATATAATTCATCTTCATACCTTATCTTGTATACACATTCCTGTTTATATGCCTTAACTCGCTTACATGTTTCCATTACAACCCATAAGTCTTTCAACCCATTCACTTTAATCCATTTATCCCTTCACAATGTTCCAAAAATCCCCTTATTCCATGAAAACAACTGGACACAATTACAATTGTTCCATTCCATAACCCCAAACAAGAATTTAACAATTTATCAAGTTATCTACTTCATTATGAAACAATTTAATACTTAACATCATCATTTTCCTTTTTTGGTTAATGGCACACCCCAAGGGTGGCCCTTTAAGGGTCTAATCAACCTCAATGCATCCCATGTAGATCATGATGGGTGAAATTCCTCACTTAGCCAACCAAAATAAAAAAACTTACTAAGGGAACAAATGTACAACTAGAAGAAAAAAATAATACAACCACATTTACATAAACAAACATCAAAACTATGGGTAAAATTTATAGACCACCTACCAAGATTCTGAAGATAACATCACACTTAACCTTAGTATTTGAGTCAGATTTTAACACCACTCGAAGCCGCAACCTAAGATATTCTAGAAAATAGTTTTTAAGGGATTTTAAGGATTAGAACAAATATACAATACCTAATCCAAAAAAATAAGGCATACTCACCTGGAGCTTCAATCCAAACCCAATGACACTCTAAATATCCTAGAAATTAAGGAGATTGATCATTGTGAAGCCTTGGGAGTTTTGGTTACTCACTAGTGTTTCTAGATAAATAATGGGGATAAAAATAGGGTATAACACATAAATACCAAATGGTAAAATGGAGAAAACCCCACTTTTAATTGGGTGCACGGTTTGGCCGTAAAGTTTTCCAAACCGTGCACCAACCGTGTGTCGTCCTCTATCCAAGAGGGGATAATTTGCACGATTTCCTAGAGAGCCAACACAGTTTGACAAACCATGTGCCAACTATGTGGAATGGCTTAATCCAAGACTAAACAATTTGAATTTCCCCCTTTCACAGTTTCTCAAACCATGTACCCCTCAACCTAGATAACATGGTTTTGGCACACGGTTACTACTAACTGCATGCCAACTGTTCTACATGTACAGGATGGCCCGATTCCCCTTTATTTCTTATCCTGAACACCTGGGACACCCTGGAGCTTCCTTATATGCCTAGTAAACATTTAATTGACCAAATTCAAGTGATTTAAAACAAAACTTAAATAGGGATATACCTCCATGAATTTCATGATCTTACAACCTCCCCACCTTATAATGAATAATATTTGAGCCACATTCCCAATAATCAATAAGATTATGAGGTTAAGAGATCTGGCCACTAAGCCCTCATATCTTTCTCTCTCTCCCAAGTTTCTTACTAAACATTAACATGATTCCATAACACTCAAACCAAAATCAAAATCTTGCCTCTCAAGACTTTCTCACTATAATCCACAGTACGAACTGGATGATCTTAAAAGGATGCATTATCCTCAAGTTCAAAATCTTAAACATCATTCACATTATATGGATTTGGGTGATATTTATAAATCTGTGACACATGAAAAACATCATGTGTGCCGCCATACTATTGTGGATGTTCCAATTATTCTTCCACTGGTATGATCCATGCCTAGGTGGAAACTTACCCTGTTTATAAATCTGAATGTGATCCAACCTTGGAGATGCCCAAATAAACACATGATCACCCACTATAGACTCAAGTGGTTGACATTGTCAATATGCATACGAATGTTACCTTCTTTGATCCATATTTATTCACTTGTAAATCAACTGAACCTATTATGATGTATCCTGCATGAGACTTGGACCCCAAAAACACTAATTCCCTAGCCCCTATCCAACATATCAAAGATATACACAGTATACCATAGAGAACCTCCTACAGTTACATCTGAATCATCTCCTGGTAACTATTATTATAATAGAAATCAACGATCTTCATGTGTTTCTTCCACGATCCACAAAAATCTCAGACATCATCCCTTAACATGTCCTCTAGCACCTAAATAGTATACCCTGACTGTATATCCATCTTTGGGTGAAACCCCGTACTAAAAAACACATGGGTACCAAGTGATTTCTATAACCACTAATAGAATCATGAAGAAAAACATGGATCACAACTCAAAACTATAGTCTGTAGAGCCCCATGAAACCATACAATCTCTCAAACATAAAACTCACCCAACTAATCAATGGTGAAGGTTTTTTGAATCAATAAGAAATGTTACACATTGTTCAACTGATCCACAACTACCCAAATTGCATCATTCTTCTAAGGCATCCTCAGAAGACCCACAAAAAAATACATCATTATGTCATACCATTTTCACTCTGGGACAGGTAAAGGCTATAACAAACCACTCGGTCACTGATGCTTTTCCTTCACCTATTATCAAGTAAAGAATTCCACAACAAAATCTACAACCACATTATTAATCTATGGCCTCTAATAATACCCATGAATATCATGATACAGTTTTTTCTAACTCGGATGCACTTCCCAGTTCAATGCATGAACTCATGCATCAACTCTTCCTGCATACATGTAGGAATGACAACCTGGCCACAAACATAAATTATATCATCATCACCATGGTCCAACTGAAATGTGACTCCCCACCTTCAAGACTTTCCCTTAGATCCAATCACTTCAGATCCTCAAACTTCCTCTCCTCGGCCCATCTCGAAATCATGGACTTGACTGTCAAGGATGAAAAGGCCATCTTTCCTTGTCCATTATATGCCTTTATGTTCATCTCAGCAAACAACACTATTATCTTCCACTTGGAAGTAGATTCCTAAAATGCCTAATTTTGAGCCTTTTTACTCAGAGCATCCACAACATTATTCTCTTTTCTTATCATGAAGAACAACGTTAAATCAAACAAATGCATGTACTCAACCCATATCCACTTCCAAAGATTCAATTCACACTGGGATAAGATATACTTAAGGATTTTTTTATTGGTATATATGTTAAAACTCTCTCCTAATAAGTAGTCTCACCAAAACATTAAAGAGTAAACCACTACAGCTAATTCAAGGTCACGCATAGGGAAATTTCGTTCATGAGGCCTTATCTTATGTCACCCATATGCCACAAACCAATCATCTTGCATAAACACTACCCCAATACCAACACCAAATGAATCAAAAAACAAGGTATAATTTAAAGTGCGACCAATTGTCTCCTATCGACTATTCAATATTCTGATACTCTGCTAATGTGTATAGCAGCACACGGGTCGAATCCTTGGTGATGATATGTTTTAATAGTCGATTATTTTTAGTTCATTGTATTTTGATTATGGGGGTTTGTTTTTAGAGATTAGTTGAAATTATTGATTGATTTAACAATTAAATAAATATTGGGTTGATTTCATCATTAGGTAGTTAATCTTGTGATATCCTTGATTCGTGCTTTATATTTAATTAAATTAACACCCATGTAATAAGATGACGTTGATTGGAATTCCCAAGTGTTAAGCCTTTAATCCAAGCCTTAACTTAACTTAGGTTTATAATCTTAATCATATCTTGTTTACGGTAGTGTATTTATGGTTCCAATAATACATGGAAACCACTTGTTAAACAAAACAAGTCATTAATTCATGACATGTTAAGTCCAACATATAAATTTTTATTCAAAGAATATTCATCAAGAAAAAGTTCTCAATCACTTAACATACCTAAATTACAACTAACCCCAATGAGAGATTTACTCATAAATTAATACGATTAGTAATCTGGTTTATTATATTAATGATTATGAATTATAAAAATAAGTAAAATAAAGGTATAAGAAAAGAGTCGTGCGTTGAACACACACACACACACACATGAACAGTGATGAGAATTAAAAATGGACTTTAGATTGACTGAGAAAGAAAAAGAAGGGAAAGGTATTGAAAATTATTTAAACAATTTTAAGAGTATTAATATTTAAGAATAGATATTGGATGATTAAAACAGAATATGAAGAAGAAACTTGCATTAAAATTCAAATGAAATTGAAAACATCTTATACAAATACAATTGAAAACAAACGAAAAGGAGAATGAAAATAAAAGTGGAGGAGAGTTATATCTTATTGAAACAAGATTAAGGCAATTCCTCCTTGGTCCTTGGAAAAGATCTAGTCATGGCAAACCTCATCTTTAAGTTTTGAACTTCCAATCACATGCAAGGAGAAGAGGTGGTTGTATTTATAGCCCAAGGAGGTGGACTGTTTGCATTCCAATACTTCCCCTCCACTTGCATTGACAATTTGGCCATCCAGACAGCAGAATATAGAGATATACTCTTCTTAAAAATTTTAGATAATAATTTTTACCAACTAATCGCAACATTTGGTGGCATTTGGACTTATAGAGCCAAAGTTATGATGGTTTTTATAAACAATGTTAAACTGTCTATTTCTATCCATGTGTTTTCAATGGATGGAATGTGAATGGATTTTTGAAGAGTAATATTCCTTCAAATCCTAATGATTTCTTCAAAAAAAGTAGGCCACCTATATCTTCTCTTTCAAACTAAAAAATATCATTTTGATTTTATGACTAGATCATGAGAAATGTCATGAATAGTGTACAGATTTTAATTCCCATCTAGAATGGTGTGTTAGACATCAAAGCATAATTTGGACCCCTTTTTCATGTAGTTGGACCTTAAAATTTTTTTCCAAGATTATTTTTGACAATAAAGAACATAATGTGGAGTTTAAAAAAATTTGGGCTTCAGGATGTAGACCAGTAACTCAATCATCATGGTTGGTCCAGTTTCTTCACAGATTCTTTGAGTCTTATTGTGTGGACCATATGACCGTCCAAATGGACGATTTGGGAAAAGTTTCATTCTAATGAAATGTTGTAATTTGAGTAAGTAACCCTAAAAAACAATAATCGTGTAATTTTGGATAAGTACGTTGAGATTTATTATTAAAACATTAAATATACTTGAATCTGGATGAATTTAAATAGTGCTCTAAAATTATATTTAATATTTAAACATTAATATTTCACAAAAATTATGTATATTTCGTATAAAATCAGTAAATGGGGTATATAATAAGTTATGAAAATATTAATAACATTAAACCCCCCACACTTAGTCTTGTGCATGTCCTCATGTGCAAAAAATATAAAAAACCCTACAAAATCATTCTCACTCGTCAACAAATATTAAAATTTTGTTTTCACCAATCATGGGAGGTTTATACTATTTCACTCATCCATATTTAATTCCAAAACAAATTATTATATAAATAATATTCCAAAATAATCATTTTACAAGCTCAAATTTAGAAATGGAAAATGTGGGCACTCAAAACTCACTCCTCTCAAGATGATAAAATTCATTTATAGAGGTTCAATCTTTCACCAACCAAAAGTGAAAATATTAGAGTTTGAAAGAGATATCATCTTCTATTCACTATCCTAAAGTGTACAAAAATCAAGTGGTATTTATAAGGGGTTTTCTATGGATATGGGATGGTAGGAATTCAATATTCAAAGGAGTAGAAAGAGAGGTAAAACACCAGCATGGAAAAATCAATGCACAATATTTTTGAAATAAAACATGGAAATAAATGTAAAAACATATTTATAAGGGAAAACTTGTGTGAATAAAGACACAAATTAGAAGAAAATTTGAATTTAATGAGAATATGGAATATTTAAAAAACACAAAACTTCTCCCAAAGACATAATAATATATAATGCAATTGTTATTTTTTTCTTTTCTTTTTTTCATTTTTTTTTGAATGTTTAACTTGAAAAAGATCTCACACTCATATCTCAACCCATCATTAATCTCTTCACGACACTAGTTGTAATAGTTATAACAATATAAAAGGTTGAAGAAGAGTGATTTTTGACCCAACCAAGACACAACCCATTATTTTTTTTGTTCTTTTTTTTATTTTTATTTTTGAAAACTGGTCAATAAAATTTGAACAGTATGTCATAAGCATATATACATACCCAAAACTCACTAAATGACAACCTACCCCCACACTAAAATGGATTATTTCCCTCAAGCATATGATAACATGTTGAAAATCAATAAAAGGGCACCCAAAAATTAAATCCATCCACCCACACTTAAATTTTAATAAATAATGCACTGAAAATCCATATAGATATTGGGTGGGATAAGGTATTGGGCTTGTAATATAGATATCAAAGAAAAGGTTTTCATAGGCTCATAGGGGCTTTCAAAAGTAGGATTAATGTAATCATAATGAGAGGTTATTTCGCTATTTTGATTCTCATGAGGTTCAGAAAATTCCTCTATCATTTTAATGCACACAAAAGTAGGAAATTCAGCTCAACGGTCAATAAACTCAAGACTCACAATTGGGGGTAAAAACCCACATTTTCAAATGATGGCCATAGGTGGCATTGTCATGAAATATATTGTTGTTCCTCATGGTTGTGGAAAATCATTTTCCAAATCAATAATTAAGAATTCAAAATTTATTGATGTTGACACAATATTCTTTACCCAAATATATGATGAAAACACAATATTTTTGAGATGAAACCATGTCTTTTGACTCCCCAAAATGGTTAGACAAAATTTCAAAATTTTAAGGTGATTAATTATGACTCTTTCTTTTCCATATTTTTTTAAGGGATTTTTATTATTTTTCTTCAGTTATTTTAGGTTTTCTCTATAGTTTTTTTATAAATAGACACCCACACAAAAGAGTAAATAAAAATTATGATGAGTAAAGTGGTAAAAATAATGAAAGGGAGGGGAAGAAGAAGAAAGATGGAGATAGAGAAAGAGGTTGAGAGATAATTGAAGGGAAATATGTGCCCCTTGGTTTGGATTTGGTGGGTCATCGTCCACATCTGGTGGTGGTTCAGTGGAAGTTGTCGATCTGATGGAAGTAGATGTGGTTACTGGGATGCATGTCCTCTCATGGTGATGCTTTAACCGTTGTCCATTAACTGTGAATTTTCTTTTGGAATAGGGTTCTTAGACTTGCACTACACCAAATGGGTAAACATGAGACACAATAAAAGGACCCTCCAAACGATAATTAAGCTTACCTGGGTGAAGTCGAAATCGAGAGTTGAAAAGTAATATATTTTCACCTTCATGGAATAACATTCACAGGATGTGTTTGTCCTGGAGTAACTTAGCCTTTTCTTTGTACAGATTGGAATTCTCAAAGGATTCAAGTTAAAACTCCTCCAATTCAGCCAATTGTAATAATCTTTCTTCCCCATATTTTTCATAATCAAAATTACAGGTTTTCACAACCCAAAAAGACTTATGTTGGATTTCAACTGGTAAATGACATGATTTACCAAAAACTAGCCTAAAAGAAGACATCCTAATGGGTGTTGTATAGGAAGTTTGATAAGCCTAAAGTGTTCCACCAAGTCTTTCAGGCCAATCTTTTCTGGTGGGCTTAACAATTCTCTAAGGCATTTTTGTCACTTCTCTATATGGAAGTTCAACCATGCCATTTGTTTGGGGGTGATATGCAGTTGAAATTTTATGTACAACTCCATTATTTTTTAAAAGAGATTCTATGGTTCTATTTCAATAATTGCTTCCTAAGTCACTTATCAAGGCACGTGGTGTGCCAAATCAGTGGAATATGTGTGTTTTTAGAAACTCGCTAACAGTATTTGAATCATCCTTTCTAGTGGGTTTGGCCTTTACCCACCTAGAAACATAATCAAATGAAACAATAATGTATGAGAATCCATTAGAATGGGAGAATGGTCCCATGAAATCGAATCCCCAAACATTGAAGATATCACAGAAAATTAAAGGCTTTTGAGGAGTTTCATTTATATTTGAAATTTTGCCAATGTTTTGGAAAGTGGGAAATGATTGAAAGAACTCATGTGAGTCCTTTAAGAGTGAAGTCCAGAAGAATCCAGAGTCTAGGACCTTTAAGGAGGTCCTTTGTGGTCCAAATTGTCCACCTATAGGAAGTGAGTGACAGAATTATAAGATGGATGAATGTTCATCTTCATCAACATATCTTCTAATTACCATGTCAACCCCAGTTTTCCAAATTTATTTTCTTCCCAAAAATAGTATTCTGAATCACTTTTCATCTTTATTATTTATTCATTTGAAAAAAAGTTCTTGAAAAACACTACAAACCAAGTAATTTAAAATTGGGGTATACCATGGTTTTTTTGGAGTGAGAGATGAAAGGTGCTCAGTGGGGAATTCAGGATCAATGATTTCTGAATGAGAGGAATTATAAATTCTACTCAAGTTATTAGCCACATTGTTTTCTTTTACTTGTCTAAATTTGATTTCAAGGTCAAAATATCTGAGCATTAGGATATATCTTATTAGCCTTGGTTTGGAATAACTTTTCATGAGTAAGAATGTTATAGCATAATGCTTTGTGAAGATGATGATTTTGTCACCTAAGAGATAGGGCTGGAATTTATCTAAGGAAAAAACCACAGCTAAAAGTTCCTTTTGAGTTACAGTGAAGTGATATTGAGTTTCATTTAATGTTTTTGAGGCATAATAGATGACATGATGAATTTTTTCTCTTCTTTGACCAATAATAGCCCCCAACAGCTCTATCAGAATCATCACACATCAACACAAAGGGTAAGGACCAATATGGGGTTTGGATTATCGGGGCAGATATAAGAGCAGTTTTGAGTTCAACGAAGGATCTCTTGAAAACCTCAACTAAATGGAAAGTGACATCATTTTGGAGAAACCATGTGATTGGGATGGAAATCTTATTGAAGTTATGTATGAATCACCGATAGAAACCAGAATGATCGAGGAATGAATGGATGTATATAACAGAAGTGGGTTCATAAAGTTATTGGATCACTTCAATTTTGGTAGAATCAACTTCAATACCATCTTTTGAAACTATGTACCCTGGAACAATCCCATTTTCAACCATGATGTTACATTTTTAAAAATTTGACACAAGGTTACACTTGACACACTTTTGAAGGACTAGAGAGAGTTAATTAAAGAAATATTAAAATGACTCACCATAAATGGTAAATTTATCCATGAATACTTGTATGTAGTGTCCAATGAATTCAGAAAATATACTCATCATACACCTCTGGAATGTTTTAGGAGAATTGCAAAGCCCAAAAGGCATTCTCCTATATGTATATGTTCCAAAGGGGATAGTAAAAGTTGTCTTTTCTTGGTCCTAAGTTGTGATTGAGATTTGGAAGTATCCAGTGTATCCATCAAGAAAGCAATAGTGTGACTTTCCAGCTAATCGTTCTAGCATCTGATCAAGGAATGGAAGAGGGTAGTGAACTTTTCTTGTTTCAACATTCAATTTCCTATAATCAATGCACACACACCATTTTTTCTTCACTCAATTTGTGACTACCTATCTATGTTCATTTGTGAAAATAATTATTCCACCCTTCTTAGCTACAACATAAATTGGACTAACCCATTCACTATCAGAAATCGGGTAGATAATACCAGCTTGAAGAATCCTGGTGATCTCTTCCCTAACTACCTCAAGGATGAGTGGATTGAGTCTTTTTTGTGGTTGTCTAATTGGTTTGGATGATTCCTCAAGATGAATGTGATGCATGCAAAGATAAGGGTTGATTCATAGTATGTCATCTAGGGTCCAACCTAAGTCCTTTTTGTTTTCCTCTAACACCTAAATAGGTTTGGAATCCTCGGTTTCAGTGAGTGAAGCATAGACAATGATAGGATAAGAGTTATCATGGAAAAGGAATGCATACTTCAGGTGTTCTTGAAGATTTTTTAGATCAGTATCATCTATCATTTGAGGTTTAGACAACTCTAGAATGGAGGAAGGGATTTCAATTGCTTTAGATTCAGTTTACTTAATATTTTCCAAGGTGGAGCAGTAGAAATCAGAGTTGATGTGGGATTCAAGAGTGTTTTAAATATCCTCTAGATTGATAGAGTCTATGAATGAGAGGTCCACATCAAATTCACTATTTATGACTTTTTTAATCATGGTGAATATTTCACAAGATCCTTTATCACTATAAAATAATGAACATGGTGGATTGGGGTTCAATTGACTCTTAGAAGTGTTCTCAGAAGCATGGATTGAGAATTTAGAGTGGTCCTCATATGGGTAATGCATGGCTTGGAAAATGCTGAAAATGACCAGTTGGTCAAAAAATTACATGGATAAGATGCCTGAATGGACATCAATCTTGGTTCTCGCTATCATTAGTAATGTTCTTCGTATAATTAGGGGAGATCGAGAATATTTTGCCTCACCTTCCATGTCAAGGACAGAGAAATCAGTTGGAAAAATAAGATCATTCACACAAACAAGGACATCCTCGATTATACCCTCAGGACTAGCAGTGCTTCAATTGGCCAATTGAATGAAAACAACCATAGGATGTAAGGGAATAATACCAAGGTTGGAGAATATGGATTTTGGCATGACATTAATTTAGGATCCTAGGTCTATGAGTGCATCATCAAATTTTGAACTTCTGATTTGGCATGGAACCGTAAAGGTCCCTAGATATTTGCACTTTATGGGAATAGACTGTAGGGTGGAAACATTTTTGAATGTCTTAAATTGCCTCTTGTGGGTGCACAATTCCTTAAGAAACTTGGAATACTTAGGAATTTTTTTATGGAATCTAAAAGGGGAATATTGACTTCAACACGTCAAAACATGTAGATCATTTCAAGATCTGGATCAAAGGACTTATTTGGATTAGAAATAGCTTGAGTAAAAGGAATTGGGTTCCTAAGTGGAATGGAAGGAGGTGAGGGAATGGATTCAGATTTCTTTTCGTGATTATTTTTCTTTTCATTTTCTAGGTTAACATTCAAAGGGTATTTATAGGACTCAAAATGAGGCATATCGATTTTCATTCCTAATCTAATTGCAGTTGCACTTACATTACCCTTGGGGTAGGGTAATGATTGAGTTGGGAGTTGTGAAGAATTTTATTATTGTTGCTGGCTCAGGTGGGATGCAAGTTGGCCAATTTAGGTTTTGATATTTTTAAGGCTAGAATGGGTGAATGAGGCAAGATATTCCACTGCAATTTTCAATGGTTGATTGGAAGAAGAGGCTTCTCCTGGAATGTGATTACCTTGATTTTGGTTCTTAGGAAAGTGGTTGTATTGGTTTGGGAATTGGGAAGTCTCACTAGGATAGTGGAATCTAGGAGGAGGAATAGGAGGATTAGCTATTTAAGTTTGAGGAACAAAAGGTTTAAGTTGTTATAAGTTACCAACACCTTGACCATATTGGAATTGGTTTGGGTTTTGAGGAGGGAATTGAGGGTGATGATAAATGGGATTACCATACCTCAAGCCTTGGTTTAATTTAGTAGAGAAGGGCTCAGAGTGGGGTTGGTTGAAGTTTCTAATGAATTGACCTGAATGTTGAGGGTCAGTGTTCCTCTGAGCATATTCTACATTGATCTCCATTGGTCCCAATGAATCGGATGGATCCTCTTGAAGTTGTGAGAATGTGTCAATTGGATGATATGGGGAGCTACAGATTATACAACTCTGGATAAGTTTAGGGAACATAGATTGTAGAGAAGATGAAGTTGGAGATTTGGATGAAACATATAGTTGTCTTATAAGACCTATAAGTTCCCTCATCCACTCTTTCATCTTGTTTGGATCTATAGATTTATTATCTTGAGCTTGTTTGACTTGAGCATGTTCTCGAGTATGGAATTTTTGTGTGTTTGCAGCCATGTTACTTATGAGATATCTTACAACTATAGAAGTTTTATCAACAAGATCAATGCCACTTTCAGCATCAATGAGAGTTCTCTCCATAGCCAATAACCCCTCATAGAAGTATTGGATAAAGAGTTGGTCAGGGATTTGGTGGTGTGGGTTGGTTGTAACAAGATTTTTGAACCTCTCCCATTATTCATGGAGTTACTCATTTGGGAATTGACAGATACCACTTATTTCTTTTTGGATAAAAGCAATACGAGAAGCAGGAAAGAATTTTTATAAGAAAATTTGTTTTATGTCTTTCCATGTGGTTATGGAATCGAAAGGGAAGTAGTAGATCCATGACTTAGCAGTGTCAAATAGGGATAAATGGAATGCTTGAAGTTTTATTTGTTCCTCAGAAACCCCTTGAGGATTCATGGTATAGAACACCACTTGGAACTCTTTAAAGAGGAAATGCGGATCCTCACTGACTAGCCCATGGAAATAAGGTAGAAGATGAATCAAACCCAATTTTAGTTTGAAGTCAGCCTCTATGTTTGGATATTGAATACCAAGGGGTTGGTAATTCATATCAGGGGAAACAAGTTCTTTAAGTGTTTGTTCCCTAGGATTGGCTATATCTTACTCAATTGGTTGGACTAGGATTGGTTCTTGAATTATTTGATTGTACCTAATTTTCCTCCTAAGTTGGTAAAGTGTTCACTCAATTTTATGTTTAAACAAATATAAGGGATCATTTGGGAGGCTACATGGCATTTAGAGAGATTTTGTAAGAAAGAGGAAGATGGGTTTTTCTTTGTGTTTTTTTTCAATTTCTTTTTAATTTTGTTTTTTTATAATAACCAAAAACTAATGACTATTTAATTGAACCATACCCATCAATGGTTCCATTTTAAATCATTACCTATCGTCACCTATCGACCGTTCGAGGTTACGATGCTCTGCTAATGTGTATAGTATAACTCGAGTAGAGTCCTCAGTGATGATATGTTTTAATAGTAGATTGTTTTTAATTGATTGTATTTTGATTGTGGGGGGTTTTCTACAGAGATTAATTGAAATGATTGATTGATTTAAAAATTTAATAAATATTTGGATGAGTTCATCATTAGTTAGTTAATCTTGTGATATCCTTGATCATTTCTTTATATTTAATTAAATTAACACCCATGTCACAAGTTGATGTTGATTAGAATTCCCACGTGTTAAGGCTTTAATACAAGACTTAACATAAATTAGAGATATAATATTAATCATATCTTGTTTATGGTAGTGTATTTATGGTTTTAATAATCCATGGAAACAACTCGTTAAAAAAACAAGTCATTAATCCATGACATGTTAAGTCCAACATACACAATGTTAACTCAAAGAATATTAATAGAGCAAAAGTTCTCAATCACTTAACATAACTAAATTATAACTCACCCCAATGAGAGATTTACTTAGAAATTAATATGATTAGTAATCTGGTTTATTATATTTATTATTATGAATTATAAAAATAAGGAAAAGAAATGGATAAGAAAAGAGTTGTGCGTTGAACACACACACACATGAACAATGATGAGAATTAAAAATGGAATTTAGATTGAATGATAAATAGAAAGAAGGTAAGAGGATTGAAAATGATTTAATCTATTTTAAGTGTATTAATATTTAATAAAAGATATTGGATGATTAAAATAGAATATGATGAATAAACATTCATTGAAATTCAAATGAAATTGAAAAGAGCTTACACAAATACAATTGAAAACAAACAAAAAGAAGAATGAAAATAAAAGTGGAGGAGAGGTATCTATTGTTGAAAATAGATCAATTAAAGTCTTCCTAGGCCCTTAGAAAGGATATATTCATTCAAAACCTTATCCCTATGTGGTGAAATGACAACCAAATTCAAGGAGAAGAGGGAGTTGTATTTGTAGCCCAAAGAAGTGGACTATTTTAATTCCAAATCTTCCCCTCCATTTGCATCTCCAATTTGGCCATTCAGACAGCTGAATCTCAAGATATCCTATTCTTAAAAGTTGTATATAATAATTTTTCTAACTACTCTCAAAATTTGGAGTCATTTGGACTTATATAGACAAAGTTATGGTGGTTTTTATAAACAATGTCAAATTGTCCATTTAAATCCATTATTTTTCGATGGCTGAAATGTGAATGGATTTTATAATAGTAATATGCATTCAAATCAAAATTATTTCTTTAAAAAATTATTCCTCCTATATTTCATCTTTCACACTAAAAATCTCAGCTTTATTTGAGGACTAGATCATGAGAAATGTCCTAAATAGTGTATGTATTTTAATTCCCATCCAGAATGGTGTTCTGGACTTTAATTCATCATTTGGGCCCCTTGTTCATGTATTTTGACCTTAAAATTTTTATCCATGATTATTGCTGATAATAACTAACATATGGTGGAGCTTAATAAAATTTGGGCTTCGATATTTAGACCAGTAACTCAATCATCATGGTTGGTCCAGTTTCTTCATAGACTCTTTGGGTCTTCTTGTGTGGACCATGTAACCCTCTAAATGAACTATTTGGCCAAAGGATCCTTCTAATGAAATTTTTTAATTTGATTAAGTAACCATAAAAACAAGAATAATTAAATTTGGATAATTAGGGTGAGAAGTATTATTAAAACATTAAACAGACTTGAATCTGGATGAATTCAAATAGTGCTCTAAAATTATATTTGATATTTAAGCATTAATATTTCACCAAAATTATGCACATTTCATATAAAATCAATAAAGGGAGTATATAATAAGTTATGAAAATATTAATAACATTAATACTCCTTAATCACTCAGTTATGGTCAAAATTGGTCAAGTTTTTATTTACTTCTTTAATTCATGAAAAGCATTCTGACATGCTTTAGACCATTCAAACTTAATTCCATTCTTGTTCAGACTTGAAAGAGGGTCTTATAAATAGAATAAATCCTTGATAAACCTTTTATATTAGAACTCCAAACCTAAAAAACTTCAAACATCAAAAAAAAAATTAGGTTTCCCCCAAGACATAATGGATTTCACTTTCTCTGGGTCAACAAACACACCTTCCTTAGAGATGATGTGACACAGGAAATGTACATTGTCAATACAGAAATGACACTTGGATATATTGGTGTATATTATATTATCTCTTAGTGTACTCAATATTATTTCAATATTTTTGTAAAGATCATCATGAGTCTTGGTGTAAAACAATATGTCATCAAAAAATAAAACTACAAACTGATCAAGGTATGGTTGAATGATTCTATTCATTAGGTCCATAAACAGTACCAACACATGTTTCAACCTGAATGACATCACAATAAATTTATATAACCTATAATTGATCTATAATGAAGTTTGTGATACATCATAAGGTATCACCCTCATTTTTTGATACCCTGATCTCAAATCAATCTTGGTGATCACTGAAGAAACTCTCAACTGGTAAAAAATATCATTGATTCAAGGAAGATAGTATCCATTATTAACTTTCATCTAATTCAACTTACTATAATAAACACAAAACTGCAAGGACCCATCCAAATTCATAAAAAACATCACTAGAGATCACTAAAGTGATGTAATTTGACCAATAAACCCCTTGTTCTCCTATTCCTCTAACTAAGTTTTAAGTTCCTAGAGTTATGCCAGTGCCATTTGAATGGTGGAATGGAAACTGGTTCTTCCCCTGAAAAAAACACTATTGAAAACTGAAAATCCCTCTATAAAGTGGTAGCCTCGAGAAGTCTTTAGGAAGAACATCCTAAAAACTTATACACCACAAGAGGGAAGACAATCTGCTCTACTACCCCATCGTTGAGAAAAAGACAAGACACTTGGGTTGTGAGTTCACCCAACTACTGAAACACTAGCCTTGTACGGCCTATTGGATATCCACTTCCCTATGATGAACATTATTATTCCCCTAAAGGGACATAAACATTATTATATAGTGTAAAATGTCAATATTAACCTTTTAAAACGCTATCCAATCCATCACCATTATTGGATCAAAACTTGAAATATCAAGAAAAAATAAGTTCCAACCTCAAGAGCATAGTCATTATATTGCTAGATATTTTTTGTTCGCACCCCTAATGGTGTATCAATCGACACTACCCCACATATATTTTACACCACTAGGACCAAAACACTCCCAAAATTAGTATAGATAAAATAATGTGAAGCACTTGTATCAAATCGATCACTAGTATGTGTGGAAGCTACAAAAATCATACCTCAAACTATTGGCTTGTCCATTCCAGCTTCAGGTTCTAGCTAAACTATCTGAAGATAACCTGCCCCTCTACCCTGGGATCCAGACTAATTTCATAGTTTTTTAATTCCTTTTTTATATGGATTCTCTCCTCTTGGAGTAACTCGTCCATTAGTATGTATGATAGAGCTCTAGCTACCAACGTGATAAGGGAAACTAATCCCCTTTATGTACTTTGCATTGGTCATGGTCCTCCATTAGTACCCATATGTCTAGGGTTCCTAATGAACCTCTACACATGTCCCAACCTTTCACATGCTTAGAACTCAACTAGTGGTAAGAGAAATAGACCATGCATGTGTTATAGTCTACCGCACTGATAGAAAAAAACTTGAACCCTACCCTAGAAAGTTGGTTCACTTTTCTGAAAACCTTGTCCACCACCACCCTAGTGTAAACTCTTGAAGTGGTGCTTACTACTATTGTAATCTGCACCACTGGGTCACCTAACTAGAACTGACTTCCCACCACCAGAATCCTCCTTGAGATTCCATTCATAAATAAGGGCATGATTAACCACCTCATCAACCCTCTTAAAATGGAAGATACTCACCTGGAACTTAATCTCAGGTCTAAGTCCATCCTGGAAATGTCTCATCATAATTTCCTCATCTCCTTCCAATTCAGGAATGAATTGTTTCAAGTTAGTGAATCAACCATCATAATTTATCGCTAACATAGATCCCTAGGTCAATCTCATAAACTCTGTAGCCTTCTCCTGTCTCAAAGTCCACTAATAGAAATGTTCTAGAAACTTTTCATGGAATAATTTCCATTCCATACAGTAATCCTACTAATTATTAACCAGAACATCCTACCATTTCTTTTATTGACCTCGTATCATGTAAGCCTACAACTTGACTCTCTTCTTAGGAGGAGACTCTAAGTGATCAATAATTGTATGAATAGACTCTATCAAAAACATGGCTACATCAGGTCTTCCCTCTGTAGAATATGTTGGAGGGTGTTGTAGATGAAAATCCTTAGTTATATCAAACATACTTGGCACAACCCACCCTGGGTCTCATTCCATAATCTTCATGAAATAATAAAAACTCTAAAGGAAATATTCCTCTCCCCTATTACCCTGGTTCACTGTGTTTTCTTTCTCCATTTCTGGAGGATCATTCTCACCGACATCCTCTTGTCACCCAACTGGAACATGAAATCATGGTGGAATCTTCCTATAATGATAAACACACATCTTAGACCACACAACATAAAGCATCCATAGTGTCATAAAATAAATCTCTCCACTATCCATAAATAACCCATCCCACATACACCATCCAAACTGATATCATCACACCTCTATCACTACCCTTATCCTTCCCCACCATAGATCATGGTCAACATGGGGAAAAACAACTCACACAACAACAAGCCTTTTCATTTTAACCATTTTCAATTTCCCAACATAAATCTTTCTCCTTTAGGCACCCTTTCATCTTCACGGCTTATTACAACTATAATTTCAACCCATTTATAACTCATCATTAGACACTATTATTTAACCATTACATTAAATTTTTACTATTTAATTGTTTTCATAATTTTAATTTGAAATAACTTCTTTAAAATTCTCAAGGAAAATTCAATGCATCCCATCTGTCACATCCCCCCATATTTTCACCCGTGTGTTCCTACCATGAAGCATTCCACTTATATCCCTATGTGCCTAAAATTATGAATAAATGCACAACCATTTACCATTTTATCCAAGAGAAAAATATCATAAAATATTCACATCACACAATGAGTGCATCACCTATTGGTTAAATATCATTCAACTGTAAGAACACGTGTCAAGAACAACAATTCCGACCCCGGGTTACTTGGGTTTTCCCTCATACATTGGTTAGCTACTTCCATGAATGAGCTCATTTCTAAGGCCTAAAAATTCCTAATTCACTATATACTATTCAAAAAAAGTAATACTACTGAAAAAAAAACCTTTGATTCCACTTTTTAATGTCCCCAACTCGTTGTCCACTAACTAGTCCCCCAAGTCAAGTTACCCCAAGACCTCAGGCGCACCTCACTATATGCTAAAGGTTGTTGACTATCACCAAGGTTATAATAGATCATGTGGGGAGAATATTCCTTATTTATTAGAGTAATACGCATATGATAATCAATAAATGAAGGAAGACATAATAAATAGAAAATGAACATAGAATACCAACATTTCCCAAAATTGGGTACAATCCCACAACCAAAAGTAAACAAGACTTGTAATTTCTATATAGTACCAATTGTAAAGAACACCCAAAATAAATATAACTTTTTAATCCCCAAAATGGGTCCCAAATCCAAGTCTGGATCCCTAATCCATACATATCCCATTCCCAAATCAACCCTCTAGCACTAAGCCTTTTCCCTTATCATTAACTGCAACCATGAAATCTACATGGGTACCCAATGGAATCCTGATCAAGGTGTGAGTGCAACTCAGTCGAACACCACCAACGGTGTCTACAAAATATTCAGTCTAAATAGATAGTTTATGCATGTACTAAAAGAAGTAAAATATGAACATAATATAAACCATGTTCTATTAGATAACATTATCACTTAAACCATTTTCATTATCTGTTCCATTGGTTTATCAATTCATTTATCACAAAACTACCAATGCTGGAAAATTAATATGCATAAAGAAATAATTCAAGTTCCCTGTATCACAAGGGAAACCATTTACCAATCAATTACAACACACTTACCATGGATCCTCAGTCCATGTAGCCTCATCCAATGTAACCTTTAGGGGCCTAGAGTCTCAATGTGACTCCATAACTCATACATTGTAGGGGTGGGGTTTAGTGAATTAGTCCAACCCAACCTATTGGAGGAGCCTCAGTCCAACACCTGACATTCCACCCAGCCATGTGCACATGCTTTAAATAACCACTCATCACATAAACCATTTCCAATAACCATAATCAAACAATTCGTAAAACATTCAAAATTCATGGTTCAACTAATATATAATTCATTTTCATGCCTTGTCTTTTTTACACACTCCCATTTATATGAATTAAATCACTTATACGTTTCTATTATAACCCACAAGTCTTTTCACCCATTCACCTTAATTAATTTAGCCCCTTCACAATGTTCCAAACTAACCCTTTTGACATAATAACAAGTAGACACAATTAACTTTGTTTCATTTCATAACCCAACCAAAAAGTTAACACATTTTTAAGGGCTCTAATTCATTATGAAATAATTCAATACTTAACGCCACCATTTTCCTTGTTCAGGTAATCGTGCACCCCAAGGGTGGCCCTTTAAGGGTCTAATCAACCTCAATGCATCCTACAGGGATCATGAGGGGTTAAATTCCACACTTATCCAATGAAAATACCAAAACATACTAAGGCCACCTGATGTATAGCCAAAAGGAACCAATAACACAACCACATGAACAAAATTGAACATCAAGACTATGGGATAAAATATATAAACAACCTACCTCGATTCTGAAGACAACGACATGCTTAACCTTGGACTTTGAGTTGGATCTGAACACCACTCAAATCCCCAATCTAAGATCCATTGGAAAAAAGATTTTTTTAAGTATTTTTAAGGAGAATAAAAAAATTACAATCCCTAATCTGAAAAAAGGAATAGGATCATTAAACACTCATAGAGCTTTAATCTGCACCCAATAACACTCCAAACTCCCTAGAAATAAAGGAGATTGATCCTTGGGAATCCTTAGGAATTTTTGGTTCATAACTATGGTTTCCAGAGAATAAATAGGGAGAAATTTTGGGTATAACACATAAATCCCAAAGGGGGAAATGGTAAAAATCAACTTTTAATAGGGTGCACGGTTTGGATGCACAATTTTCCAAACCATCCTTCAGCCTCTGTCCAAGAGGGTCTAAGCCGCATGGTTACCTGGGGAGCCTATATAGTTTGACAAACCATGTGTTAACTGTGTATAATGGCTCTATCTAAGACCGTATAGTTTTTATTTCCCCCGTACACGGTTTCTCAAACTGTGAACCCCTACTTCGGGCTAGCATGGTTTAGGCACACGATTACTACTAAACATACGCCAATTGTGAAAAATACACAGGATGGCCTTATTCCCCTTACATTCATGTCCTAAACCCATAATAAACCCCTAAAATTTCTTATACACCTGGTAAACATTTAATTAACTAACATTAAGATATTTAAATAAAAATCTAAATAGGAAAATACCTCCACAAGTTCAAGGATCTTACAATCATCATTAAGATTAATCATTATGTATAAAAATATTGTGTATGATTAGAAAATAATCAATCCAAAAATTAATATGGGGGATATTACTCTTAAATAAATATGGTATTCATAATGAAATATAATTTTAATAAGGTGATAACATAAAAAAGTATTAGTTTAAATGTTCGTATAAACAAGTTACCAAGGAATTCATACATAATCTCTAAAAAATAATGAGTATATATCTCATACATCAAATAACCATGAGTCGTATAAAAAATCACCAAGAATAAAATCATATGTTGATTATTATAACAACAAAGTTTGACTTATTACCACATACTAAAAGTATTCTCGATGGTTTAGGTAATATTTTAAACAAATAATCTTGAAAAACAAATTCTATGAAAAAAATATTTATTACTTTTTAATACTCCTAAAACTACAAATATAAGATGCATATATATTTATTATAAAAAAGGAATGACAAATTTTAAACCAAAATTAAGATATACTATTTTGAAAAAAAAATAAATGAACTTGAAAAAGAATAATAACTTTCATGTGAAATTGTTTGAAAAAAGATATAACTCTTAACTTAACTTTACATTAATTTTTTAAAACTAACCATTACACCCTTCAAAAATTCACCAAATCATAGAAGTAATTTTAAGTGATACATTAAGAGAAATTTAAAAATGATTTTTAATTTATCATTGAAAATAAATGCTATGATATGTATGTTTTTATATTAAAGTTTATATAATTGTTTAATAATTTATAGATATAACCAATGGAAAAATAGATTATAAAAATTACACTTTAAAATTTATAAAATTATTTTAGTATTTAATATTTGATTTTCTAGAATTGTTATTCTTGAATCAGAACCCGTAATTCAAAACATGGAAACCTCTAGAATCATAAATTTCAAAACAAGTAAGATGTAATGACTCTGATTTTCATTTTTGGGCCCTTTAGATATTTTTATAAATTATTCTCGGTTTTTCTTTAGATTTGGAACGGTATTACAAGTGTATAAAGGCCTTATAATTTATATATTAAAAAATAAATATATTAAACCACACAAGCACATCCTTTCATAAATAATGGTTTTCTTATTTAAAAGGAATCTTTTAAGGGGAAACTGTGATTGATGTTGGATCTGGAATGCAGGTTTTACCCTAGTTGCAACTTAAGGTTTTTTTTCATTGGATCCAAGGTTGTGGTGTTGTAATAGGAGAATATTTTATGAATTAAATTAATTAATTTAATTTAATTGGTTTAATTGTCTAAACAGTTGTTCAGAACTAGAAACACTGTAGCATGTCAACCTTAGTCAACCAATAATGTTGCCTGAATTGGCCTACCTCAAGGCCTGAAGTGCAATCTCGATCACCATAGTATGGTGATAGGAACTAGGGTATTGTACAAAGAAACATGGGAATAAATGTTTCCTTAGAATAAATATTATAAGATATAAACAATCTGAGTATCATAATAGATATCCATGAAATATAACATGTCAAAAGCAGCCAGACCATGAAGGTAACATCTAACAATTGGATAACATGTTCTAGTATAACAAATTGAAAGAAAAACATGGACCCTAAAGTAACCCATGGGTTCATATCCTTGTGACCATAGGTCACCACCATCCTAGCCCACTAAAAGGAAACAATATCCAAGAGATCCTTCCTATACATGATGCTCTTACATTTACATATATCCTAAAAAACCAAGTCTATAAATTACTAAAGTAAAAAAATTAGGGTGTGAGCAGTAAATATCAATAGGATACCATCAAGAATATATAAAATTTTCATCCAAAAGAATCTATTAGTTCTTATATAAAACATATTTCTAAAAAAATACCAAATAAATAATTTCCCATTATAAATCATACTTTCATTTTCTTTTAGAAAACATGCCATATTAAGTTAAATAAATAAATATGACACAAAATATATCCATGAGGCATAAGAATATGGATAAAATAAATTTCAAGCATCAATATCCACATAAAATTGGGAAATAAGTATATCAAATAAACATTCATGTAATTTATCCATAAAGAACCAAAGTAGAATCCAAGACATTATGGTGTAGACAACTTTTACAAAAAAAAATTAACACTAGCGGACATAAGTGAATACTAACCCAATGATCCTTGGTTCCATGGTAAAGTCTATCTATAAGATCCATCACATCATGAGCACCTACCCTAGTGATAGTTTACTTCAATAAGGCTTTCATATGTCTATTTTCCCTTTACCCAAAGGTATTCTCAATATTCATTTACATCATCATTATGTTTAAGAAACCACATTCATAATTCATAGATATTTTCCACGGAAAATCCATTTCAATTTCAGGACTAAAATTTATAAAAAAAGGTTTATATCAATTCCAAACCTATTTTATTCTTGAAAAAACATTTTCAATTCAAATCCATATTTAAAGAATTTTATCAAATACATCATGTGCATAAAATTTATTTTTAAAAGAAAACCCATTTTGAAAATATTTTCTATTGCCACCAAAATACCAAAGCCATAAATCACAATTAAAAATCAAAGGATAACTTCACAAGAGAAAAATTCATGTCAAGGGATAAACCATAATATAGATACACCAAATGTAGAATAAATTAAAACCTCATTTCCTCCATGACCGGTGATAGTATAGGAATATATCTGGTTCTCCCAAGCCCAAATCTACCAAAATCAAGAATAAGAAGAAAGTATTCACCCAATTTATTGTTGGATGAAATATGAATTCCCAAAAATCCTTCTCAGAATATGCTAAAACTCAAATCCAAGGAAAATCGCAGAATAATCAGTTTATTAGAGGTAAATCAAGTCAAAGGACACATTAAACCCCCTCATTAAGGTTGCAGGTAGCTAGAGTAACCCTTCCTAAAAGATTATGTGGTCATTTAAGTATTTCAAAATCTTAAAACCACCACCACCACACCCTAGTGAAACTACAACAACCTTGATGTATTCACCCAAAAGATGAACCATTGGGATTGGCCATGACAAAGTGAAAATTTTTAGGTCTTTTTAGCCTACCACACCCTCTACCATGGTGTGTTGGTGGCCACACTAACCATAGTGTGTAATGGAACTCCCCTCACCCCACACTGAAGACTATATCCAATACCGGGCAAAGTGGCTCTCACCATTTTATAGAGGAGGTTCAAAGGCACACCATGACCTCCATCATGATCTTGGTCCTACCCATTTTGTACCAAAAAAGACCAAAATCCATTTTTAATCCACCATTCACCTCTAAAACTTATTAAATTTTAATTAACCAAGTTAATTCATAAAATAAAACATACATGTAACCCATATGGAATCAAAATTATCCCTACCATGAAATCTTTTTATCCCCATAAAGGATCTGGATCATGAACCTGAAAAGAGATAAGTTCATTTTTATATCATCAAGGCCTCATGATCCCATATACAATTTTTTTTCCCTACAAAAATTCCATCACACTCAAAATAATGGGATTATATTTACATGTAGTACCTTATTTTGTCTGTCTTATATCTGAATAGACTTTTCCAATACTGAGGCATTAGGCTTAATTTCAACATCCTCTCACTCGATCATGAGACATGGATCCAACTAATGATTATTTGATTGGGAAACATGGAACACATCATGGATAGAACTATAATAATAAAGTTATTCTAATTGAAAATATAACTTCCTAAGTCGCTCCACAATCTCAAATAGGCCAATATAACTAAGTTATTTCTTACCCTACCTTCCCAAGAATATATATCCCAACCAAGCTGAAATTATGAGGAAAATGTGATCCTAAAGTTACCCAATCAGGATCCAAGTATCACTAAGAGGGGGAGGGGGTGAATCAGTGATATCTTTTTATTTTATGTTTCTTATCTTTTTTAAACAACCTTCACCTCCTATTAAAGATTTATTTCCCTTCTTAACACACACAACCATAGGAACACAATATTTTCAAGGCTCGCTACTCAACAACAGTAGCTATATCCTTGGTAAGTTATGGAAATAATTCAGTACCACACAATCCACTAGAAAACAATCCTTTGATGTGGAGTAAAACAAGTAGGATATACCCTTACACTCTTGTAGAACTTGGAAAAAAATCCTTCAGTACGTGTGCAACCTCTTAGAAAAAATAGGGAAAATATAGTTTTACTAATTCTTAATCAGCTTTCACGGTTTGATCTTTCAAAAAAATTCTTTTCTTTCCTACCCAGAAGTTGGTAAGAACTACCTTGCCCAAAACATACTACTTATGCTAAACTCAAATCTTTTTCTCACCCTCTTAGGTTTCTTGCACACAAATTTTATGCTGCATGTGAAAGATTTGACTTTTCTCATGAAACTCCTCTTGCACAAAACATCAATCTTGCGCTCAAGTTCTCCTTCTTACGTGCAACTCTCTTTCTTTCATGAACCTCCCTTTACTTAAAATTCGGTCACGCTTCAGAGATCGAGATTTCACTAAGTTTCAAGACACAAAAATGAAAGGGGGTAACCTATTATTTATAATCCTTGTTAACCCCCATGTTCAAAAACCCTAACACATCATGAAAAAACCCAAACACATCACACAAAACCTCATTTGACGTCGCATTGGGTGCGTAAGCCTCTTTCGCACCAACCGCATCTTTCGCGCACTTTTTGAATATTTTTCGCACTTCATGAATTTTCCATTTTTCAATGTTTAGATATTTGAAATCCATTTGTGTACAACATAACAAGCCACATTCACACTTCCATGCAACATCCTCGGCCAAAATCACATTTTTCCATCTCCCGATTTTTAGCCCCAAAAATTTAGAAAACACTGGGAAACAGTGCCACCTTAAGATCTTCTTTGGAAAGAACACCAATGCTACTTCACTCTCATATAAATTATTCAACAAAAAAATGATTTTCATCACAAACCATATCTTTCATGATATATAGTCTTTGATTGGACACCTTTAGCATCATCATGTTTTCATTGGAAAGTACTGCAACTTTCCAATCTTACAGGAAACATCATTCTTTCTAAACAAAACAGAATGTGATTGGAATCAACTTTTATCATAATATTCTTTATAAGTAATTCATCACAAGTTCTCCAAACTTATGATATTTGGAAAAATACATATTTGAAAAGAATTGTCTTGTTTTTCAAGTGCTTTAAAAAGTAAATTGATTTATCTTCTTTGAAAACAAAAGACAACACTCTGTAACAGCAAACTTTTCTTACTTCCTTCTCCATTAACTATATCCCAATAGATCACCTACCTCAAATTACAATGGATGATGACATTGATCGAAATTTTATTTCTAGTGACTTTGAGATTTCACTACTCTTTTATTGATTAATTGCACAATATTTTTTATCTCATGGATGATTCTCGGCCTATAGAGACTCATACTTCTCATACATAGATAGAAAATCTTAATAGATTAGTATTCATTGCATAACATAATGATCCATTCCATAATCATATAGGTTTGGTGACTTTGTAAACTTATAAAAATAAACAACTAGTTCTTAAAAGTTCTATATTGTCTTCCACTAGGTTCTTTATAATTAGTACACTTATTAGACATATCATACTTAGTACTTTTCTTCGTAACTTATAAAATAAACATAATAAGGGATAATATCAACTAATTAATAAGGGTAAAAAATAGATATACCAATGATAACTTGAGAATATCATGAATATAAGGGTATGAGAATATGATAATAATATTCAAAAATCATACCCTACATATCATAAATCATAATCATGAATCATGGAATAAATCTTAGTAGTTCATAAGATATGAATCACAATGGAATTAAATAACATAAGTCATGACAGCATAACATTAGCATAAGACATAATTTTTTAGTATACACATAAGCATAGAAAATCATTTCCTTATAAGTCAAGTATTACTACCAAGGATATAAAATTGGAATGGGATCGCTCCTTAAATCATCATAGTAGTCAAGGTTCATTCCCAATACTATCATAGTGGACAAAGTCCCTTACTAAATTGGGTTCACTCCCCATTCTAGTCATGTTTATCTCATGAGATATCAATATTTACCCAATGCATTGGAGGGAAATATAGGTCCCACCCATAACATAATTAAAATCATAGATATGTGTGATATAATATCATAAAGTGTTTATTATATCAGAACCCTTGAAAAGAAATGAGTTTCATAAAAATTTCATCATAGCATAAACCATGGAAAAGATACAGGTTCTATAAACATTTCATCATTTCATTACAATATAACCCATGGAAAAGAAATGGGTTTCATAAAAATCATGTCATTGTAAACATAAACCATCCATAGAAAGAATAAGGATGGTATAATTGTATCATATCCCTAGTAAATCATAAGTGAAATAAAGGGTTGTTATCTTTTATGAATAGAAGTACCATTAAAATATCATTAAAACATTCTTGATGAAATAACCTTTATATTTTTTTAAATAAATTATTAAAAAAATGAATAACTATAAAAGAAACTATTTTATTTAAAAATAACCATGTAAAATTTCAAATTAAACCTAAAATTAAAAAATAATTCATGATAGTGGGAAAATTCATTCATGTTTTATAAGTTAAAAAACATTCCTACGATACTTTTATTGGAAGAGTCACAAAGTACCTCATTTGGAAAATGATAAGAAGATTCCTTTCAAACCATTTTTGTAAAAATTAAAACATGGGTCATAATTAATTTAAAAATTCATAGTATAATATTAAAAACCTTCTTTAAAATATTTTTTGAAAACATAGATATGTACGAAAAAGGTTTTACAACCAAATAGAGAAACGAAATAAATTTTATGTAAAAAAGTATTTCCAGTCTCTCGAGTAAAAGAGATGAGAAAAATGAAAGGAAAAATGTATCTTCAAGAAATAACTAGAGGATAAAAAAATTCATAATTTTCTTGATATATGGATCATAATATTATATCATTTTAAACTTAAGCATAAATAATCCTGGTAAATAATGATATTAACATAAAACCATTATAGCTTTGGTAACATATTAATCCTAAGTCATGTGAAAGAAATAACATTATATAGATATGTAGATACCCATAAAATTCATAAGAATAATCATAAAATACATTTAAGGATATTTTATACATCACAAAAAATAAATAATTGGGTAATATAACATGTGTCCCATATAAATAAAAGTGAGATAAAATCCATTACCTTAGGTCCAAATTTCTTCATTCGCATTGGAACCTCCTACATAATAAATATAGATTTATTATATAAATATTAAATAACCAAAACTTCTTTATTAAAATCATTGTTTCAGGTTATATCTGTTTTGTTTTTCATGTATGTTATGGTTTGGTAGTTTTGGTCCATTTATTTTGATAATAGTTCCATCAGATATATAAATTTAATCATGATATAAATATCATAAATATTAATAGTATACATTTTTAAATTCATTAAAAATAGCATATATAGAAAAATGAATTACACTGTTCATGGAGATGGTAGGTCGTGCATATGTATGAAAATTGTTTTCTTTTTTTGACAGATGGAACAAAATATAGGTTAATATTAATTAAACATTAAAATATATTAATAATATTATATATATCATATATATTCATCATGTTCATATTCATTTCCATCCATGAAAAATATAAATAATAAACGAATTGCAATGCTTCGTGGAGGTGGCAGTCCACACATACACGCGAGTGATGTTATCGTTTCCCAAAGGATTGGATGGTAAGTAAGTATATGTGTTATTATGGTTAAAAAGGTATAATTATTTCATAAATATCATATATAAACATTAAACACATCATAGTACCCATCCATAAAATATGGTGGTGAAAAATGAATTGTATCGCTACGTGAAGACAGTAATTCATACATACGCATGAGCAATACTTTCACATCTCATTTGATTGGAAAGAGGAATTATAATGGTACTATCATAATCATAATAAAATTTAATAATTTTTATGATACTAAAATTATTATTTTATTTTAAATATCATATATTTAGTGGAGGTAAATATGGGTATAAAAATAATGTGATTGGTTAAGGCGATTACCTCTTCTTTGAAACAACTCCTTTAGATCACCTTTAAAAGGCTCTAGGGTTGATATTTTTGGAAGAACAGAACGTATAGAATGCCTATAATAAATTTTATAATAAAAATTGGTATATTTTGTTGATAATGAGTGCTCAAATAGGAGTAAATAAGTGAGGGAGGAGGTTCCCTTTTATAATTGAGGTGAGGGGCACTTTTGGAATTCTCCAAAATATTAAATTTTAATAAATTAATTCTTTAGAAGGATGCCTAAAAATGGATATTTATTCAAATATATGTTTTTATAGGGTTTTAATATCATTAAAAAAAATAATTTAGACAAGTTTTGGTTTCATTTTACTCTTTATCATTTTTATTAACCCTTGATCAATTTAAAGTTTAAATATAGTAAAATCCTTTTCAATAGTAAAGGGTTGTAATTTCTAATTATAAGATGAAAAATGGACCATAAATGGAAAATTTAGGAAATTATAGACTATATCATATAAACCTTGTCTTATTTCACTATTTTTATTATTTTTAAATAATTAAATAAAATATTATTTTGATAAAATATC
The DNA here is from genome assembly GCA_963277665.1 of Viscum album. Taxonomy (NCBI): domain Eukaryota; kingdom Viridiplantae; phylum Streptophyta; class Magnoliopsida; order Santalales; family Viscaceae; genus Viscum; species Viscum album. The sequence goes on from OY728165.1 coordinate 370,136,998, forward strand.
TTTATTGTTAGTTTTGACACTACTAATTTAATTTGACTTAAAAGACATAAAGAAAAACATTTAATTTGAATATAATATTTTAACACAATAATAATATTTAATATACACCTATAAAATTTGTTTATGAGTATAAATTAATCAAATTATATCACTTTTAATATTTTTAAAATCATTCATTTTATTTTTACATTAATTAAATAAATATTGTTTTGGAATTGTGTCAGCATTTAAGGTAATTATATAATATCTGAAAATTAAAAATAGTTTACAATCAATAATATAATTTCATTATTCCCAAAAAAAAATATTAATATTCATTCATAACTATTATTTTCTCTATGTGAGCACATAAATGATATTTAAAACTAAGAGAGTGATATTTTATAACTTTCTTTGATTTAAATAATATATAAGTAATTTTCATGGAAAAGTGTCCATTAAACAAATTTATTTAGATCCTAATGTGTTGGGGGTCGAATTAATTTCATCAATAATAATTAGGATAAAAAATTGTGGTCATATAACTTATTTTATCCTAGATTAGCCAGATTTACCCTTTATCTTGGACATAAATTTTACCACGGTTAATATTCATATTGGTAAAAAATAAAAGGTTAATATTTACCAAATTTGCAACTAATGATTCAAAATATGGAAAATATTTTACAAAATTCAATATTGAAACTTATTTTTTTTATTATCATAAACCCCCTTTTAAGGGGTGAGGGGGAACCCAAGGCATCAAAGACATAAGAAAACAAACTCCGCCCCAATGGTCCAAAATCCCTAAAACCGAATAAAATCAACAAAGGAAAGCCCCACCTCATAATCAAAGAAAATTTAAGTCCAAATTTCATCTTCAAGTCACAGGTCGGATAGCTATATCGTGCAGAAATGCACGAGCCTAAAACTGATGGCAAAAGTCATACCCTCTCAAACGTCAAATTCCAATTAGCAAAGATCTGATGGAAACTCGTATCTCTAAACCTCATTGAGAGTAGCCCTTGAAGAAGATCTAGCAAGAAGACCCTTGGACCAATGACCACACGACAGAACACGCAACCAAAAACTGAATTGCATACCATCAAAGTAAGAACATCATAGCCAAACCAATTTATGAAATCAACAAACATCAAGGATCAAAACCATCACCACAAAATGGCCTCCCGAATAAAGAAGAAAGCCTCATCGCAAACAAAACCAAACCAGAATCACAGAACCCAGCACCGCCAACAAACCTTCTCAAGGAGACCGCACAATCCTCCCCAAGCCCTTGCGGCAGGCTTCAACCGTCGGATCTTCACTGCACTGCCAAGACGGCCAAGAACACGAGCCTTCGATGGATCTCAACCTCAACGTCTTAGGACGAATAGACCCAAACCCACCACCGTAGAGAACACCCACAATCACCTGGACTCCACAAAGAAAGGGAAATAGTGAAGCTCCGCCTAGGGTTGGAAGCACTGCCACGAACCCTGAGAAGACCTCTAAGGATGAGCCCTGGGATGACTCAAAAAGAAAGTCACTGTCGAGGTCTCGCCATCGATCTAGGAAAGAGAAACAAAATTGAAGGTGGATGGTGCTCAAAAGATCAACAGGGCATGGAAGAGAGAAAAACCTCAATCAGGATGCTAGATGATGAGGCATAGGAACTATATCTGGACCCTTGAAGCCACCACAAACCGCATGCCAAGCTCGCAAGAAATAAATACAAAGGTGGGGGCCGCAACAAACCAAGTCCAAGGAGAGTATGGCGGTGGTAGGGGAAACCCTATCTGAGTTTTCTCCCCTTACGGGTCCATTATATAAAATTCAAGACATTTAATGGGTATAAATTAATTTAAAAAAAAGATCATAAAACACGGCAAAAACTATTTTTAGAAAAAAACATTTTTAATCATAAAACTTGGTTTATTTTTTTTCGATGCTTACAAAATTATTAACTCAACTTTCATAAATTTTATTTAATATATAATATATTCATTTAATTAAAATATTTCACCAATTTCTATTAATTTAATCTTTTTATACAAAAACACACTATATGCATAAAAACATTTTTTCATAAAAATGTTTTTTTAATTATTAAAATATTTTTATTCTAAATTCAAACATAAAATTGATTCCACTGAAATTAATTATAATATTTAAGATATATTAAAAATTATATTAATTTTAAAACATTTTAAAACAAAATGAAACTGTATACAAAAAATTTTGATAAAATTGTAATTTTTTACTATTCACTGAAAAATTAATATTTTCAGAAAATTTTTAAAAATTCATTCTAACATAATTTTAATATTTTGATCTCAAAAATTTAGTTAGTTTTATTAAATAAAATTTTAAAATGTTTTAAAATTTAAATATAATATTTTCTCTCAAAAAAACATTTTGAATAAAAACTATTTTTTAAGAATAATATAACTTTTCTAAAATTGAATGATTTTTTAATAATAATTAACCAATAATTTTATATTGGGTGGGATATTTTTATATACCTCATTAAATAGTTAATCCTATTAATTCCTTTCAATTTAATTTCTAGGTTATAATGATCACATAATAATATTATAATAATATATCATAGTTTATTTAAACTCAATGGTGTGTGTAACTCAATCCATAAAAGAAATAAAATTGTTAAAAGATACATATTTTCTAATATCTCAGGGAGATACATTCTCCCCCTTTAATAAATTTAAACCTTTAAATTTTAACATGTGATCGGTAATAAAATATTTGATGTTTAAAAGTCCTTTTTTGAAAACCTAAATCATAAAAAGGGTTAATAAAACATTCCCTTAAAAAGGGAAGGTTAAGAACAAAGGTCACCACAATACTTGGTTTCCAAATATGAGAACATTAATTTAAGTGAAAATATGTACATGGAATAGAAACCTAATTCCCAAAGATTAATATAGAGTGAAAGATAATATGGTCTAGAGAAAGTTAATGATCACAAAACAATGAATCGATGAGGGGTTAAAAGCCCATCAATTCATTATAATTGAAGGTTATAGGAAAATTTATTTTTCTTAAGATCCTCTTCCAACATTATAGGTGTTCCTTTACCATTTTAACTAAGAATATAAGAAAATATACTAACTTTAAAATTATAATTTTATCCTTTAAATAATTTCCACCACAATCTAATTTGTTTCTCCATAGGGTGATAATTTGATATGATTTTTTTCTTGAAACACTTAAATATACTTTTAACAGATTAAAAAATTATATCAATATATTCCTCTTATATTTAGTCATTAACCAAAATTGGTTATCATAAGATATTTCTCAATACGAATAAACCAACATATGAAAAAATGCAACATTAGTCTCTAAAACCTTATTACCTCAGTAACCTAAACATTAAAGAATGTTTTAATATCAAAGGCTATATCATACCATTTAGATTGCATCTTCAAAAAAATCATTCTTCCCAAATAATATTTCATGTTAAATCACTTGTTAAACCTAAGGGTTACATATACCTCAACCCAAAAAAACATTGCCCAAATATCATTAATCACCATAATAAATTACTATATAAAATATCATGAATAAAAATTAGATACTAACTTATAAGGTAATCCTTAACATTATAATAAATATCTCTGAAAATATCACATTTTCAATGAATCACTCTTCAACAATCAAGACTATATATATTATACTATCCCTTAGTCCATGATTAACTTATCATAAAGTCATATATCAACCCCAAAGGGTATTCAAACCTCAATAGAGTATCAAAATATTATCAATTAAAACATTTAAAATGGGGTTTTGATGCCTATAAACTTATGATAAACCTTAATCTTATAAACCCATAATGGTATCTATAACATTTATGGTATACTCATATAAAAACATATATTCTTAAAAAATTAAAACAATCCTTATTCCTTAAATAAGTTCACAAATATTGAATATTTTCTATAAATCCAAAAATGCAATAAACATTATCAAAGAAGACTTGAATAAATTTTTATCAAATCAAAAACCAATTTCAAGGTTACAAATAATATCAATTTCAATAATCTCTTTATCCAAACAAAACATTATTAACTCAACATCAAACTCATATTATTATTTATATTTCCCTTAATCATGTGCTCTCCTAAAATATCACCTTACCACAAAATCACTTTTCTTGGTTATTATTACCATTCAAAATGTGGTTCTAAATACTTAAATAAAAACTAATACAGTACAATACTTATATGTTTCATGTTTTTATAACCATATTATCATTTAAATAACACCTATATAGTATAATTAATGAATTAGAATACATAAACACTTCAATAATCCCACTTTACTCTTAAACCATTAACTAGGATTCATCATATTTTTTCCCAATACTTTCTAAAATATGATATATGGATCATGTCTTAAAATTCATCAAACTCAATTTAATCATTCTTATTTCTTTTAACATAAGTAATAAAGTTAAAACATACCATTCCTTTCATATGTCATTCGTAGTCTCTTCATCATCACTGGTCAAACCATTACTCATACAACCTTTTTGATTCCTTTCTTGAGCTTCCCCTTATGACATTGATCTTGGTAATTACCATAATTTATATATTTAAAACATTATACCATCAAATAAACATTAGGGAGACCACTATTCCCATCCATTTTGTTAACCAAACTTTTCATTTTTCCTCAATAATTACTTCATTTGTTTCCTTTTTCACATTAAAAACAACTCTATATTCTTCAAATACATTCATTTGAGTTATTATTCACACATTCTAGAAATGTTGGAAGCTAAATATTCTTTCCTTTAGTGTATTTATGAAATTCAACATTTTTATTATTATGTGTGCCAGGAAACACACCAAAGTTGAGATTTTAAATCATATAATGAGATAGTTTATTATGAATAATCACAACATTTCATATTCTATATAACATCCTATTAAATTTTTTTCATGTATGTTTTAATCCTTATAATGGTTTTCCTTTTTCATTATTTGGGTAGGGATGGGAAGGAGTTAGGAGGATACTAGTAATGGTGAAGATAGGGATTTTTTGTAATTTTAATCATAAAACATGAAGGTTATCCATCCTTCTGTGGATTTATAAAAAATATAATATGGTTACATTATGTGATAATTCTAAAACAATAATAAATACATTTTTTATTAAAACTTTGATGGGTTTTCCAATGTATTTCAGACTCAAAAATTACACGATGTTTAATTGGGTTACAGGCCATATAATTTCCCATGTATCAATTTTAAATAGGTTTCTCAACTAAAATTTCTATTCCATTTCCCACATATCTCCTTTAAATTGACCTAGATCCTTCCCCATGAAATTTTGGAGCCATACAACCCTTATAATTCATTTCTTTCAATGTTTCATCATCATTGTGGTTGCAATGTGACTCTGTAGGTAAGTCATCTCCTTACCTCTCTGTCTCTTTCTCTTTACCTCCTTGGAGTTTGGTAGATCATCTTGATATTGATGGATCTAAACTATATGTTGCTGAGTCTTATTTCTAGGTTGAGTTACTATATCTTTTGTGCCTTTATTTTTGTGGGTGGGTTCTTTTGTGCATGTTTTGTTTTGGTGAAAAAGGTAGTTTGTTTTTTTAATAATGTCTAATTGATTTAGTAGAAGATGGTGGGACATGATGGTGATTTGGAAGAAGCATGAGGGATTAGAGTGGAAGGAATTTAAACCTATTTTCTCTGAGAAGTTATATCTAGAGTAAATGGTGTTGGAGAAGGCTGTATATTTTTTCAAACTCACGTAGGTTGAAAATATCGTGATATAATATAAAAATTTATTTACTGATATTGTTTAGTTTTCACTTGTCGTTGTGTTCAATGAGAAGATGAAGACTCGATAGTTTGATATGGGACTATGATCTGATATTCATTCTTAGATTTTCTTGGTGAATTTTCCCTATTATACTATATGCTAGATAGAGATATGATGGTTGATATCGACCTGGATGATAAGTCAAGGTTGATGAGGGTTCCTTTTTCTCCAAGTGGAACTTATATGAATTCCCATAAAAGGAATAAGAAGAATGATTATTCTCATAGTTCTTCTTGACAATTGGGATTTTCAAGACCTCTAATAGTACTTATAATAGGCTTTTTGATTTGTTTCCAGTGTGTAAATATTAGACACTCAAAATGGGTTTTTGCTGATGCACCTAAGTTGTGTGGTTCCTTTGGATTCTTGGGTCACTTATATAAGTTTTTACATGCCTTTTATTATCCATATAGTGGAATGGGATCATTAGTGCCTGGTAAAAATTCATTGTAATAAGATTCTTCACAAACAAAGGGGTTCTAACCCTAGACATATTTAATTAAGCTTCTTCACGTAGTAGAATATTATCCAAAGGAAGAAGATACAAATCTAATGACTTTGAGAGGTTCCATCACTATATCTTCATCATTAGTGACTTCTTTATTTGATATTGGTGTGTATCATTCATTTATTTTGAATCATATTGAAAATCTAATTAATCTTCCTATATATATTTTATCTTAGTTTATGGATATTACTATGCCCCTCGGAATGAAGGGAGGGTAGGGTCTACATAGTCATGCTTGTGTTTTCTCATTATCATATATCGGGCTAACTTGGTATTTTTTGGTTCTAGACATGAAACCACTTGACATCATTATTGGGATGGATTTTCTCATTGAAATAAATCCCATATTGATTGTTATCTTGTATGGGTATCCTTTACCACACTCGATGGGGTGTTTCATGTCTTTCATAGACAATGGGACCTAAGGTTGAGTAGAGATGAAACTTCTTATCCAATGTTTGGGAAAGTGATATCATTGTTTACTTTTGATCTAGAGAGAGACTCTTTGAGAAATTATATCACTCTAGTTTTTATTGAGTTTATCTATGTTTTTAATCTTGACTTTTCTGGATTTCCATTAGTAAGGGAGGTATAATGGTTTATAGATTTGGTGCACGGTACTCAATGAGTATCTATTCTTTCTTCTTAAATAGAACTAGATAAAATGAAGCAGATGAATACTCGGTAGTTATGGCCATTATGTGTACCTCATCATGTAATATGGTCTAACCAATGCTCCTACAATATTTATGGATAAAATGAATAGTATTTTCCATGAGTATCTTGATACTTTTATGGTGGACTTTTTGGATGACATCTTTGTTTACTCTTAGTCCAAGGAGGATCATGTGTGTCATCTAAGAGAAGTTCTATAATTGTTGATAAATCACTATCTTTATGAAAATCTATCAAAATGTGATTTTTTTTTATTTGTGAAGTGATGTTACTGGGACACATGGCATTGGAAAATGGTATATTATTTGATCTTGAGAAGATGAATAATGTTATGACATGGGAACAACCACAAACTATTTTTTAGATTCAGAGATTATTAGTATTAGATGGGTATTATAACCGATTTTTAAAGGACTTATCAAAGTTTAATTCTCTGATTACTACTATAAATAAGATGGGAGTAATGTTTTATTGGGATTAAAAATGTCAGAATTATTTTGTTGAAATGAAACATCTTTTGACTACTGCTCAAATGTTGACTCTTTTAGAGGCCAGGAAGGGTTATATGGTCTTCTAAAACACACAATGTTTGGGTTTGGGATATGTTATTATGCAATATGATCATGTTGTTTCTTATGTATCTCTTCATATTAGGCCACATGAGAAAAATTATCAAACTAATAACCCTGATCTTGTAGTTCTGATGCATGGCCTTAAGATTTTGTGACATTACCTTTTCTAAGAAAGTTTTACCAAGTATTCTAACCACAAGATCTTAAGCTATATCTTCTCTCAAAAATATTTTAATCTCTAACAGATGCATTGGGTGGAGTACCTAAAATCTTCTGAATTTTACATAACCTATACCCCCAAAGAAATAGAATGTTGTTTCATATGCTTTGAGTAGGAAAATTCTGACCCATACCATGAAAGAATCATCCAAAGAGTGGAACTTGATGGCTCTTTTTTTCATAGTTTCACATTAGAGTTTAGGAATCAGGGGTTGAGGTAGTTTTTTCCAGTTTTCAGTTGACCTCCAATCATATTAATATGATTCTTATAGAATATAATATTGATTATGTGCTCCAAAGTATTAGAGACTCTCTTTATGTTTGAGAGACCATTGCTAACTGGTCATTCTCCATGGATGGAATTAAATGTTATCAAAATCATTTTGTTAAAACATTATCAGTTAGGAAATATGTGATGGGGGATTTCCGAAATTCCTAGTGGGTTTTCAACCAAGAACCACGAATATGTTCTTTGACATATGGAAACAATCCTAGTATCCATGTACAAGATGGGAAATTACTGATTTAGTATTTGGTTATTATATTTTTCAGCAGTTCGAGGTTGGGAACCAAAGACCTTTAGGTTTTATAAATTCACTTCCACTTCCAGCTTGGAAGTGGGATGATATCTCTATGGACTTTGTGGTTGGGTTTCCTCATACCCATGGAAATAAAAATGCAATATGGGATTTAATTGAACAACTGACTAAATCAGATAACTTTTTAACCATTATTGATGAAACCAAATATGAGGAGCTTGGAAATATATATATGAGAGAGATTGTTCATTTTCACAGAGTTCCATTTTCTATAGTCTCTAATAGAGATCCCTATTTTACTTCTTGCTTTAATAGATGATTTTACGAGGCCCTAGGATCTCAGGTCCATTTGAGTATGGAATATTATCTTCAGTCGAATGGCTAGATAGAAATATCTATAAAAATTATTGCGGAAAACTCTACTCATGTGTTCTCTAATTTGGTGGGGATTATGAGGACCATTTGGGTTAGGTTGAGTTATTTTATAACAATAGTTACCATTATGCAATCAGGATGGATCATTTTTAGGCCTTGTATGCTCGTCCTTGTAAATATCTATTGTGTTGGTCTAAGATCGGTGAAATTTATTTGGTTAACTAAGCTTGGTTCAAGATATGATAGAAAATATTCAGTTGATTATTCATAGAAAGATGAGTTCACAGATCTGGTATAACTCTTATGATGATCATCACCATAAACCATTGGAATTTTCAGTTGGTGATCAGGTGTTCTCGAAAGTTTCACATCATTTTGGATATCAATGGATTGGGAGGAAAGGGAAACTTTCTCCTAATTTGTTGGGACCTTTTGAGTTTTATGAGTAAGTGGGGAAAGTGGATTAACATTTATCACTTCTTTCACAACTAACATCGATACATAATGTGTTCCATGAATCTCAGTTATGGAAATATATTTCCGATCCATCTCATGTTTTGAGATGGAGTAATATTGATGTTGAGCTTGATTTATCCATGAATGATAATCCAGTAACTGTAGTTCATTCTGAAACCAAGATTCTTTTTGGGTGGAATATACCTTTTTTTGAGTTATATGGAAGTACAGTTCTGATTCTTATGATACATGGGAGCATAAGGCACTATTGAGAGAGAAATGGCACCAACTTTTTGTTATGGAAGCTTCTTGACAGTTTTTTTGGGGAAACAATTTTTTTATAGATGGTAGGTTTTAACATTCCATTAACATTATATCAGGTATGTTTTAATACTTTTTTGGTTTTCATTTTTCATTTTCTAGGTAGGTTCGAGAAAGAGTTGGGAGGATACCTATAATAGTGAAGTCAGGGATTTGTTGGAATTTTCAGCATAAAACCTATTGGTTTTGTAGCCTTCTAAGGATTTACATGTTGTGTAATATAGTTACATGACATGTAAATTCTAAAGTAATAATAAATAATTTTTTTATTTAAAAGGATATGAATTCTTTAGTGTATATGAGACTCAGAAATTACACAAAATGTAATTGGGATACACACTATGTAATTTCTCGAGTGTTGATTTTAAGCAGGTCGATCTGCTGAAATTTATATTTCCTTTCCTATAGGTTTCCTTTATCTCAACCTAGATCCATCCCCAAGTGATTTCGGATCCCTACAACCCTTCCAGGTTAATTTTTTTAGTGATTGATCACTGTGTTAGTTGTAGTGTGACTCTTCAGGTAAGTGGTCTCCCGATCTCTCTGTCTCTTTATCTTTACCTTCGTATTATTTGGTAGATCATCTTGGGATTTGTGTATCTAAACTCTTTGTTTTTTAATATTTTTTTTAGGTTTATTTCCTAGATCTTATAAACCTTAATTCTTATGGTTCGGTTCCATTGTAGTTTTTGGGTTTCCATTAAAAGGTTAGGTGATTCTGTTTAAGATTTTCCAATTAATTTAACTATAAATTGATTGATTTAAATTAAATTTCTTTTAATTATATTGTGAAAAAGAAATTCATTGTGGATTGTAGTTTGGATTTTTTTTGTTATAAAATCAGAGAAAACCCCAAATTCCAGTGAATTGGAATATGATTATGAAATTTGATGGAACTTGTGAAATTGATTTGTGAAATTGATTTCAAATTTTTATTTGAGAAAAATGTCGTAAATTGTTTTTGATAAGAAACCATTGGTTTTATCCAGAAAAAATGAATTCATTGATTAATAACCCATTTTTTTAATGGAAATTCATATATTGAAATGGGAAATGGGTTAATTGTATTTTATAAAATTTTGAAATAAATTTCTCATTATTGATTATTGTTTGAGCACATGCAATCCTTGGTAGTTATTGAGATTTTAGGGATAAACACACTATGATAAGAATTCCATAGTAACAAATTAACAGTTTGAAACACTAACATAAACTTATTAGAAGATCTTATCCCTAGTGGGATGTTGTTTTGTCTTCTATGGCTTGTGTAAGAGAGAGAAGTGTGTGCACATTGTTGTTATCATCATATGATTGTGTGAGGATCTCATATCCCGAAACTATTATACCTCTTAGAATATGACCATGTTTCTCATTTATTATTATTTTAATATATATTCCATTTTTTGTAAACTATTTTACACATTCCTTGTGAATTTATATAAATTATTTTATATAAAACAATATTAAGCCATTGTTTAGAAATATTTTTTATCAATTGAAATTTAAATCGTGATTTTTTTTAATATGACTTTTTACTTGCACGCTTATTTATTTAAAATTGAAAGCTTTATTTGGTTAATTAATGTGGCATCTTCTTATGGAATCCTTGGTGAGACCCTACTAGTCTTTTAGCTCAAACCCTACTTGTGTCTTTGGATATTTTTAGATTGTCTTCGCCTAGGTTATAGAAAGAGTAAATCACCACTTGGAGGTGGTTCTTGTTCTTGATCCTTGGTTCTTAGAGATTTGTTTCCATTAGAAACTGGGTTGTTATCTCCCTATTTTCTGGTATTTTTTTTGCTTTACTTTGGGTAGTTTATACTTGTTTGAATTCTTGTATTGTTCTCTTTGTGGAGTTTTCTTTTGAGAATATTGACTTGTATCTATTTATTCCATTTTTTATATGGAAAAATAATTACCTCTTTATATTGTATGATTCTAGGTGATTTTCACCAACCTGTGGGGATTGATAACACTCTTCTACCCATGTTCAGATCAGCTTGGGCATTATGGTACCATAGTGTTCGGGTCGGTTCATGACATTCTAGCACCTATTTCATTTGGATTATCATGAGGACAATAATTCCATTGTCATTCAATGTTATCATGAATCCTCCTAGTTCCATACGTTGACTAAAACCAAGGATCATAGTGTGAGAAATAATATACATAGTGAGGAATCACAAAAAAATAATTTATAGTTTGTCTAAATAATGACACCTCCTTTTAAATCTATAACACCTTAGGTATAACCTAGGTCATCCAAGATCATTACCAAAACCTTAGTATTTTATCCTATACATAGACTTATCCCTAGGGTTCTCAGTAAATTTATCTCATCCTAATTTCCAAAGGTTAACTAAATATTTCATTGATACTAACCACAGTTAACCATGCATTTCATACATAGATATCACATTTTAATATATTAATATGTATTTTATAACATACCAATCTATTCCAAATCATATAGGTACGGTTCCTTTGAAAACTTGGACATATAAGAAACTGGTTTATAAAAGATCTACATCATCTCCCCCTAATTTCTTTATAAATCGAACCCTTCTTAGACATATCACACTTAATAATTTTCATCATAAATTGTAAAAGAAACATAAGGAAGGGTGAGAAAAGATTCTCAACAAGGGTAAATAAAGGACATATCAATGATCACTTGAGAATAAAATTAACATAAGGGTATGATAATATAACCATAACATTTAAAAATCGTACCCTATATATCATATATAATAATCTTGAATTAAGGCACAAATCTTGGCAGTTCATAAGACATGAATCATAAAGGAAGTAAATAACATGATCCATTAGATCATAACATTGGCATATGATATAAGTTTGTGTCATACACATAGTCATAGATAATAATTTACATGGTAGAAATGGTTACATACAAGGATATCATAGTGGATTGGGTTCGCTCCCCAAACCTTCTTAGTGGTCAAGGTTTACTCTCAAGACTATCATAGTGGAAAATTACCTTTATAAACTTGTTTCACTCCCCATTCATGTCCTGTTTATCTCATGATATATCAATATTTACATAATGCATTGGAGAGAGATATAGGTATCACACATCACATAAGGAAAATATTACATGGGTGTTCCAGAATATGATAAATCATTCATCATATTATAACCCATGAAAAGAAATGGGATTCCTAAACATTCCATCATTGAATAACCCGTGTAAAAGAAACAAGTTTCATAAACATTTCATCATTTCATTATAGAATAACCCAAGGAAAATAAATGATTTTCAAAAAAATATTGTCAACCTAAACATAAACCATTAAGATATTGAATAAGGATGGTATCATTGGATCATTTACCCAGTAAATCATAATTTAAATCAAGGGTTTTTGTATTTGATGAATAAAAATACCATTAAAATATCATTAAAAATTCTTAAGGAAATAACCTCTCCATTTTTTGAAATAACTTATTTAAAAAAACTATGCAATTATAAAGGAAATAGTTTTCTTTCAAAAGAACTATGTAAACTTGTAAATGAATATTCAAATCAAATATTAGTCATGATGATGGGAAATTTGTTCATGTCGTATAAGATAAAAACATTCCTTCCATACTTTTTTTGGAAAAGTCATAAAGTACCTCTTTTGAAAAATGATAAGAAGATTCTATTAAAAATCTTTTATAAATATTAAAAAATGGTTAAAAATAAATTTAAAAAATAATATTAGAATATTAAAAACCTTCTTTAAAACATTTTTATAGAATATGTATATGGAATAAAAAATTACCTAAGAGCGAAATGAAGTTGATTTTTTGTAAAAATATATTTTCGGTCTCTTGAGTACAAAGGGTGGGGAAAATGAAAGGAAACTTATATTTTAAAGAAATAACCAAAGGATAATAGTATTCATGATTTTATTTAGATATACATAATATTATTTCATCATTTTAAACTTATCATAAATAATCTTGATAAATAATGAGATTATAACATAAAACCCTTATTGCTTTGGTAACATTTGAATTGTAATCCCCATGAAAGAAATAACATTAGATAGATATGTATATCATCATAAAATTCATAATAATTATAGTTAAATACATTAAATTTTAATATAAATACCACCAAAAATAAACAAGTATTTAATATGGGATGTGTCCCATAGGAATAAAGGTGAGATAAAAATTTATTACCTTAGGTATGACTTCCTTAAAACACATTAAAAACTATTGTATAATAAATATAAATTTATTATAAATAAATTATAGAACAATAATTATATATATCATACCATATATTATTTACTTATAACCTTTTATCACCTATTTTTTAACAATTCTTTATTAAAATCGTTATTTTAGGTGATATCTTCTTCATTTTCATGTATGTTCTGGTTTGATAGTTTTTGTCCTCATATTTTGATAATAGTTCCATAAGATATATAATTTAAAAAATGATATAAATATAATAAAAATTAATTTTATACATTTTTATATTCATTCATACAATTATATAAGGAAAAAAATAAATTACACCATTCATGGAGATAGTAGGTCGTAAGTACGCATGAACATTGTTTACATTTTTCAAGAGATGGAACAAAAGAAAGGTAAATATTAATTAAACTTCATAATATCATTATTATTTCATATATTTCATATATATTTATCAAATTCATCTTTATTACCATCCAATTAAAATATAAATGAAAAATGATTCGCATCGGTTCATGGAGGTGGTAATCCACACATATGCATGAGCAACATTATATTTTCCCAAAGGATCGGATGATAAGTATATAGATATTCTATTAAAATTAAATAATTGTAATTATTTAATAAATATAATATATATAATTTAAACTCATGATAATACCCATCCATAAAATATGATGATGAAAAATGAATTGTATCGTTATGTGGAGACGATAAGTCGTACGTACACACGAGTGATACTTTCACTTATTGTTTGATAAGAAAGAGGGTGAATAATGGTAATTTTATAATCATAATACCATTTAAACAAATTTATGATACTTAATTTATTATTTTATAATAAATTACATATATTAATAGGAGGTAAATAAGATTATAAAATAAAGTGATCAGTTTAAGTGATTGTGTCTTCTTTCAAATGACTCACTTAGATCTCCCCTAAAGGGCTCTAGAGTAAGTATTTCGGGAGGAAAAGAGACAATATAATTTATATATAGTAGTTTATAAGATATATTGGTAGATTTTGGTTGATATATAAGGCTTAAAGTGGTGTGAATAAATGATGGAGGGGTTTAATTTTATAATTGTGGTGAGGGGCACTTTTAGAATTCCTCAAAAGATTAAATTATAATAAATTAATTCTCAATAAAAATGCTTCCAAATGGATAGATATTAAAAGATAATTTTTTATATGGTTGTAATCTTATTAAAAAATATATTTTATATAAGTTTTTGTTTCATTTTAAACCTTATCATTTTGATTAAACCTTAGCTAATCAATTTTAATTTTAACTATGGTAACAAATTTTACAATAGTAAAGGGTCTTAATTTTTACTTATAAGATTAGAATTGGAACATAAATGGAAATTTTTAGAAATTTTAGACTTTATAACACCCACCATGTATTATTTAATGATTTTTATGATTTTAAAATAATTTAATAAAATATTTTTTTGATAAAATGTCATTATTGTCAATTTTGATACTATTTATTTAATTTGACTTAAAATATATAATGGAAAAGTTTTAATTTGAATATAATAATTTAAAACAACATTAATATTTCATATAAACCTATAAAATTCATTGAATACTTACTTAAATTATATCACTTTTAATATTTTCAAAATCACTTATTTTATATTTCCATTAATTGAATAAAAACTAATGTCGTGTTTTGTAAGAATTTAAGGTAATTATAAATTAAATGAAAATTACAAATAAATTACCATCATGAATATAATTTCATTATTAAATAAATTAATATTAATATTCTTTTATAACTAATTATTTCCCTATGTGAATATATAAAAGATATTTAAAACTAAGTGAGTAAAATTTTGTAACATCTTTTCATTTAAATAATATATAATACATTTTCATGCATAAGTGACCATTAAACAAAAAAATTTAAATCCTAATGTTTTAAGGGTATAATTACCCTTATACAGTAATAATTAGGATAAAAAATTATGGTCTTGTCACTTTTTTTAACCTAGATTTACCTGATTTACCTTGTATGGGGGTGATAAATTTTACCACGATTACTATTCATATTGGTAAAAAATAAAAGGTGTCTATTTAAAAAATTTTGAATTCATTATTCCAAATATGTAATCTATTTTATCATATTAAATACATTATTTTCAGAAATTAATTTAAATATAAGCATGAAAAACGTGATGAAAACCATTTTTAGAAAAATACATTTTTAATCAAAAAACATGGTTTATTCTTGTCCTATGGTTAGAAAATTATTAAATTAATGTGAAAACATTTTATATAATATATAATATATTAATTTAAATAAAATATTTCACCAATAGTAATTAATTTAATTTATTAAGACAAAAACACATTGCGCATAGAATAGTTTTTCAAAAAAATGTCTTTTTACCTATAAAAATGATTGTATACTAAATTCAAACATAAATTTGATTCTAATGAAAAAAATTTGATTATTTAAAATATATTAAAACTAATTTTACTTTGAACCCATTTTAAAACCAAAGGGAACATTGTACATATATTTTTCAATAAAATCATCTTTTTTATTATTCACTTGAAAATCATTTTTTTTAGAAATTTTTCAAAAATAAATTCTTAGATAATTTTAATACAATGATTTTGAAAAATTAGTTAATTTTATGAAATAAATTTTTTAAAAGTTTAAAAAAATAAATATAATATTTTCTCAAAAAAAATAATTTTGAAGGAAATATATTTTTTAATCATAATATAACTTTTCTAAAAATTGTATGCTTATTTCCTAATAATTAATCAATAATTTTATATTGAGTAGGATATTTTTATATATATAAAAATTTAGTAAATTTCATTCATACCCTTCAATTTAGAAGATATTTTATAATAGTCACACAATAATATTTTAGTAAGATATCATGGTTTGTTTAAACTTAGTATTGTGTATAATGAAAGATCTCAAATTAATAAAATTAATTATAGGGAACTGCTTTCTAAAATATCAGGGTGTTACATACTCTAACCAAGGACTGTTATCAAACCTTTTCCCAACAAATAGTTTATCTATATAACCTCTAATATAAATCCTCAATTGTCATTATCCTAATCAAAGCCTGATAACTATTGTTATAGGAAAACTCCACTTATAACATATGTTTTTCTGTGATCCATAAAATCTTAGAACGCATTTTAGAAGCATGTATTTAAAAATATAGATGGTTTGGCCAATATAAACACTTTTCTTGGTATGATAAGTCATGTTAAACTTCAACTGATAACCAATCAATACCTTCAATCCACTCCAAAATTAGAATCTGGAGTGATTTAGCCCTATCTAAAATAATAGTTAATGTAACATCATGAATTTTAACAATTTCCTACATATACAAGTGCCAAAAATCATCTACCTTTGTCGAATCCTTGATAGGTAAGAATTTTACTAATTTTGTGAGTCTATTAATAATCACCCATATCAAATCATAACCACTAGGAGTCTGAGTTATCTTAATCATGATTCCCATGGTTATCTCATCTCATTTACATACTAAAATTGCTAAAGGTTATAGTAAAGTAGAAAGCCTCTGTTGTTCCACCTTAAATCTCTAACACATAAGGAATTGAGACATAAAATCTAAAATCGATCATCCCAATCCAGGCCACCAATAGTGAAGTCTTAGGATGTGATACATCTTGGTATCTCCAGGGTGCGAGAACTAATTAGATCAATTTCTATTATTTATTAATTCATGTCTCGGCTCTATCAGAACAACTATCCATCCTCAAATGTGAAACCCCACATTGGGAGACCAAGACCACTCTCCTTAGGCCTCCCCTCCCTAAATAATCTCATTAAAGCACTCACACTACACATCCCCATCCTTTTAAAGTCAAATCTGATCATATAAAGATGATACATCCTAAGAAAATGATAGGCATACCTGTGCATCATCTCTCTCTTCATCCAAGTGCATCTTAGAAAACAAACCCATCAACACCACTCTTTCAAATATTCCTTGTCTAACTAGTTTGTAAATTTTTTTCTCAAAGCATCTTCAACCACATTCCCTTTTCCAAGATTATATGAAATATCAATATAAAATGTATAAAGTTACTCTACCTAGTGTCTCCATATCAAGTTCATATCCCTCTAAGTGAAGTTATACTTTAGTCTCTTAAGGTTTAAATGCTCTATAAATTTCTCCTCGAATAAAGGGTGGAACCAAGTCTTAAGAGTATGCATCATTTCGACCAACTCAATATCATTAATGGGGGATTTCTTCTCATGAGGTTTTAATTGATGAGTGTTATAAGATATCACCTACCTTCCCTGTATCAAAACACAACCTAAACTCATACTTGAGGCATCATAGTAGACCACATGTACCAAAACTGACTCAATAAGAATCAAGATTGGTGCATAAGTCAATATCACTTTAAAATCATCAAAATATCTCTAGAACTGATCTATAAAACCAAACTTAACACCCTTTGAGAATAAATCATAGATAAATTCTAAATAAAGAACTTTTAATAACCAGCTAATCCAAAGAAACTCCAAATCTCAAATACATTCCTTGGATGATCCAATGATATCACTACTTAAATATTCTTAGGATATACTAAAAAACATTGCTCAAAAATAATATGGCCTAAAAATTTAACCTCTTGAATATAAAAATAACATTTGCATATATTTATGTGTATATAATATTCCTTCAATATCCTGATTATGATATTAAAATACTTATCTTTATCTTAGTTTGATTTAAAATAAACAAGGATATAATCCACAAAAAATAACCGTGGAAGAATCCAAGAATTGATGGAATATCAAATTTATCAAAACCATAAACACTGTATGAGAATTATTAAGGACAAATGGAATGAAAGGATACTCACAATCCCCATGACTACTCTTCAACATAGTTTTGGGAATACATTCTTCTCAAATGCTCAGCTATTTGTACCCTAGTCTTAGATCAATTTTATAAAACCAATGGTCTCTTTTGAGCTGATTGAAATGTTCATTAATCCAAGGAAAGGGATATCTATTCTTCATTTTGACCTAGTTTATTTTTGAGAAGTTAACCCATAGTTTGAGAATCCCATATGCCTTCTTTGTAAAGAGTGCTAGTGATGCCCAATATGAAATACTAAGATGAATAAACCCCTTATCCTAAAGATCCTCAAGATAAACCTTTAATTATTTTAGTTTAGTGGGTTCCATATGGTGTAAAGGTAAATAAATGTGACTCATCCCTGTAAGAAAGTCTATAGTGAACTCAACTCTATTCTAAGGAAAAAAGCTAGAAAAATCATCTAGAAAAATTTATCACTGCTCACTCACCATAACAGGAAGAGATCCACTAAAACATAGATCCACATCATCAAGAAACA
This sequence comes from Viscum album, assembly GCA_963277665.1. NCBI lineage: Eukaryota > Viridiplantae > Streptophyta > Magnoliopsida > Santalales > Viscaceae > Viscum > Viscum album. Next base: position 370,156,099 of record OY728165.1, read on the forward strand.
TCTCTGGCAATATGCATGATATCATCTCATCACAAGGGAAAACTAGACCTACTCTACTAGATATAGGATCTCACTCACCATGAAAGATATGATTGACTCCATCAGAAGAGAGAAACTAGACCTGATGATGATAGTAATTGATCTAGGATTTATAGTTAATCATCCAATTCACTCCGATGATGAGATCAAATATTTAAAGATCAAGATCTTGAAAATACCATATGGTCACATGGTTAGAGATCATCACCCAATACTCAGGACATCTAAACCCCTAATCTATATTCTTTCCCAAAGGAGTGGAAAGATTCATAATAAAGGGAATAAGCTATGGCTGCAATCCCAACACATAGATTAGCTTGCATGAAATAAAGGAATGAGCGTGATACATTCCTCTCGGGGAATAAGCTATGACCGCAATCCTATGGAAACTTGAGGTTTTTCATAAAATTTAGTTGTCCAAACACACTCCTACAATACCTCTCAAGTTCTTATGTTCCTACCTCTAGTTTATCAATAACCCCCAGAAATAAGAGAGTGATACACAAGAATAATCATGGTATTTAACCATAACCTATCTTTGATACCAATTTATAATATTCCAACTTGGGTCTACCAATAATGTTACCCAAATTGTCCCGTCATAAGGCCCAAAGCGCATTCGATCTCCATGGGATAACGATAATCACTAGGGTATCATAAAAAGAAATGTGGGAATTATTTCACCATAAACATATATAATATAAGATAAAAATAATCATAGTATTATATAAGATATCCCTAAAATTTCACAATTAAAAAACAACCAAACCACAAAGGTAACATCCATAAATTGGATAACAAGGTCTAGTCAAAAAATAAATGACTAAAAACCTGAAACATGAAGAAACACATGGGTTTATATCCTCATGAGAATATGTCACCACCATCTCAAACCAATGAAAGGAAACATGATCCAGTAGATTCATCCTCTACATAAAGCTCTTCCCTTTACTTGTATCCTATAAAAACAAGTCTAAAATTTACCAAAGGAAAAAATTAGTGTGTGGGTAGTAAATTTCCATAGGATAACACTAAGAATATATAAAATTTCTATACACATGCATCCATTAGCTCTATTATAGAATTTATTTATAAAAAACGTTTCCAAAAGAAATAATTATCCTATATAAATCATCCTTTGGTTTTATTTTCAAAAAAAATTATATTTAGATAAGCAGAGTAATATTACATAACACATATTCATGAGGAATAAACATATAAATAAAAAATGTTTCAAGAATCAATATTCACATCAATTTTGAAAATAATCATATCAAATAAACATGCATGTAATGTATCTACAAATAATAAAATGGAAATCTATGACATATGGGAGTACAAAAATAAGACAAAAAAAAAAGAAACACTAACTATCATAAGTGAATCATAACTTCATGAACCTAGATTCATCGGTAAAGGCTACCCACCAGCTCCATAGAATCATGAAAACCTACCCTAATGATATTTTATTCCATTAAATCTCACATATTTCTAGTTTTTCTCCATACTCCAAGGTCTTCACAATGTGATATTATATCAGCATTACATTTAAGAAACAAATTTAATATTTCATAAACATTTTCCAAGTAAATTCAATTTCATTTTCATTCCCAAATTTTATAAAAACATTTTTATAGTAAATCTACATCACTTTCATGCTTTAAAAAAATCATTTCTAATTCAAATCCATATTTGAAGTATTTTATCAAACACATCATGTGTATAAAATCTTGTTTTCAAATAAAACCCATTTTGAAAACACTTTCCATTTCCACAAAAGAAAAATCTATAAATCAAAAATAAAAATAAAATGATAGAATCACAAGAACATAATTCATGCAAAGGGATAGACCATAGTATATATACACCTACCTTAATAGAAATGAAAACATCATGACCTCCAAGACTGGTGGTGGGAGTGGAAGAGATCTGGTCTTCATAATCCCAAATCTACCAAGAGAAATCTTGACAAGAAGCGAGTAACCATATATACTACTAGATAAAATATTAACACCCAAAACACCTTCATAGAACATTATAAAACTCAAATATAATCCAAATGGGGAATACAATATAGTTTATTAGAGGGTAATCAAGTCAAATAATGCATTAAATTCTCTTATTAAGGTTACATGTGGTTGGAGTGACCATCCCTAGAAGATCAGGTGGCTATTTTGCAATTTTAATATCCTAAAACCACTACCATCACACCCTAGTTCAACTACCATGGTCATGGTGGATTCATCCAAAATATGAACAATGGGGGGTATCCACAACATGGTATAAAAATTTTTGTCATTTTAGCACAGCAAAACCTCCATTATGGCATGGTGGTTCCCACATTGGTTGTGGTTCACAAGGGGAATCCCCCCACACTAAAGACTAAATCCATCACTAAGCATGGTGGCTCTGATCATTTTACACAAGAGGTTTAAAGAAACACTACAAACTCTAACACATTCGTGTTCTTATATATTTTTCACCAAAAAGACCAAAAACTATTTTTTTAATATATCATGCACCTTTAGTTCTTTCAAAAATGAATTTAAGAAACTTACCTCCAAGAAGAAAACATACATGTATCCCATAGGTGATTATAAGGATCCTATATGTTATGAAAATTCTATAGGGTTAGATGCATGAACATGGATATTGAGATAGATCCATCATTTAGAGGATCTTTGACAAATGAAAACAAGATTATTGTGGATCAATGATTGAATTTAACATAAATAATCATCAATATTGATGTGGAACCATTATTTATTAGTGATTGATCCAAAGATAATATAGGGATTTTATATTTTTGTATTTCTTCCTTATTATTAATAATTTTGAGCATGGACTATTTATTAGGTTTATAATTCTGCTTTCAACCATGTCAAGTCATGGCCTGGTTGATTTAATATTTTCTTTAACTCTATATTTTAATTTTTTGTTCTATAGATTTCATATCTATTTTTATAGTTGATATTGAAAATCAGTTTCATAATAACCATCAAAGAACTTACTTCATTAATTATTCCTTTCTCCCCCATTTCATCTCATGCCCATCATTGTTCGACGATAGGTTAGTGATATGACTACCACATTTGGTTCAATACGTGATTAAACCCATAATTTGAGTTAGTTTGTGTGATTGGAGATAGAGAGGAAAATTTGTTGAAGCAATGATAACCTATATAGGATTTCAGATGAATTATGGACGGAAAAACCCTCAGATGATGATTGTGGAATGATGGGATTCATGGGAATATCAAACCCAACCCTAGTAGTCTCGAGTTGGTGCCCGCTTTATTACAATGTCATAAGATACAAGTAATTACTTCCTAAAGGACTGAATAGTTTATTAGTCTTTGTAAACTAGATACATACTTTAAATTCACATTAATTTTTATAAAATAAAATATACAATTGATTTTTTTTATAATTCCATTATTCTCTTTAGAAGATCCCTAGATATCAATCACAAAATGATTTCTTATATCCTGGGGAAAATAAAATATAGTAAAGGGGTGAGCTTATATGCTTAATAAGTGTAATCATACAATAGAATATATCATGAATAAGTAATAAATAATCAATATAGAAAGGGAAAAAATTGAAACACATTTCATTTATTGAATAACTTGAGCATAATATGGAATGAAATAAAGATGATAAAATAGTTCCATATAAATAATCACATGAGTTTGAAACTTATCCATGGATATTCTAACTAATCTAATAGTCACATGAAATACAAATAAATAGATTCATAATGATGGAATGCATAATTTTGGATATTTAAACATATTGTCAAGGCCTTTTTCCAAGAAATCTAAATAACATCAAGGCCTTATGCCAAGACATCTATATAAATGGGTAAGGTCTCATCAAAAACCTAATCTATTTTTACCATGAGACTTACCGATACATCAAGGGGTTGTATAATTTGGGGCCCCACTTATCAAATAATGTGTCTAATTCATTCCTCATATAAAATGGGTGAAGCATTACGAATATAAACATTCATATTTAAAAACAATCATGTGAAATACTAAAAATTACCCCCAATCAATAAACACAATCATAAACCATCCAGAGTAAAATGAACTGTATCGACATAGTACATCCCCAGCCAAATTAATTATAAACCTTACTTATAAATAATAAGGATGTTACCATGGTAGTACATCACCATTAATGAATAAGTAACATAAAAGGTTTTCTTATTAGATGAAAAATTATTTTTAAATATAATTTGGATTATTCCTTGAGGAAAATAACCTTACTTTGAAAATCACCATTTTATTTTAAAATTATAAAATTTATAAAATATTGTCAAATTTATTTTCATTGTAAGTTGATTTTAAAAACTAAGAATATTAATAATATTAGGAAAAACATTTACTTTAAAAATAAAATTTTAAAATTTTAAAGGAAACTTCAAATAAATAATGGTCATGACGGTGTGTAATTCCTTACATATTTTACATGTTAAAAAGAACATTCTTTTTACACTATAAAAAGATTATAAAAGTTCCTTGTTTGAAAAAAAAACAAGAAGATTAATTTAAAAATATTTAATAAAAATTAAAACATGGATAAAAATTCATTTAATAAATCATGTATAGAGATTTAAATAAATTGAAAACATTTTTAGAAAGCATGGTTTTTTAAAAAAAAAGATTTTCAACCTAAGAGATAAATAATGTCATATTTTATTAAAAACATTTTCTTAATTATTTTATGTAAAAAGAGAGTAAATATGGTTCTATTAGTTGAAAAATGTCATGAATTACTATATTATAAGAAAATATATTTATTTTAATATAGAAATATTAAATAATTCCTTAAGGGAGACTTAAATATAAATAATCCTGAATAATTATGAGATTGTGAATTAAACCCTTACAACTTTGATAACTTTTGAATCAAAAGCCCCATTAAATAAATAACTTCAAATGCAACATAAAATACTATGATGATAAATTAATTAATAATATAACATAAAATATGGTTAGTATATACACTGCATAAAAGAAATAAGTGGTTAATATGGTGTATGCCTCGTGGAAATAAAAGTTTGATGATAAACTCTTACCTTGAGTTTAACTCATCACATAAGTTATTTATCATCCTGAAGAATAAAATTATATTAATTAATTAATTAAGATATTTTTTCAAGTTTATTAATTATGTTTATATCACTTATTACCATGTTATGTATGATTACTTAGTCAATTAAGTTTATGTCGGATGTTTTGATGATATTTGAATTATGTTTCAAAAATGAAATTGGTAGGTTGGATATGGTCAAAGAGGTCATTATTTAAACATATCAAGAATAATAATCATGAAATAATTATCATATTTATACATAAATTATACTTTTAAAACCAACCATGAAATATTTTTATTAAAAATTAACTATGTTACAATCATGGAGACGGTATGTCGTACATACGCAAGAGTAATGTTTCAATTTTTCAATGATCATTATGGAAAGATGGTAAGTTATATTTTAACTTTAAAAAATTATCATAATATAATATATATATATATATATACCATATGATTTCATTAAATATACTCATATATTTCATCAATGTGGTGTGAAGATGAAAAGAGAGTCACACTACTTCATGGAGGCGGTAGCCGACACATACACAAATGACGTTCTCATTTTTTAGAGCAAGAAATAAAATGTTATATTATATTTAAATAATGATAAATAGATAATTAATATCATAATTATGTAAATTATATCACATATATTCATTAAATTTATCTTTATTACCTCTTATTTCAAGTGTTAGTGAAAAACAAATCACATCGCTTCGTGAGGCGGTAGTTCACCGTACACATGAATGATGTTATCGTATCCCCTATGGAATGGAAAGTAAAAAAAGTTATATATTGTATAATTAATATATAGGTATAAGTATGTTATAAATATAATATATAAACTTTATAGCCATCATCATACCTTACTTTTAGAGGTGGTAATAGAAAAAGAAATTATATCAGTTCGTGAGGCGGTAGTTCGTCGTATACACGAATGATGATTTCATAACCCATTTTATAGAAGTGGAGATGGTTTTAGGTCATTAACATAGCCTAAAAATATTATTATATTTAATATAATAATTTTATTATATCATAATTATTTAATAATAATTTAAGGAGTTGGAGGAAGAAATAAAATAAAAAGACTCGTTGAAGAACATTACCTCTTCTTCACGTAAATTCGTTAGGTTTGAATAAAGTACTTCCTATGATGGATTTATAACAAAATTAAGCATTATAGGATGATATTATGGAATTTTGGGATTGATTTTGTTAGGTATTTTCCAAATCAAATGGTTTTGATGGTGTGGATAAGGGATGAGAGAGGTGGCTTTTTAAAGTACAGTTAGTGGCACACTTGTAATTTTTGAGAAGAAAAAGGTGTATTCACATTTTTCACATGACACATAGGTCAAAAATGTATTATTTTAAAGAATTTAATATTTTAGGTGCTAAATATGTCCATAAAATATATTTCATACAATTTTTTAAATTATTTTAACCCTTATCTTTGTAGTTATCCTCAATAAATACATTTTTACCTTAACCGCGGTAAATAATGTTTACTATTTTTCACTATTGATAATGGTAAAAAAATTAAGTTGACCTTATTAAATAATATAAATTATGTTTATTATAAATATTTAATCTATTTTTTCAAATTAAATTCATATAATTGAAAATTTTTAATTTAAAATTAATCTTGTATACGCGACAAGACAGCGAGTTTTCAAAGAGAAAATGTTCAAACATTTATAAAGTTTTTATATCAAAATTCAATCTAAAAATTATTAAAATGAACTAAATTGGATTAATTGATATATAATTGAACTAATTTTACTTTAAAACTAATTTAAAATATAATTTAACTTTATAAATAATTTAAATGAAAAGGTAGTTTTCAATTAAAATTCAGCATTTTTCAATATTCATCAAAAAATGAAACATTTTAGAAAAAACCCAAAAATTCACCCTTAGATAATTATGATATTATAATTTCAAAAATAAATTTAATTTTATCAAATATATTTTTTTATGTGGTAAAATTTTATTTTAAATTTTATTCACAAAGTGCGACTAATCCGTCTTTTAGAAAAAAAATATAGGTTTTGAAAAAATATTTTTTTTATTTTAAATGATTATTATTTTATTTATAATAAATAGAAAAAACATAATTTTCATAATTTATTTACTATTATTCATACCCTACAATTTAATTTCTAGGTTATAATGGTATATTATAATATAGTTCATTTAGACTTGGGGTTGTATGTTCTCCAATCTATCAAAGAGATTGAATTTAAAGAAATATATATCATGGGTTGTTTAATTTTGATGTTTCATGTCACTTAATCAATAAAATAAAATTTTCTTCATTTATAATTGTGGGTTATTACATTATTTTTACCTTAAATAATTTTTTCCCATGCAATTTAATCCTAATTTCAATAATCAAGGGTTTTTCATTTGAAAATTCATTTTTTAGAAACCAACGTCATAAAATGGAAAATAAAATATCCTATTGATAAGATAGGAAGGAATGTGTGAAGGCTATCTGAATAACACATATTGGGTTTCCAAATATGATAAAAATAAGTGAGAAGTGAATATTTAGACATGGAATATAAGTGTAATGTCCAAATAATAATGAAGAGCAATTAAGATCAATGATCTTAAGAAAGTGAATAATCTTGTGAAATTCAAATACCAAAAAACCATAAACCAAAAAAGTGTGAAAATGTTCATTTATATCAAGAAAAATTATGGTAATAGGATAATATTTTTCTTCACTATCATTTTCCTAAAGTTTATGAATTTTCATTAAAATATTTACTTACTTGATTTTATTCCATATAATAAGCATAATATCATCCCTTGTTTGTTCTTAAATCAATTTCCACTTCATTTTTTACACTAAAAAATGAAGATGAATTTTTTATACCTAAACAAATAATGGATCACAAGTTTTATAATAGAATTATAAGTCATTCATTTTATCTCTAGTTATCATTATAACAAAATAGTTATCACAGGTTATCTAATATGTATAAAGATTCATATGGTTATGTAATACATTAATCTATAAAACCTCATCCAAAGTTCAACTTAATCCATTCAAAAAATAGTTAACCTGAAGACTCCTCCCAAAATTTTTCTGTCCAAATTCAATGTCCAAACATTTTGAAGGAGGTTCACTAAATCTAAATTATATTCCCTAGATAATATAAAGTGTCTCTTAATGTCACATTCCAAATATATTAATACCTTGATCACCATAAAACCTTAATGAAAACATGCATTCTTTCAAATAAAAAATATCAGGTTTTCAAATATATTCCATAGATCCAAACATGGAGTAAACTTCATAAAAGATAACATAAACCATAAAATCACTAACTATTTCATGGTCACTAATACCATCCCATAAATATATCATTTTTATTATTATCTCATTATAGAGAACATAGTAAGGTTTATCATCCCTTAATCATGTGTTTTATAAAAAGATGGTATTTCAAATGAATCACTTTTATTTATACCATTTAACACATGGTTTCAAATCCTTAAGGAAATAATACACCAGTACAATACTTATACATTTTTTTATTATTATAATGAGAATATCATCAATAAAATACTTTTACTATATATTTTTTGGATACAAATACAAAATCATAGTAATTATTCCACTTTGGATGCATCAATAACATAAGCTTGTCCTTGATCCCTTATCTTCTTCTGAGGTATATTCCCTTGATGCTTAGGGAATTGGTTGGAATAGTGCCTTATCTTCTTATAGTTAAAGTACTATAATTTGAGCGCTTCTCCATTACACTTGAATTCATGATCATGGTGGAATTTTTCTCAAAAATTGAAGCAAACTCCTATTTATTTTAAGCATGTACCAAAGTGTTTCCTTCCAAAAGTATCACTTGTTGGAAAATCCATCTTTCCATTTTTCCCTTTATCTATATTTTTCTCTACCATCCTATTCTTACCTTACTTACCTTAAAAGTCGTGATACTTTGATAATTATTTCTCTATATTGATAGCACATGATATTATATCCTCATATAATGAGAATGTTTTGGAGACTATTTACCTTCATAGGATTGGATTAATCCTATCAAATAAATTAGCAGTATTACTCTTTAGATTGCGTATGTATTCTGCAACATGACTTGATTACCTTTTAAAGTTATCTTCATACTTAGAAACATTTTCCCCTTCTCTCTATCTTAGACTCTAGAATTTTCCTTCCATATCCTCTCATTTCTCATAAGTAAAATATTTTTCCAAGAAGAGTTCCTTCAAATCCTTTCATTCCATGTTTTATATTTCTTCTCCATCCTTATTGTTTTGAATCAATGTCTGATATTGATCTGCATCTCCTGGGAGATGATAAACTTCCACGAAAACTTTCTCCCTTTAACTACTTCCTAGAGCAAGAAATATCTTATATAAGTAACATAACCATTTCTTAACTAAAAATGGATTTGTATTACCTATTGAATGATGGAGTTTGTTGACACATAAAATGGTATAACATTGTTACATAACATAGTTGATTAGTGGGATGCTCTATATAGAATAGGTTATTACTCATAACATGATTCATCTACCCAAATATAGTTATAATTTGATCAGTTTCTGCTCCAAATCCAGCTTTACCTTCATTATCATGACCATGAGGGAAATCCCTACATGGAGTGCATGCATTGATACGATTTACATTCCTTATATTAAGTGTTATTTATAAAAAATTTAATACACTATATTAGATCATACCATTATGAAACATAATTTATAATCTCAAAATTATTGAAACTATTAACATAAATTAAAAAAATTATGAATATCTAATCTCATAGTCATAAATGTGGTTTCTTTGTGGATATATTTATTTTAAACTCCTTCGTAATTTATTTAAAGAAAATGTGATTTATCTTAAGCATATCTCCCAGGAATATCGAACCAGGTTCATAGTAAGACCCATTTTCATGCACTCGGTGATGATCGAGTCAATCCCAATGCATCATTTTTAGATTTATTACCCCTAGGTACATCTTTTCTAGAACCATATCTACTTGTAGTATCCATACATAAATTTAATTCTAGGAAAAATACATAATCTCTTCATTACCAATACATTAGGATGTTCTTTTATAATTATCCTCAAAGTATATAAGAGGTTTTTATTCCCTAATATATGTTTTCTTAAATCTTGTTCCCAAAGTTTCTACTAAACTTACTATGATACGAACTATAGATACCTCAACCCAATAACTCAGATCTAGTACCCACTTTATTACATTGGAAAAAAATACAAGTAATCTCATCCCAAATGACTGAATAGTTTATTAGTCTTGGTAAACTAGATACATATTTCAAATTAAAATTAAATTTAAAACATAAACTACACAAAGAATTTTATTTGAAAATTTCATTATTCCCCTTAGTGTATCTTTTCATATCAATCAAAAAATAATTACTCGTATCTTGGGTAAAATAAAACTAATAAAGGGTTGATATTAGATGTTCGATAAGGGTAAGTGTATAGTAGAAGTTATCATGAATAAATATGGTATAATCAATATAGAAAGGTAAATAACTAAAACACGTTTCATTTAATCAATAACATGAGAATAATATAGAAGGAATAAAATATGATCAAATACTCCCATATAAATAAACACATGATCTTGAAACTTAACCAAATATATTTAAACTAATTGAATATTCACATGGATCTTCAATAACTAGATTCATAATAATGGAATTTGTAACATCTCATAATTTCTATGTATTGTTTTTAGATATTATATGGATTATTTTCAAGACCAAGCACTAAGATGACATGTGATTCTAAGGCCCGGTGTTCCCGGAACAAATGTTTGAATATTATTAAAATATTGAACAGTACATGTGCACAGTTTTCCTGAAAAAGTGGAATAAATCTTAAACAGGTACCCAGAATAGAAATTTTAGGGTACCATTGAGTTCATAATGGAGGATTTAACCTAAGAGTGACCAAGCTTTGGTCAGCATAGGTCATTTTTGAAAGATTTATCGTGGGAAAAAATGAATAAAAATTATTTTATAAAATTATTATAATTCAGTTGTTGATATAGTGAGCTATTTTATCCTTTAATAAACATTTTTTCAGAGATCTATGTTTATCTTCATAACATTTGAATTATCTAGAGATTTTGGAGAGAGAACCATGGGAGGATCCTTCCAACAAACAATGATTAAACCTTGGATCTACAATCGGCGCACACCAATCTTGACATATCTCAACAACAATAATGAATCGGCGGCCATTCTTCATCAGTGAATGATCCAAATCAAGCTAGGGCATGTGATTTAATTATTTATTCCTCATTCATGATTCCTATGATGAATGCAGACTACTCCACAAATAGATTAGCCCATGTATCATTCATATTTACGGGATGGTGTTATTTTTCAGGTTTATCAGGATTTATTTAATTTGGTTTTCTAACCCAAAATCCCGCATTCTTGATCATTGGCCAAGAAAGTTTGACCAACAATGATAAGTCTTTGTTCATGTGCATTTTCTCCCTCCTTTATTTGGATTCTTCATCATTGGATTCCTTTGGTCATGGCTCAACATTTCTGGGTGGTTCTAAACTTGAGTAGACCCCCAGATTTGAGACAAATTGACAACCATGGTCGAATCAGTGTAGATCCGGACCCAAGGATCTCATATCTTGGACAGTTTTTATTTTTAGGCATCGAAGGAGGCAAAGTGGTATATAGAAGGTGTCACGACCCGTCCTCAGGGCCCGTGCCGTGACTACCCCAAGCCCGCCTTCCATAGGCCAGGGGCTGGCGACTAGCACCAAAGGCATAAATCCCGATAACTGGGAAGGCATTGCCTTTATAAAAGTAAATAAAACACTACAGAGTACAAGAAGAAGTAAAACACTAAGTACAAAGAGAAGTGCTGAAAGGTAAATGGGCTAGAATACAAACCCAAATGAAAGTACAACTACAACTGAAAAAAGTACAACAGAAAAAGACAACAGCTGGAAGAATGGAAGCGGCTCCTGGGTCGTCCTCCTCGGATCCTACCTGAAGGGTAGGTACAGATGGCGCAGCTCCTGGATCGTCCACCGCGGATCCTACCTGAAGGGTAGGTACAGATAGCCTCCACAACGCTCTCGCCCATCAACCTCCTACGTGTGTCGTCTCGTCGCGATGTCCACCTCCGGATACTGACTCATCATGTAGTCCACCTACGGGTACTGACTCGTCGTGTAGTCCACCTTCGGGTACTGTCTAATCCTCGAACACTCGACCTCCGTCAACAATGCTCGTCGTCTGCAACCAACACAACGAGGTGCGGGCATAGCCCGTGCAGGGGTGAGTATAACGATACTCAGTAGGGACCCCGAGACCCTCAAGGTCTCACTAAAAACCAACAAGGATAACCACAAAGAAGATCTCAACAGATAACCTCTACTTCGGTTTATTACCATGCATATACCTAAGTTATCAAGTAACCCATCTCAATCATGAGGAAAACATCAAGATCATCAAATCAACGGATAACCACTACCCAGGTATATGCCCATACATATACCAAAGTTATCAAGTGACCCATCTCAATCATGAGGTAAACACAAAGGTCAAAAGTCTTAGCTCAAACCAGGATTTTCATTATCGAAACCATAACTACTAAAGAGCCCTGTCTCTGGAGTGTATAGTGGTCCTGTCACAACTTTGAGGTACTGCTCACTAACCTAAGACTGTTGAGGTACTCCTCCTGTCGAGTACCATGGGTCAGCCACCCAAACACAGTAGTGCTTCTCGCCGGGGTATGTCACCCAAACACAGTAGTGCACACCCCCTAGTAGCATGCTGAGGTACTCTCCGGACGACTACCGTGGGTCTGCACTGTCACACAGGTACTGCTCCGTCCGCCATGGGTCTGCACCCAAACAAGGTAGTTCTCCATCCACTGGGCTAGTCGACTCACTCCAAGTTGAGTCAGTCAAGCAGTCGTCGGGTCTCAGTCGCCTACACGGTCTCCGTACTCCGCACGCTCGTCTTTGGGAGGGTCCGTTCCACAAGCTACAGGTCAATACTCCAAGTATCTCAAAGTCTTGCGAAGAAGTATCTCAAAGTCCTGCGAAGAAGTATCTCAAAGGACCGCTCCGTCATAGGGGTCTCAACGCAACAGACGGCGCCTCAATCGGATGCCTGGTCTGTGAGTTATTAGCCTTTTCATCCCAGGGGCCCGGTTGGTTTCGTGAGCAAACCAACCCGGCCATATCTCAATTGTACCCCCGAACTCTCATAGGGTATACTCATAGGGACCATTTCTCAACGAGATCACCAACACCGCTGACAGTTCGTCAAGCGGACGTTTGGTCTGAAAGATAACAGCTTTTCCGTTCCAAGGGTCCGGTTAGATTTCGGGTACAATCCAACCCGGCCACTATCCAACAGCAACAAAAACTCGGGCAAAGTATGCCAAAAGTTCCGTCTCATCAAGAGGAATCCGACGAGACAGACGGCGCGTCAATCAGACGCCCGGTCTGTGAGTTATTGGCTTTTTTCATTCTAGGGGCCTGGTTGGTTTCGTGAGCGAACCAACCCAACCGCACTCCAACGGAATCCAAACCTTGAGCGGAGTAAGTAAAAAAGATCTTTCTCATTTAGAGGAATCCATCAAAGTCTACGGCACGTCAATCGGACGTCCGGAGCTCAAGATATAAGTGTTTCCGCTCCGAGGGCCCGGTTGGTTTCGTATCCGAACCAACCCGGCTGAACCCAAAGTGTTCTGAAACTTTGAGTGCGATATACCGAAAAGACCTTCTCGGTCCAAGGATCGCATCGCCGCTGACGGTTCATCTATCGGAGGTCTACAGCTTAAGATATGAGCGAAAGACCGTAGATGGTCCGAAAACGGGGGTTTCGGGCCCGGACCGACCCGGCCCGAGACCCCCACGGTCGGCCCGAACCGGGTCGACCCAACCCGGGTCTGGGTCGGCCCGGTGCGCTGGCACCAGCTGGCTCGGCCAAGCGGCCGAGCCATTCCGGATCGCAGGGGGGGGGGCTACCCCCCCGGTTTCCCTGTAACCGCCGCCCCATTAATGGGGCCGCTTGCTTGGCCGGTCAGGGGGAATTAATTCCCCCGGTTTTCCCTTTGTCCGGCTGGCCGGTTCTGCCAACAAGGACCGGCGACGGCCGGTCCTTCCTCCTTCGCCGACACCGGTGGCCTGAAACAGGCCGCCGGTCACCCTGCTCCGCCGTGGCCCGGAACCGGCCGCAGCCTGGTTCATCCGGCATGGTGCAACGGCACCGCACCCCTCCGTCGTGGCCCCGCTCCGGCCACGGTGTCTTTGGTTTTCTTCCATGCGGCGTGACGGCGTCGCATCCTTTTTCAACTTCACGGCGCGGCGTGACGGCGCCGCGCATTACTTGTCGTACGATCTCGCATGGTGCGACGGCACCACGCCATTCCGTCCCAACCAAATTACAAACAACATTCAAATTGGAGGAGGGTCGGTCGTGTTTGTGCGGTCCAGCCCCCTCTCATTAATTGATAGCAACTGGTCATAAATTCACAAAGGACGATAAATTAGAATTCATGAACGAAATAATTAAATATTTAAACCCCTACCTTGAGCGTAGCTAGAACGGGGGTTCGCCGCGGAAAACGACGTCACGAGGTGAAGCTCCGTAAGTTGACGGAGAACGCCCGAGGAGGAAGTGGCGTCTCCTTTTTGTTGAAACGGGAAGAAGATATAAAGAAGTTGCATCATCGATCTTCGGAAACACACCGGCTGTGAAGAGGAGAAGAGACGGCACGTCGATCTCTTCTTACGGTGACGACGTTCTTCGTCGAAGTCTTGGTGTTCTTTGTGATGAAGATGAATAGCTCTCTCCTCAATTGTCCACACTCAACATCCAACCAAAATAAAATAAGGCTCACCCTTATTTTATTAACTTAAGCCACAATTCAAAAATTCAAAACTTAAATTAAATAATTGAATTGGGTGTTGGCATACTTAATGAGAGGAGAGGTAAAGTCACCCAATTAATGGGAAGTTAAAAAGTTATAAGAGTTACACAACTTAATTGGGGGGTTAGGAGGAGTTAGGGAGTTAAGGGATTTGAAAAGGTGGGGGCTCGTGTGGGCCTCACCACACCTTTAATCCACTCAAGAAAAACTAACAAACAGTGGGTCCCACCCTAACTCCTACATTTAGGTTCTAACTCATGGAAAGGGAAATAAAATTCTTAACGAAAATTTTATTTCACTAACACTTAATCCAAAAATTAAAACAACTCATAACGAGCAAACGCAACTCCAGAAAAGGTGTTCCTAATCAATTACCGGCTCTACGGTTCCATCGGTTCCCTCGGAATTCGATTCCGAGCACCGGTTCAAAAGTTAGAAATTCACGCTCGTTCGTTCACTGAACGTACCCAAGCTAAACTTCGGATATAAATTCTGGGCACACCGGGCCTCGGAATCAAGCACCGTCAGAAACTGCATTCTTGTAACATTCCAAAGAAAATTAAGAAAAAAAATTCCTTGAAATTTCCGGGTCTTTACATTACTCCCACCTCAGGGCTTTACGTCCCCATAAGGCTTCAACACAAACTAGGGTCACAAAAGCGGTATTGAGCACGCATCTGAGCCTTCCGCTCCCATGTGCTTACCTGGAGACTTCGTACTACCAATGAAAGCGCACCCGAGGAATCGACCATCCTCGTAGGATCTGCTCATGTCGATCCTCGATCCCTACTGGAACCTCCGTGGAAGTAACCCCATCGCCATCGTCCTGCTCCTCATGGTCGATGATATGCGAAGGGTCGAGCACGTATCTCTTCAGTTGAGATACCTAGAAAACGCCGTGCACCTGGTGCAATTGAGGGGGATGGGTCAAGTGGTAAACCACCTCACCTACCCAGCTGAGGACCTAGAAAGGTCCGTTGAACCTCGGAGATAACTTGCCGCCTTGGCCACATCCCTGTAAACCTCGTCGAGGTGAGACCCGTATAAGGACGTGATCGTTATCCTCGAACTCTAGAGGTCTCCAATTCCTATTAGAACTGAAACTCAAACGACTGCTTCCACGAGGGTATGGTTGACTGACTCAAGAGTGATCGGTCGCACCCTCATGTGCATGAGTTACCATGTGCTGCCTGGGGTTTCCTTTTTCGCCGGCCAAGGAAAACCCATTCCGACGTCGTAGTTAAACCACAACCTTTTTTCATAATACAGTCAATTCGTGTATGAACTGTGGATCCAATCCATACTCAGACCAATGTCATAAGGCCTCAACGCTGCCACCAAGAGATTCCAACTGAAACTCTTGCCTCGAGGGTCTGACCACACTGTCAGCGTAAGTGTGATTATCGAGTCTCCTCCCAAGGTATCTCCAGACGTGAGGGTCAAGTCCACGGCTTACCAGAAACTCTAGGTCTGGAACAAGATTTGTGAAAGCAAGGAATGATTCATATCGACGTCCATTACTACAGCAGCTAGTAGTGGACACAGACTGTCCCTTGAATCGTTTTTAGAGCCATTGGGCCACACTCCTTGACCGCATGCAGCTACTCTCTTCCTCCGCCCTCCAGCTTCCTGATCCTGGTGGGGATAACTAAGGCGGGTGGTTGTAGCATGTTAAGATGTACACCACCTCATGCTTCTCTCCTAGCTCTGCCTCCACGTATGATGCTCTGTAGAATCATCTCTCCTTAAAGCTTCCTCTTCTTTAAACATTTCACACGGTCGAGTCTCTAAGACTGGAGCCGGTTTCCTGTTTCTTACTGCACTGTGCAGTCTTCATCCACTCATGGATGATCTGTACCTTCTTTTCATATGATCTGAAGGAGCTGCTAAAATTTCTCCTTTTCCGAAAAGATAAACTCGGTCTCATCCCCTGGATGAACCACACCCATTGCCTAATACAGCCAATCCTGACATGAATGACGCATTCATGCCATGGATGATGTCATAAGGCCTCGACGTAACTACTAAGAGATCCAACTGTCACTCTCGCCTCCAAGGGTCGAGTCACACTGTCGGCATCAGTGTGAGGTCACTAGGTCTCCTCCAGTAGAAATTTCGAAAGTGAGGGTCAAGTCAACAATTTTAAACGGGACCACTCAGTATCAACCAAACAAAAGGACAGGAAAGAAAACAAAGATAAGTGTCTTTTTTATTATTACGTCTCATAGTACACAAGACACGAATACAAAAGAAACATAGAACTAGAAGTACAAGAGACGTATCCACTAGTTCCGCTCTTGTCTACCTACTCCCGGAGCTTTACTTCCTTGTCCACTTCTTGGTTGTTGCTCAAGCACCCGCCGCTGCTTCTGCCTTGGTGGCTCCTCCAAAGCCTGTGGATC
Source organism: Viscum album (assembly GCA_963277665.1). Classification (NCBI taxonomy): domain Eukaryota; kingdom Viridiplantae; phylum Streptophyta; class Magnoliopsida; order Santalales; family Viscaceae; genus Viscum; species Viscum album. The sequence continues at coordinate 370,173,589 of OY728165.1, forward strand.
AACTGTATGAGGAGTCGGACAATCACGTGCCAGGTGACCCTTTCCGCCGCATGAGTAACACTGTCTGTTTCTGGCACGCCTAGCTTTGTCCCCAAACCCGGGTGCCCCGCACCACCGATCCTAAAACCTGAGATCACCCAACTGCTGGTCTGGTCCTCCTGGACCTCTGCATCATCTGTCTACTACCCACAGATGACTCGGCTACTGATCGAATAACATGCGGAAAAGGCAGCAGCTCCTGAACACGCTCGGGGTGTACAGCTACTGGCACAAACTCCACCTTGAATAAGGTCTCGAAGTCTTCCCATGCGAAGGTCATCCCGTCGCAAAACTGGAACAAGTGGCTCCACCACCTGCCTGCTGCTGCCTGAAGAAGGCTGGCAGCAAAGGTCACCATGAAGTCTGCAGGCGTCCCCAATAGCCTGAAGACTCTCACCACAGCCTCCAGCCAAACCTCAGCCGCCTGCGGGTCCGTCTCTCTCCGGAACCTGGGTGGCCTCTGGCGCTGGAACTCGTGCAGCGCACTCAAGTGGCATGCATCACCTACTTCCGGGGCTGGTGGCATCGGTGGCCCAATGTATGGTAATACCGCTGGTGCCTCCGCTGGTGCCTCAACTGTAAGAGGGCCCTGTACCGAAGCCTCGTCGCTCGGCAGGCTGTTAGTACGCACATCCCTCTGGGCTGTAGCTGGTCGTCCGAGAAAAGGCATACTGAAAGAAACAACGTGACACGGTCAAACGATTATACCTAGTGAGCTGACCTGGTTTGAGTTGATATTTAAGTAAAACTTCTAGAAACACACATGCAATCAGTGTTTCATGCACAAAGTTGGAATTCAGTTGTCAGGGTCCTGGTGTATGGATACGTCAGCCGCCCGCACCAACACTGGACTCCCTGAACTGAAGACCACACTCGGTACCCTTAACACTATTGCTTCACAGAAAGAAAATATTAGAGTTATAAGTTCTGTGGTATAACCACCTCCTCTGATACCAATTTGTCATGACCCGTCCTCGGGGCCCGTGCCGTGACTACCCCAAGCCCGCCTTCCATAGGCCAGGGGCTCGCGACTAGCACCAAAGGCGTAAATCCTGATAACTGGGAAGGCATTGCCTTTATAAAAGTAAACAAAACACCACAGAGTACAAGCGTAAGTAAAACACTAAGTACAAAGAGAAGTGCTGAAAGTTAAATGGGTCAGAATACAAAAACAAATGATAGTACAACTACAGCTGAACAAAGTACAACAGAAAAAGACAACAGCTGGAAGAACGGAAGCGGCTCTTGGGTCGTCCTCCTCAGATCCTACCTGAAGGGTAGGTACAGATGGCGCAGCTCCTGGATCGTCCACCACGGATCCTACCTGAAGGGTAGGTACAGATAGCCTCCACAACGCTCTCGCCCGTCAACCTCCTCCGTGTGCCGTCTCGTCACGAAGTACACCTCCAGATACTGACTCGTCGTGTATTCCACCTCCGGGTACCGTCCAATCCTCGAACACTCGGCCTCCGTCAGCACTGCTCGTCGTCTGCAACCAACACAACGAGGTGCGGGCATAGCCCGTGCAGGGGTGAGTATAACGATACTCAGTAGGGACCCTGAGACCCTCAAGATCTCACTAAAAACCAACAAGGATAACCACAAAGAAGATCTCAACAGATAACCTCTACTTAGGTATATGCCCATGCATATACCTAAGTTATCAAGTAACCCATCTCAATCATGAGGAAAACACCAAGATCATGAAATCAACGAATAACCACTACCCAGGTATATGCCCATACATATACCTAAGTTATCAAGTGACCCATCTCAATCATGAGGTAAACACAAAGGTCAAAAGTCTCAGCTCAAACCAGGATTTTCATTATCGAAACCGTAACTGCTGAAGAGCCCCGTCTCTGGAGTGTACAGTGGTCCTGTCACGACTCCGAGGTACTGCTCACTAACCTAAGACTGCTGAGGTACTCCTCCTGTCGAGTACCGCGGGTCAGCCACCCAAACACAGTAGTGCTTCCCGCCGGGGTATATCACCCAAACACAGTAGTGCACACCCCCTAGTATCCTGCTGAGGTAATCTCCTGTAACACCCCAAGCTTCCACGGTACGTTTCACTTCGAATAATGCAATAGCGTGTGTTGTACGCAACCTCGAGCTCTAACACACACCACAACGAATTAAACTAGCCGTTTTGAATAGTAATACTTACTTTTTGAAATTTTATAAATTTTATTTATCAAAATGGACTTCATTTTTGGATTCGGAATATCGAAACTAGCCTATTTTGAATTTTTGGTATTTTTCTGAGAACTTCTATTTTTTTATGAATAGTGAAAAATACTTAAAACAACTTTTTTAATCAAAATAATTTATTGTGATAAATTATACTATTTAGTGGTTTTAAAGTATAATTAGAATATATTTTTACCATTTTATCCAATGGTGGTCATTATAATTAATTTAACATTGAAATTGGACATAAACAATTGCCAATCTTTTGATATAAATTGGTTCTTAAAAACACGCTATTTGTTGAGACTGTGGGAATTAATTATAAAATTAATTAATTCAACTTATATGTTTGGAATTTTGTAAAATAGACATGATTTTTGAATTCTGAATATCAATTATAGCTTAGGGTGAAATTTTGGCATTGTTCTGAAAAACTTCAATTTTTGATGAATAGTGAAACCACTAAGTGGTAGTTAAATAACTGATTTTTCGTTTAAATGAAATATTACCACTTCTGTGATTTGATTTTCAAAAATCCGACATACATGGTTGTCATTAAGAAGTAAAATGTGGTTTAATGAGATTAAAATAATTTTTGGTGAGTAGTAACTTTTAAGTTCTTGATCGCGATTAGAGGTAATTAGTGTAGTTTAAGGTAAAAACAATGTTTTAATAATATGATATGAGCTTGACACTTGTCCTACTCCTATTGCATGAGTCATGGCCGACCAAGACAACCCATGGGTCAACTTGGGGACCCCATGGAGCCACTTTAGTTGGAAAATGACATTAATATATATTTATTTAATGTTAAAATTAAATTGACACAAACATGAGTTGTTTTAGTAAAACAGTTTTTAAGTGGGGTTACACAAGTCCAAATTTTGATTATAAATATTCATTAGAAATATAAAAAGATTTCCTACATCATAGTATTTTTTTATAATTTTTAGACATTAAATAAATTAAATTATTTATGACATCATGATGATGCAGCGATGACCTCATTATTTAACAATTTAAATAAAATGGAAAGATAATGTAAAATCCAAAGCGTACACTTGTCAAAAACCTATTGGATGAGTATATTTCGAACCCTTATAATCTTATCCTCGAATTATATAAGTGTGGGACCTCTAAAATCCGAAACTCATTTTATAATAAAGTGACTTTTCTTTACTTTCCAAGAGTGTCCCTCCTCTCCACTTATAAAAGGCCCCGACCTCTCCCACCTCATTTACACTTTCAAGCCATTTGGATCGGCCAACCTCTGCCCAAATACTCTCCCAACATCCCCCTCTTACTCCTAGAAGCCTCACTTTGGGCAGAACTCTTCCCAAGGAAGCCTTTGGCTCAAATCCAAAATAGTTACCCGATTTTGAGGTAATGTCTTCTCTAATGTTGTTTTGTTTTATTTTTCTTCTCCAACCCCATAAACTCTTTTTATTTATTTCTTTTGTAACAACACCAGTATCCTCAATATATTAGGATGTTGTTATAAGAAGGATTCGAGCTACACTTACACACACCTACATCTAATGGTTAAAGAACATACGGTTTCTGTGGATGGCGAATTTCTGCCTCACGAAACGATGATTGTTCAACACTCATATAACACCTTCAAAGGTGGCCATTAAGATGTAACTATTTTTATATATGATATATAATATGTTTATGTTTTAATTATGCTTCTGTATTTTTCATTTATGACATACTTTATGATTTCCATTATGGGTAAAACGCGATAATTTCATTTTAGGAAGTGCGGACTACCGCCCCCTCAAAGTGATTTGAATCGTTAATGCCATATGTGGGATGTATAAAGGATGGAGTAAATGGTATTATACACTATATTATATTGCAATTATATTATACATTTATATCATTATGATTTCGTTCCATTAAATATGAAATTGAAATGAAAGTAGCGTTCATGCATACGTACGGCTTACCGTCTCCATGAACGGTGCATTTCATTTCTTAACTCTAAATGTTACGTAATATTATAAATGAATGTATATAATGGATATATAAGATATATATATGACATATAAATCATGAATATAATTCTGGAGATAATGGATATTCTACCACATAAACAACTTGTAATTATAAGAAGTTTATTGTTGACTCAAGTACCAAAGATCGACAAAACGACCGTTATTAACTTAAATAATTACATAATGTTCATATCATTGTAATAAGTGATATAATAAGGATAATGAAATTGAAAATGGTTCTTAATAAAGTATATATAAACTCTAGTTTATTATTCAGGAGGTTAAAGAACGGTTGAGTCAAGTCAGACACGAGGTAAGGGAATTTCTTAACCCAATTTTCATTCTTTGGGTTAATCTCCTACTTTCAAATTATGTCATGATATTATTATGTCCTATATTGTATTTGTACATTATTTATGTGTACTTATAGTGAATACAAATTATAGATGTACTTTATTTAAAAAATGATCTTTTTAAGGACTTCGTCTCAATCCCCTTTCATTGAGGCATATCTGGTTTTAACTTTCTTTTATTTTGGTATTGAAAATGGTTTTGAAAGAGTTTTTATTATATCAATGTGTTGTATTGATATCTTGTGATTGAAATGTGGAAATTTTATGTTTCCTTTATGCATGTTTTATGTGATACTATTATGTTATGGTTTATGATATGTTTAAACCTATTCATATGAGGAATGCATTGGACTTAATAAGTGACGGGTGGAGCCTGCTATAGCTCCTAGATGCATCGGCAGGTCTCATGAGGCAAACTAGTGTCTTGGCACGAGGCCTTGACAAAATCTTATTTGTGGTCTTGGCACGAGGCCTTGGCTACGTGGTTATGATAGTCTGGCATTATGCATTCCATCATTATGAAAGTGGTTATTGATATTGCAAGTGATTATTCGACCAGTAGAATATCCATGTGAATAAGTAAATGGAATTATCTCATTTTACTTTTGCCATGTTATGTTGAAGTTCATGTTTAAAAGGCTTTTGTTTTAGTTATACATTACCTTAAATGTTAATGTTTATTTATTAAAGCTTCCGCATTATTGTTAGCCTTACTGAGCATCTGAGCTCACCCCTTTCAATATTTTAATATTTTCCAGGATGTGAAGAAGTATTTTATGAATGACCTGCAGGGATAGTCAGAAGAGGATATGAGTGTCGACTATGGAGACTTTGTTATTGTAGTTTTTCACTTTATGATGTAATGTAATGTTTACAAATGTATCTAGTGTTTCCAAGGCTACTAAACTAATCGGTCTTTCGAGACTTGATCTTTTGTGATCATGCCAATGTTACGAAGTAATGCACCAACTCTGGGTAGCTGGGGTTGGGGCGTTACAGTTGGTATCAGAGGCAGTTTAGTACTAACCTTAGAAGCTAGATGTAGATAAACTCTGATTAGAGCACATAGCCCGAAGATAGACTTTGAGGATTAGTATAGAAGAACTTCCTGGAATTTTGGTATCGTAGAGATGTTGTGAGTTTTCTGAGCAATACATCCCTGTCTGGATACGAGCAGGTAGAGGTGGCTCTGGCACAGATGTACCTAGGGGTAAAACCCGAAAACACCGCTTTGAGCTAGACTCAAACGGGAACTGGTGCACGACAACGGGCTTTGCTGCACTCTTGGTTACGACACTCCCGGGGGATTTTCTTAGGATAATTCTCATTTTCTTTACAAACCATTATGTAGGGTTTATGAGTATATACTTCTTCAAAGAAAACATTCTTATGATTATGGATTATATCCATAAACCATTCAATTTACATTAATTATTTTAAAAGTTTGGAATTATTCATTATAATTCATAAACTAACCTAGTTTATGTCATTGTATAGAAATGGCGCCCAGTAGAAGGAATGTGAACTCCAGCAATACGTATGATCCAAAGAGTAAGAAGGATCGTATCTTTCACGGTATTAAGCCAACATTTCTAAGGGAAATAGTCTCCCATGTGTTCTCAACATATGAAGAAATAGTATCATGTGTTAATAAGATAAGTAAAGAATTCTCTGAGTCCTATGGCTTTGAAGCGAAGCAAGAGACGAAAGGGATGGAAGAGAGAATGATGGATAAAGGGATGAGGGGAAAGAAGAATTTTCCAATATGTGGTAATTGTGGGAAGAAAAATCATGGAACTTGCCTAAAGGGAATGGGATTTTGTTATAAGTGTAGAGAAAAAGGACACAAAGTGTGTGACTGCAAGGGTAAGAAAATGGTTTCAAATGTACAATGCTTCTTCTGCAAGGATTGGGGACACTACGCAAACCAATGTCCAAATCATCAGAGTATGCCCCAAATGATGTTATTGGATAATAATCAAGTTATGATACTACCACAGATGAGGAGTAATGATTAGAGTTCTTATGTTGTTATTAAAGAATTTTGTAATTTGAGTGTTGTATCAATGATGTACTGGTTATAATAATTATGGAGTATATAAGGATTGTACTGCAGTACTATTTCATCAAGGACTTGAGATTGTGTGGAACCAAGAAAAGTGACTCCACAGTAGGTTAAATTTTTGGAAAATATATGGTTGAGAGAAAGATAAACCATAATATGGTTCTGATACCGAGATAGTGATTTTGGAATAAGACGTGATTGATTTGGATAAATTATATTGGATATTCTTAACTTCCTTGAAACTGATTGATGATTTGTATACATTTTTGGATAGAAGGAGTATATCTAGTATTCTATAAGGAATAAGGGATCATGGTAATTCAGTATGTTTAAAAAGAATACATGATGAAGGTGTTCACATGTTGTTACATGGAAAAAAGGATCTTCATTATGTTTACCTTCCTTATAAAATTTGGACTGTGAGTTGGACAGAAGTATTTTGGATAACTATAAAGGTTGGAATGGATTAAGTTGATCTTTGGATAGTATTGTTTAAGGTTAAAAAATTTATGAAGATTATTTTTGGAATATTATAATACTATAGTTTTAGGAAAAGGACAACCTGCAGGGTGGGGAATAACCTGTCGCGTCGGACAAAGCTGCAGGAATCGAACCCACAACCATAGTGCGACAAGCCTTTATTTCCTACCACTAGCCTACAGGAAGTCCCTGGTTATTACAAAATAGTTTTACTAATCTAAATGGTATGTGTTAACATTTGGAACCTTATACAATTAGGATAAATAGAATATTTTTGAGTTCCGTTACCATTTGGAGTAAAAGTTGGGTTTGTGGTAAAAATTTATTAACGAATGAAAGTATACATAACAAGTATGTATATTCCCTTACGTTCTTAGTAAATCTCCTAAATAAATTCCTCAACATTATAAAAGGTAACTTAAAACAAAAATGTTGTCGGTTAACTTTTCCAAATGGGGATTCAATGACCGTTTAACCAATCACAAGTTTGTGATTTTCTTGTAGTTAAACTTTCTCCTAATCTTGTTTTCTATAACTCTCCATCATACCTTGATGGTTTGTTTCTCCTCCATATCCATATTTTCATAGAATCCTAGAATGGGCTATATCGGGTGACCTTTGTACTTATCTTGCTTTCTTTTAATGTTATATATTTATTAACCTTATTTCCGATGTGGGTGTTCCACAAAGGTATTTTCAATTTTCAACCTTTTATTTTCAAAGAAAATTTTCAAATTGCGAGGACGCAATTTATTGAAGGAGGGGATAATGTAACACCCCAAGCTTCCACGGTACGTTTCACTTCGAATAATGCAATAGCGTGTGTTGTACGCAACCTCGAGCTCTAACACACACCACAAAGAATTAAACTAGCCGTTGTGAATAGTAATACCTACTTTTTGAAATTTTATAAATTTTATTTATCAAAATAGACTTCATTTTTGGATTCGGAATATCGAAATTAGCCTATGTTGAATTTTTGGTATTTTTCTGAGAACTTCTATTTTTTTATGAATAGTGAAAAATACTTAAAACAACTTTTATAATCAAAGTAATTTATTGTGATAAATTATACTATTTAGTGGTTTTAAAGTATAATTATAATACATTTTTACCATTTTATCCAATGGTGGTCATTAGAATTAATTTAACATTGAAATTGGACATAAACAATTGCCAATCTTTTGATAAAAATTGGTTCTTAAAAACACGCTATTTGTTGTGACAGCGGGAATTAATTATAAAATTAATTAATGCAACTTATATGTTTGGAATTTTGTAAAATAGACATCATTTTTGAATTAGGAATATCAATTATAGCTTAGGGTGAAATTTTGGCATTGTTCTGAAAAACTTCAATTTTTGATGAATAGTGAAACCACTAAGTGGTAGTTAAATAACTGATTTTTCGTTTAAATGAAATATTACCACTTCTGTGATTTGATTTTCAAAAATCCGACATACATGGTTGTAATTAAGAATTAAAATGTGGTTCAATGAGATTAAAATAATTTTTGGTGAATAGTAACTTTTAAGTTCTTGATCGCGATTGGAGGTAATTAGTGTAGTTTAAGGTAAAAACAATGTTTTAATAATATGATATGAGCTTGACACTTGTCCTACTCCTATTGGATGAGTCATGGCCAACCAAGACAACCCATGGGTCAACTTGGGGACCCCATGGAGCCACTTTAGTTGGAAAATGACATTAATATATATTTATTTAATGTTAAAATTAAATTGACACAAATATGAGTTGTTTTAGTAAAACAGTTTTTTAGTGGGGTTACACAAGTAAAAATTTTGATTATAAATATTCATTAGAAATCTAAAAAGATTTCCTACATCATAGTATTTTTTTTATAATTTTTATACATTAAATAAATTAAATTATTTATGACATCATGATGATGCAGCGATGACCTCATTATTTAACAATTTAAATAAAATGGAAAGATAATGTAAAATCCAAAGAGTACACTTGTCAAAAACCTATTGGATGAGTAGATTTCGAACCCTTATCATATTATCCTCTAATTATATAAGTGTGGGACCTCTAAAATCCGAAACTCATTTTATAATAAAGTGGTGTTTCTTTACTTTCCATGAGTGCCCCTCCTCTCCACTTATAAAAGGCCCCCACCTCTCCCACCTCATTTACACTTTCAAGCCATTTGGCTCGGCCAACCTCTGCCCAAATACTCTCCCAACATCCCCCTCTTACTCCTAGAAGACTCACTTTGGGCAGAACTCTTCCCAAGGAAGCCTTTGGCTCAAATCCAAAAGAGTTACCCGATTTTGAGGTAATGTCTTATCTAATGTTGTTTTGTTTTATTTTTCTTCTCCAACCCCATAAACTCTTTTTATTCATTTCTTTTGTAACAACACCAGTATCCTCAATATATTAGTATGTTGTTATAAGAAGTATTCGAGCTACACTTACACACACCTACATCTAATGGTTAAAGAACATACGGTTTCTGTGGATGGCGAATTTCTGCCTCACGAAACGATGATTGTTCAACACTCATATAACACCTTCAAAGGTGGCCATTAAGATGTCACTATTTTTATATATGATATATAATATGTTTATGTTTTACTTATGCTTCTGTATTTCTCATTTATGGCATACTTTATGATTTCCATTATGGGTAAAACGCAATAATTTCATTTTAGGAAGTGCGGACTACTGCCCCCTCAAAGTGATTTGAATCGTTAATGCCATATGTGGGATGTATAAAGGATGGAGTAAATGGTATTATACAATATATTATACTGGAATTATATTATACATTTATATCATTATGATTTCGTTCCATTAAATATGAAATTTAAATGAAAGTAGCGTTCATGCGTACGTACGGCTTACCGTCTCCATGAACGGTGCATTTCATTTCTTACCTCTAAATGTTACGTAATATTATAAATGAATGTATATACTGGATATATAAGATATATATATGACATCTAAATCATGAATATAATTCTGGAGATAATGGATATTCTACCACATAAACAACTTGTAATTATAAGAAGTTTATTGTTGACTCAAGTACCAAAGATCGACAAAACGACCGTTATTAACTTAAATAATTACATAATGTTCATATCATTGTAATAAGTGATATAATAAGGATAATTAAATTGAAAATGGTTCTTAATAAGGTATATATTAACTCTAGTTTATTATTCAGGAGGTTAAAGAACGGTTGAGTCAAGTCAGACACGAGGTAAGGGAATTTCTTAACCCAATTTTCATTCTTTGGGTTAATCTCCTACTTTCAAATTATGTCATGATATTATTATGTCCTATATTGTATTTTTACATTATTTATGTGTACTTATAGTGAATACACATTATAGATGTACTTTATTTAAAAAAAATGATCTTTTTAAGGACTTCGTCTTAGTCCCCTTTCATTGAGGCATATCTGGTTTTATACACAAATTTCGTTTATACGGTGTATAAACCCCTTTGACTTTTACGTTTATTCAAAAGGAATCTTTTTTATACGAAGCGTTTTACTAAATGACAAAAAGGGAATGTTTTTCTTTCCGTACTTATGCGGCGACAATGACTTCTCCACCGCCGTGACCATTATTTGAGTTTCGGCTTCCTCTACAAGCAATCATTTTTTTTAATGAAAAATAAATACAAAGTTTTAACTTTCTTTTATTTTGGTATTGAAAATGGTTTTGAAAGCATTTTTATTATATCAATGTGTTGTATTGATATCTTGTGATTGAAATGTGGAAATTTTATGTTTCCTTTATGCATGTTTTATGTGATACGATTATGTTATGGTTTATGATATGTTTAAACCTATTCATATGAGGAATGCATTGGACTTAATAAGTGACGGGTGGAGCCCGCTATAGCTCCTCGATGCATCGGCAGGTCTCATGAGACAAACTAGTGTCTTGTCACGAGGCCTTGACAAAATCTTATTTGTGGTCTTGGCACGAGGCCTTGGCTACGTGGTTATGATAGTCTGGCATTATGCATTCCATAATTATGAAAGTGGTTATTGATATTGCATGTGATTATTCGACCTGTAGAATATCCATGTGAATAAGTAAATGGCATTATCTCATTTTACTTTTGCCATATTATGTTGAAGTTCATGTTTAAAAGGCTTTTGTTTTAGTTATACATTGCCTTAAATGTTAATGTTTATTTATGAAAGCTTCCGCATTATTGTTAGCCTTACTGAGCATCTGAGCTCACCCCTTTCAATGTTTTAATTTTTTCCAGGATGTGAAGAAGTATTTTTTGAATGACCTGCAGGGATAGTCAGAAGAGGATATGAGTGTGGACTATGGAGACTTTGTTATTGTAGTTTTTCACTTTATGATGTAATGTAACGTTTACGAATGTATCTAGTGTTTCCAAGGCTACTAAACTAATCGGTCTTTCGAGACTTGATCTTTTGTGATCATGCCAATGTTACGAAGTACTGCACCAACTCTGGGTAGCTGGGGTCGGGGCGTTACATCTCCGGATGAGTACCGCGGGTCTGCACTGTCACACAGGTAGTGCTCCGTCCGCCATGGGTCTGCACCCAAACAAGGTAGTGCTCCGTCCACTGGGCTAGTCGACTCACTCCAAGTCGAGTCGGTCAAGCAGTCGTCAGGTCTCAATCGCCTACACGGTCTCCGTACTGCGTACGCTTGTCTCTGGGAGGGTCCGCTCCACGAGCTATAGGTCGATACTCCAAGTATCTCAAATTCCCACGAAGAAGTATCTCAAAGGACCGCCTCGTCATAGGGGTCCCAACGCAACAGACGGCGTGTCAATCGGACGCCCGGTCTGTGAGTTATTAGATTTTTCATCTCAGGGGCCCGGTTGGTTTCGTGAGCAAACCAACCCAGCCGTATCTCAATTGTACCCCTAACTCTCATAGGGTATACTCATAGGGACCGTTTCTCAACGATATCACCAACGTCGCTGACGGTTCGTCAAGCGGACGTCTGGTATGAAAGATAACAGCTTTTCCGTTCCAAGGGCCCGGTTGGATTTCGGGTACAATCCAACCCGGCCACTATCCAACAGCAACCAAAACTCGGGCTAAGTATGCCAAAATTTCCGTCTCATCAAGAGGAATCCAACGAGACAGACGGCGCGTCAATCGGACGCTCGGTCTGTGAGTTATTGGCTTTTTCGTTCTAGGGGCCCGGTTGGTTTCATGAGCGAACCAACCCGACCGCACTCCAACGGAATCCAAACCTTGAGTGGAGTAAGCAAAAAAGATCCGTCTCACTTAGAGTAATCTATCAAAGTCGACGGCACGTCAATCGGACGTCCGGAGCACAAGATATAAGTGTTTCCGCTCCGAGGGCCCGGTTGGTTTCGTATCCGAACCAACCCGGCCGAACCCAAAGTGTTCTAAAACTTTGTGTGTGATATACTGAAACGACCGTCTCGATCCAAGGATCTCATCGCCGCTAATGGTGCGTCGATCAGAGGTCTACAGCTCAATATATGGGCGAAAGACCGTAGACGGTCCGAAAACAGGGGTTTCGGGCCCGGACCGACCCGGTCTGAGACCCACCCGGTCGGCCCGAACCCTGGTCCGGGTCGGCCCGGCCCGGCGCGGCCCAGCCCGGCCGGCGACCAGGCACCAGCTGGCTCGGCCAAGCGGTCGAGCCGTTCCGGCTCGTGGGGTGGGTGTTTCCCCCCCAGTTTCCCTGTAATCGTCGCCCCATTAATGGGGTCGCTTGCTTGGCCGGCCGAGGGAATTAATTCCCCCGGTTTTCCCTTTGTCCGGCCGGCCCGCACCGGCCGGCCGGTTCTGCCAACAAGGACCGGCGACGGCCGGTCCTTCCTCCTTCGCCGACACTGGCGGCCCGGAACCAGCCGCGGCCTGGTTCATCCAGTGCGGTGCGACGGCACTGCGCCCCTCCGCTGCGGGCCCGCTCCGGCCGCGGTGTCTTCGGTTTTCATTGACGCGGCGTGAAGGCGTCGCGTCCTTTTTCAACTTCACGGCGCGGCGCGACGGCGCCGCGCATTACTTGTCGTACAATCTCGCGTGGTATGATGGCACCACGCCATTCCGTCCCAACCAAATTAGAAACAACATTCAAATTGGAGGAGGGTGGGCCGTGTTTGTGCGGTCTGGCCCCCTCTCGTTAATTGATAGCAACTGGTCGTAAATTCACAAAGGAAAAAAAGTATAATTCATGAACGAAATAATTAAATATTTAAACCCCTACCTTGAGCGTAGCTAGAACAGGGGTTCGCCGCGGAAAACGACGTCGTGAGGTGAAGCTCCGTAAGTTGACGGAGAACGCCCGAGGAGGAAGTGGCGTCTCCTTTTTGTTGACACAGGAAGAAGATCGAAAGAGGGTGCATCGTCGATCTTCGGAAACACACCGGTTGTGAAGAGGAGAAGAGACGGCATGTCGATCTCTTCTTACGGTGATGGCATTCTTCATCGAAGTCTTGGTGTTCTTCGTGATGAAGATGAAGAGCTCTCTCCTCAATTGTCCACACACAAAATCCAACCAAAATAAAATAAGGCTCACCCTTATTTTATTAACTTAAGCCACAATTCAAAAATTCAAAACCTAAATTAAATAATTGAATTGGGTGTTGGCATACTTAATGAGAGGAGAGGTAAAGTCACCCAATTAATGGGAAGTTAAAAAGTTATAAGAGTTACACAACTTAAGTGGGGGGTTAAGAGGAGTTAGGGAGTTAAGGGATTTGAAAAGGTGGGGGCTCGTGTGGGCCCCACCACACCTTTAATCCACTCAAGAAAAACTAACAAACAGTGGGTCCCACTCTAACTCCTACACTTAGGTTCTAACTCATGGAAAGGGAAATAAAATTCTTAACGAATATTTTATTTCACTAACACTTAATCCACAAATTAAAACAACTCATAAAGAGCAAACCCAACTCCAGGAAAGGCGTTCCTAAGCAATTACCGGTGCTACGGTTCCATCGGTGCCCTCGGAATTCGATTCCGAGCACCGGTTCAAAAGTTAGAAATTCACGCTCGTTCGTTCACTAAACGTACCCGAGCTAAACTTCGAATAGAAATTCTGGGCACACCGGGCTTCGGAATCAAGCGCCATCAGAAACTGCGTTCTTGTAAAATTCCAAAGAAAATTAAGAAAAAAAATTCCTTGAAATTTCTGGGTCTTTATAGAAGTTTCTACCAATGCATGAAAGATACATTGGTGGATGGAGGTGACGCACGGTGGTGGTCCGTGGTGGGTATAGTTGAGGCGGTGGAGGCGGATGCAGCGGTAGACCAAGTGAGACTATAGTGGTTGGACAGGATTGGTGAAGGATGCAGACACGGCAGTAGAGGTGACAGATGCAGGACAGAAGTGGCGGATGTGGAATGGGTTAAATCTAGGTTAGACCGGCGAGTCAGATCCAGGTTGGGCCAGCGGGTCAGATCTAGGTGGGGCCAGCGGGTTGGATCCAGGTTAGGCTAGTGGATCGGATCTAGTTCAGGTCAACAAGTCGAATTCGGATCAAACTAGTATCTCAGATTCAGGTTGGGTTGGTCCTTGGTTAGATCTAGGGAAATCGGGGTGATCCCCATTATGTTCGACCTCAATGATCGACCATAGTAGTTGACCATGGTGAGGTTGTAGCTCGAGTTCTACGAGCGCAGTGACCGCACAGCTAGATTATAGGCAGTCGACCACAACGGTCAACTGCTGTGGCCGATCAGGCATGGAAAGTGGATTGACCATGAAGGTCAATCCACAAACATCCAATCCATGTGATTGGTGGACCAACCACGGTGGTAGGTTCGCAAACCCTAGTAGGTCTGCGGGAAGCTTCGTTCAAACGGTCATAACTTCTAAATAGAGCGTCCAATCGATACATCATCTATGATGTTGTAACCCTAACATTGAGACAGTCATTTTGAGACCAAAGGTGGGTTTTTAGTTTGGACCAGTATAAGTTTATTTCATTCCCTTGGTCATTTCCTTGAGTGTATGGTGAGGTATTACATCCACATCACTAGATTGTAATCACCTCTAGAAGCTGAGTCTCAGATAGAGTTTTGTAATCCCTCTATGATAATGGAGTGTGATACTATATCATCCCTAGTTGAGTTTGTGGAATTAGTGTGACCTCCTTGAGCTGGGTTTTGATCCTCCCTCTAGAGGGTTGTATCGGTAAGGTTTGTGGAATCATTGGTATATGATCCCCTATGTAGCGGCTTAATCCAGATTGGCTATGTGGTGTCTCCCAATGGTTTTGGGTGGGACCCCCTCTATGTGTATCATAGTATTCTCAGACCATTATGTTCTCTTTGAGTAGGGCCCAAATGAGTTAGACCTCTTCATTGAGTGTCTCTGATGATATCCTAGCTCGAGGAGTGAGTTCTCCCGGAATGATTGTTTCTTCGAGGAGGATCATGTGGCTAGAAGTTGGTTATGACCACCTGATGGTGTGGTATCTCTCTTGTTTATATCTGGGTTTTTATGCTACTTGTATCTTTTATACATTGATACATATTGTATTGATCTGAATATACTTGATGTTTTTGTATAGTTTTTTTGTTGTTTCTTAATTAGTATTGTTATACTCACCCATGCACAAGCTTTTCTCACATGTGTCATGTCATATGCAGATGGAGGCTCTTTTGATGGTGTCCTAGGAGGACTGAGAGTATGTGGAGCATAATTGTAGCTTGAAAGACCAAGGTGTTTATTGGGAGCATACCTTTGACTTAGTCCCCACCCTTGAAGCAGGTTTGACTTCTACAGTTTCAGTTATACTTGTGTTACAAACTCTTGTGGTGGGATTTTATTTGGCTCGGTTTACTTTTCATTTACTTCCTATTGTACACTAGTTGTGGGATTTTAGTTTTATGCATGCATTCTATCATTTTTTTACAATTCATAATTTTATGGCTTGGAGATGTGTGTGTGTGTGTGTAGGTACTTTAGGCTAATGCCTCCCATTTGTGGAAAATGGCTACTTGGTGCTAGTCACAAGCCCCTGGACTATCAAAGGTTGTTTTGGGGTATTCATGGCAAGGGCTCCTTTGGGACGGGTCATGATAGAGTGATATCGGAGTGAGGTTGGTTTGGGATAACAGTGTTAAGTGTTTTGATTTTAGATTTAAGGCCAGGGACTCTAGTTTTAGTGTGGAGGCCAACGTATCCATACACAAGGACTCTGAACACCTTCTTTTCAACTTGGTACATGAGAACATTGGTTACAAGAAAAAACCATAGTAAATTCATCATATAGAAATGGTTGTTTTATCCATATATTTATTTAGTTAGCTCACCATATATATTCTTTTGGTCGTGTTACATCTTGTTTTATTTCAATATGCCTCTACATAGATATATTTAGGATTTTACCACATGATCATGATGATAATCCTCTTAGTGATGAGGCATCGATACAGGGGCATGTACCAGAGAGAGAAACTTTGGGTGGTTTATAATCTATACCACCACCTATCAAGAAGCAGCTACTACCAACACTACCCGATGAGGATGCACACAGGCTAAGTTCATTGCATTAGTTTCAAAGGCAGCAACCTCCCAGGATTTAGAGTTAACTAGACCCCCAGATGGATAAGTATTGGATAGAGGTAGTTAATCATGTTTTCCGCATTATGAGGACGTATGTCGATCAGATGGCAGTCCTTTCCAGCATTATTCTTCAGTAATATGATGGGTGATGGTGGATATTTGTGACTCATTCACATGACGACACAACTATCTTCCAGATATACTTTGATCATCTCTTTAAAGATGAGATCTATTTGGTCATGTAGTGATCGGTACACATACAGTATCTTCTACATCTATAGTAGAGCAATATGACCATGGTTAGGTATTCATCGAATTTTACTGATCTTTCACGCTACTCCTTGGACATATTATGATATCAGTTCTTCAGGGATTGCACATTCAATCTGAGCTTACGCTAGGACATCAGGGAATTAGTGGTCCCCCTTAGCATTTCTACCTATGTTGGGGTTCTTGAGTGAGCCCTGTTAGTGGAACGTTTTCTAGAAGAGAAAATTCCAGTGGTGGGAGCTAACAGTGTCCACCTGGTAGCTGATACCTCAACAATAGGTAGCTGATTTCAGTCAAATAGATCCAAGAAGGTCATACTATTTAGGAGGTGATCCTTAGATTCAAGTTCAATGGTGTAGGAATCCCATCGTGGCTCAAATCAACCAAGGGATAGATGGTGTTTCTCATGCAATGGTCTGGGACATCTGGTATGAGATTGCCTAACCCATCATATAGCTGGTCAGGAGATGGTCGAGGGACCGCCTAGATAGAGATATAGACAGTAGAAGGGTGGTTTGTAGGGTGGTGGTCATGGCGGAGGGTTCATCAGGGATGTAGGAGGTGGTCATAGGTTCAACCTATTACGACCACCACCCCTAGGTGGTCGATGCTAGGATTAGAGAGTCGGTGGATAAGGATGAGTCTAGCTACAGGCTATGTAGTCTTATGACCCCGAGGATCTAGGGATGATACAAGGTATGATCTATGTCTTTTCTACCTTAGATTCAGTATTGATGGACACATGTTCTAGTCATTCTTTTCTTTTCATGAATCTTGTTCGGGACTCGGAGATTCCAGTTGAACCATTAACTTGACCCTTACACTTAGAGACTCCTACTAGAGGATACGTGATGATCACACACTAGTTCCAAAAGTGTGGACTAACTCTTTGAGTTGATAGTTTCAGTTGGTATATCTTGGTATCAGTGTTGAGGCCTTATGACATCATTCTTGGTAAAGACTGGTTATCCATAGTTCATGCTCAGATTTATTGTTTTAGGTGAAGATTGCAGTGTTTCTTCATTTATGGGACCATGTTTTTCTTTATTGGTGAAAAGAAAATCCATTCAGTATAGGATGGACTCACACATAGGAGGGTGTAACCGATTACTAATCAGTTGGCTAGCCTGACCCTCTATGCAGTGGATGTTATGAGCCCTCAATTTCTTGTAGTGGTGGAAGAGTATAATGATGTCTTTCTTAAATATGTTCTAGATTTAGATCCACACAGAGAGATATACTTATGCATTTATCTACACCCCAGTATGGCACCGATATCTACACATGCATATCGGATGTCTCCTGCAGAGCTTCGTGAGCTGAGGGTACAGTTCGAGTACTTGTAGAGGAAGGGATTCATGAGACCCAGTGTTTTACCCTAGATTGCCCCAGTTTTATTTGATAAGAAGTAAGATGAAATCCTGAGGTTATTTGTGTATTTACAATGCTTAAACTAGGTGTTCGTGAAGAAAAGGTATCCACTATCGATGCTCGATAACCTGTTTTATTAGTTGAATGGGGAACAGTGGTTCTCGAAGATTGACCTTAGATCAGGAAATCACAAGTTATGAGTACTGGATGAGGATATCCTGAAGATGAAATTTAAATGTCATTATAGTCACTATGAGTACTTGGTGATGTTGTTTGGTGTGAGGAACACCCCAATAGTGTTCATGGGACTCATGAACTGGATCTTTCAGTCCTACTTAGACCGGCTCATGGTGGTCTTCACTGATGACATCTTACTATATTCGGCATCTGAGGAGGAGCATACAAGACACTTAAGAATGATCTTAGACACTCTATGAGATAACCATCTTTATGGAAATATCTCTAGGTAGTAGTTATGTATTTTAGAGGTCTATTTTTGGGACATGTCATGTCATAGGTAAGAGTTGTAGTGGATCCAGTGAAGGTTCAGATAGTGCTTGATTGGTATCCACCCCAGAGCATTCCCGAGGTGCATAGTTTCCTTGGATTGGCAGGGTACTATATGATGTTTTTAATTAACTTCTATAGAGTGGAATCACCCTTAATATCTTTGAGATGGAAGGGGAAACCTTTCATGTGGACAGAAAAGTGTTAGCAGTGCTTTCAAGAGCTGAGGTAGAGGTTGATGAGCACTCCCATCTTGAGGTTACTAGAGGAAGGTGTCGAGTACGTGGTGTTCTATGATGCATCAGGGATGAGGCTTTTTATTTTATTGATGTGGAGGAAAGTGTTGACTGCCTATGGTTCATAGAATTTATGACCACATGAGTAGAACTATGCGACCCATGATCTTGAGTTAGTAGTGGTAGTCTTCTCTTTGAAGATGTGGAGACACTACCTAATGGGTGAGTAGTTTTTTTCAACTCTTATCACAAGAGTACCAAGTATATATTCTCTTAAAAAGTTCTTAAATTGAGTCAGAGGTGATGGCTAGAGTTCCTCTAGGATTATGACTTTAAGATTTTCTATACTCCTGGGAATGGGAATGTGTTGGCAGATGCTCTTAGCAGAAGATCCAATTCGTAGTTTCTGAAAGAGGCATTAGATAAATTTGCCTCATTATATATATCCTTTATAGATAGAGGTGTAGAAAATTACCTCTAGTTGATGGTTTTAACCCCTCCACTCTTACAGTGAATTAGGGAGGCACAAATTGGGGATACCGATAGTTAGACCTTACAGGATAAGATTTCCATAGGGCATGCTCTTGATGGATATTCAAAAGGTGGGGAGCACATTGTTCTTTTAGATTACACATGATGGAACCAGTGACATTGCGGGAGGAGGTTTTGAGGAATTTTCATACATACCCTTTTCCAATACATCCAGGTGTGGCATAGATGTACCAGGACATCCAACACTTGTTTTGGTGTCCAGGGATGAAGAAAGGAGTTACAGAGTTTGTTTCTCAATGCCTTACTTGTCATCAAGTGATGTCTAAGCACCAGGTTCCAGTGGGTTTATCTCAACCCCTTGAGGTTCCATAATGTAATTAGGATGGGATATATATGGTCTTCATGATGGTCTTACCATGTACGTCCATGGGACACAATGTCATGTGGGTGATTATTGATCGACTCACCAAGTTAACCCACTTCCTAGTTATCTGAAATTAGAGTTCAGTAGAGATATTGGGATTCCTCTGCGTGCATGATATATTTCTACTCCAAGGAGTAACATCGATGATTGTTTCTGATCATGATGCTCTCTTTACATCCTGAATGTGGAAGGGATTACAGGTGGCATTTGGGGCCTATTTATGCTTGAGCATAGTGTTCTACCCATTGAATAATGGAAAGACTGAGTAGACCATTCAGGTTCTAGAGGAAAAGCTATAAACATTCATGTTAGACTTTGGTCAAAGTTGGGAGGATCACCAACCACTGGTGGAGTTTGCATATAACAACAACTACCATTCCCCCATTAGTATGGAACTATTTTAAGCTTTGTATGGGAAAACCTACAGGCCACCACTTTGCTGGATTCACTTGGGAGAGTCAACACTCATGGGCCTAGAGTTGATGAAATCTACTATAGAGAAATTAAAGATCATCTAGGAAAAGATGAAGACTGCACAGATCCATCAGAAGTCTTATGCTAATAGGCGTTAGAGGCCTTTTGAGTTCTCGGAATGATATCATGTATTCCTTTGGGTTTCACCTCGATGGGTATTATATAGATTTTTCCAGGGTTTCAATCTATCTCCAAGGTTAATCAGCCCTTTCCAAATTCTACATAGAGTTGGTGAGGTGGAATACCACTTATCTCTACCTTCGCAGTTAGACCGGGTATACGTCATCTTCCACGTGTCACAGTTGAGGAGGTACATGCATGACCCATCGCACATTATTGATTGGGGTGAGCTGGACATCAATACTGGAGAGGCTTTTGTTAAGTACCCATTGTATATCGAGGATTAGTATTAGAGGATACTTAGATGGTGATTTATTCCTTTGGTGCACATTTTGTGGTAGCATATGAATCTTTAGAAGAACACATAGAGCAGGAGGCTCAGATTCATGCTCAGTACCCCCATATACTTCATTTTTATACTTTCAAGGATGTAAATCCCCAAGGTGGGTAGAATTTAACATCTTGTATTTTCTATGTATTATTTTTAGATATTATATGGATTATTTTTGAGACCATGTGCTAAGACGGCGTGTGATTATGAGACCTGGTTTTCTCAGAACAAATGTTTGAAAAGTATTAAAATATTTAATAGCACACACACATACTTTTCTGGAAAAAGAAGAATAACTATTAAACGAGTTCCCATATAATAAATCCAAGGGAACCGTTGAGTTCATAATATCATATTTACCCTATGCATAACCTAACTTTGGTCAGTGCGTGTAATTTGTGAAAATTTTATCACAGGCATGAAACGAATAAAAATAATTTAATAAAATTATTTTAATTTAGTTATTGATGTGGTGAGGTAATTTATCCTTTAATAAAAAAATTTAGAGATCTAGGTCTAGCCTCATAACCCTGGAATTCTTTAGATACATTGGAGAGAGAACCTATATATGATCCTTATGACAAACGACGATGAAACCTTGGATCAACGATCGGTGCACACCAATCTTGACGGATCTCACCAACAACGATGATGCAGCAACCATTCTTCATCAGAAAATGGTTTGAATCAAGTTAGGGTTTGTAATTTAATTCTTTCTTCCATGTTCTTTATTCCTATAATGAATGTGGACAAATCAATGAATAGATTATCCAACGGGTCGATCGTATTTGCGGGATGGGATTATTTTACGAGTTTATTAGGATTAATTTTATTTGTTTTTCTAAACCAAAATCCTTTATTCTTGATTTTTGGACAAGAACACTTTTCCAACAATGATAAACCTTTTTTCATGTGCATTTTCTTCCACTATTCTTCATAGTTAGATCTCCATGGTCCCAGGTTAATGTTGTTGGGTGGTTCTGAACTCGAGAAGACCCCAGGATTTGAAGCAAATCGACAATCGAGGTTAGATTAGTATAGATTAAGACACAAGGAGCTCATATCTAGAACCATTTCAATTTTCAAGCATCTAAGGAGGCATGGTGGTCTACTTAAGGGGGAATCGATATGCGATAGTGGCGTCAGCGGCTGGAGGAGGCATGCGGTGGTGGTCCACGGTGGGTGTGGCAAAGCTGGTGAGGCCAGCGAAGGCGGACATGGTGGGCGGCCACGTGAAACAATGGTGGGTGTCTAGGATTGTAGGTGCGTATAGATGTGGCGGAAGATGTAGTAGGAAGGCGGTGGATGTGGAACATGTCGAATATGGGTCGAACCAGCGGGTCGGATCCACGATGGTCCAGTGGGTCAGATCCAAGTTAGGTCAGTGGGTCAGATTCAGATTGGGAAACTGGGTCAGATTCAGGTCATGTTGGACCCAGGTCAAATCTGGGGAAATCGAAGTGTATCCCCATTGTGGTCGACCACAACGGTCGACCGTAGTCCCGCGATAGGTCAAGCTACCGTGAGTGCAGTGACCATGTGTCCAGTCTGTGGGTGGTCGACTGTGGTGGATGGTCAAGCATGACAGGTGGACTGATTTTGATGGTCAGTCCATAGGCAGATGGCCCATGTGGTAGGTGTACCGATTTCATTGGTAAGTGGAATAACTGTGGTGGTCGGTGGACCGACTGCGGTGGTAGGTCTGCAGGCTCCAGCGGGTCTATGGGTAGCTTTGTTCAAATGGTCAAAACTTCTAAACAGAGTGTCCAATTAATGATCTATCTGCAGCATTGAGACCCTAATGTTGAAAAAATCATTTTGAGGCCAATGGTGGGGTTTTTTTTTGGACCAATATAGTTTTATTTTGTTCCCTTAGTCCTTTACTTGAGGGTACAGTGCGACATTACATCCACATCATTAAATTGTAATCCCCTTTAGAGGTCGAGTCTCAAATAGAGTTGTGGCATCCCTCTGCAAGACTCGAGTGCAATCCCATATCATCCCTAGTGGAGTTTGTGTAATACTAATGACCTCATTGATTAGGTAATTGATCCATTATCTAGAGATTTGTATCAGTAGGGTTTGTGGAATCATTGGCATATGATCCCATATGAAGCGGGTTGATCCAAATTGGGTTCATGGTGTCTCCCAATAGTTCTAGATGTGACCCCTTCTATGTGAATAATAGTCTTATCATACTAGTAAATTATATTTTGTAGGGTACCAAATGATCTAGTCCTATTCATCAAGTGTCTTTGATGATATCATGACTCAAGGAGTGAGTTCTCTCAGAACAAGCATTGCTTTATGAAGAATCATGTGGCTGGATGTTGGTTATGACCGCCTGATGGTGTGGTATATCTCCCAATTATATCTGGGTTTTTGTGCTTATTATATCTATGATACATTGATACTTCTTGTATTTATCTAACTATACTTTATGCATCATGTTTAGTGTTTTTTGGGTGTTCAACTGAGTATTGTTATACTCACCTCTGTATAAGCTTTTCCCGCACATGTTGAGTCTTGTGCAGACGGAATCCCTTTTGATGGTGTCCTAAGAGGATGGGGAGTGGGTGGAGCATAGCTAGAGCTTTGAAGACTGAGGTGTTTACTGGGAGTGTACCTTTTACTTAGTCCTCACCCTTAGAGAAAGTTGGAGATGTACAATTTCAATTAGACTTGTGTTTTAGACTCTTGTGGTGGGATTTTATTTGTCTTGAATTACTTTTCCTTTACTTATTATTGTACTCTGGTTGTGGGATCTTAGTTATAGGAATTCATTCCATAAGTTGTTTTAAATTGCAGTATTTTATGGCTTGGGGATGTGTGCGTGTGGACAAGTACTTTAGGCTAATGCCTCCCATTTGTGGGAAATGCCTACTCGGTGCTAGTCACCAAACTATGGCCTATCGGAGGCAAGATTAGGGTAGTCACAGTATGGGTCCCTCTAGGACAGGTCATGAAAAAATTCATAATTCTAGACAATTAAACATACTGTCGAGTCCTTATGTCAAGAAATCTAAATATTGTCGAGGCCTTGTGCCAAGACATCTATATAAATGGGTAGGGAATCAGCCAAAACCCAATCTAGTTTGTCTCATGAGACTAATCGATGCATTGAGGGGCTATATAATTATATGCCCCACTCATCAAATAATAAGTCCAATAAAATCCTAATATGAAGGGGTGAAACATAATCAATATAAACATTCGTATTGAAAAATATCATACGAAATGTTAACAATTACCCTAATTAATAAACATAATTAAAAACCATCAGGAGTAAAATGAATTATATTAATATAGTACATCCATATTCAAGTACATCATAAACCATATGGATAAATAATAAGGATGGTATAATTGGATTATACCCCCATTAATGAATAAGTTGCATAAAATGTTGCCTTTTTAGAGGGAAAATGATTTTAAAATATCATTTAGAACATTCCTTGAATAAAATAACCTTTATTTGAAAATCACCCTTTTATTTTAAAAATATAAAATTCATAAAATATTGTTAAAATCCTTCTCTTTAAAAATAACTTTTAAAGACTAATAATTTTTGAAATATTAAGAAAAAAAATTCATTAAAAAGTACTTTTTAAAATTTCAAAGGAAGATTTAATGAAATGATGTACATGACGGTGGGTAATTCTGTATATGTCATACAGGTTAAAAATAACATTACTTTTTCACTTTAAAAAAGTTATAAAAGTGTCTTGTTCGGAAAATGACAAGAAGATTCATTTTAAAATATTTTAAAAAAAATTAAAACATGGATAAAAATTTCTTTAATAAATCATTTAGATAATTTGAAAACATTTTTGAAAAGAAAAATTAAAAACATGGTTTTGGCAGAAAAATGATTTTAAGCTGAAAAGAGAAATAAATTTTGATTTTGTTAAAAACATTTTCCTAATCATTTTAAGTACCGAAGAGGGGTAAATGGAACTTTTACTTTAAAAAGTTCATGAATAACCATATGAGAATAAAATATATTTATTTTAATATATAAATATCAAATAATAATCCTAAGTGAGGCTTAAATATAAATAATCCAAAATAATGATGATATTGTGAATTAAATTCTTATAGCTTTAGTAATTTTTGAATCATAAGAACCATTAAATAAATAACATCAAATGAAACATTAAATACCATGATGATAAATTAATTCATGATATAACATAAAATAGGGGTGGTATATATAGAACACAAAAGAAATAAGTGGTGAATATGGCATATGTCTCATGGAAGTAAAAGTGAGACGAGAAACCCTTACCTTGAGCCTGGCTCACGACGTACATTATTTATATTCTAAAATAAAAAACTTATGTTAATTATTTACTTTTTTAAGAACCTTTTTCAAATTTATTATTCCTTGTATTTCACTTATTTCCATGTTATATATCATTACTTAGTCAATTAAGTCTACGTTAGATGTTTCGATGATATTTGGATTATGTTTCAAAAATGACTTTGGTAGGTTAGCCATGGTCAAAGTGGTCCTTATTTAAAAATATAAATAGTAATAATGAAATAATAATCATATTTATACATAAATTATACTTTTAAAATAAATAATGAAATATGGTTATGGAAAATGAACTACGTTACAATCATAGATATGGTAGGTTGTATGTATGCATGAGTAACATTTTTATTTTTCAATGATCATTATGGATAGAAGTTAAATTATATTTTAACTTTCTAGAATGTTCATAATATAATATATATAACATATTATTTTCTTAAATATATTCATATCACAACCACCAATGCAGGCAAAGGAAGCACTCGGGGTTTATCAATGATAATCAGAAAACACTGATAAAAGTGGGATTTTTATCAGCAATAGAAGAAAGCACTAATAAAACTACCCTTTATCAGTGTTAATATTAGAACTGATAAAGTCCTCCCTTTATCAGTGCTAATAATAGCACTGATAAAAGTTTTTAATAGAAAATATTATTAATTTAAATAAATATATTTTATTTATATTAAAAAATAATGTTTATATGTATACATTAAATAAAAAACACATGTTTATTATGTTTATTATTTTTATTCATTTTTGTTATATATTTATTCACTACCACAAAACGGGGCAAGGCTGGCTCCACGCTTTTATCAGCGCTAACTAAAAAGCGCTGATAAAGGGGAGTACCTTTATCAGTGCTAAAAAATCGCTGATAAATGGTACCTTTATCAGTGCTAAAAAAAGCGCTGATAAGTGTACCCCTTTATCAGCGATTTTTTTAGCGCTGATAAAGGTACCCCCTTTAACAACGCTGATAAAGGTACCCCCTTTAACAGCGCTTATTTTTAGCGTTGTTAAAGGGTACCCCTTTATCAGCTCTTTTTTAGTAGTGCTGATAAAGAGGGATCTTTATTAGTGATTTTTTTAAAAGCGTTGATAAAGGGTCTACTTACAAAAAAATAATTAAAAAAATATATTCATATTTAAATATATAGATATAGTTATATTGATATAAATATAATATATTTTTTTTAAATATAATTTTAAATATATTTTAGATAAGTATAAATATACAATTACACATAATATATAAGATATTTAGTGAAAATGGCTTATAAAAAAATTAAAAAAATATTTTTAATTAATAGTTTTCTAATTATTATGGAGTAATAGTCATTTAATAACAATTTAAAGACTAAAAAAATAAAAAAAAATTAAAAAATGATCCAAAATATGTTGAAAACGCAACTCAAACTTTAAACGGAAATAAATTTTGATCCGGGAGTCCATTTGAGATTTACCATATATCAAATCAAAGCTTGCGATGATCTATACACCACTATAATTAAGGAAGACCTTGTTCAAGGTTTTTCTGAGGCCAAAATAGGACCATAAGGCCTCTAAAACTGAGTTTTCAGTCGGGGTACCCCGATTTTTTAACATTTTGTGGATTTTCAGCGTCGCTTAAGGGGGCATTATTGCCTTTTTTGGTGAGGACTGAATTTATTCCAAGGTATTACATTCATATTAATATTATATCTTTGAAATTTTATAGTTTTTTATAATTCACTGCTATTTATAATCAAATATATAACTATATGTACGTATTTTTTATATATTCACACCTTAAATTTTAATTTTTAAATAAATAATTAAACATATTTACATGTAAGATATATTAGCTTTATCTAAATAATAACTAATATCCATTTTATTTAAAATACCAATATATGAATATTTATATAACTATATATTAATCTAACTATATATCACACACATCCTCACATGTGAGTGGTCATAATAATACCAAATCACTAAAAAAAACTTTTCCGTCTTAGAAACAAAATTGTAATCCCAAAGTTCATGTTCTCAAAATACATCCCTTTTAAAACATTACAAAACATATTAGGTTTATCTAAATAATAACTAATATCCATTTTATTTAAAATACCAATATATGAATATTTATATAACTATATATTAATCTAACTATATATATTAATATAACTATATATATATTAATATATATATATATTAATATAACTATAAATATATATATTAATATAATTATATATATATTAATATAACTATATATATATTAATATAAAAATATATTAATATATGAATAAATATAACTAAATATATATATATATATATAAATAGATATATCATAAATAAGATAACAAATCAATATAGGGGAGTGACAAAGGCTTCAGTCGCGTGGGGGGGGGGTCTTGAGATCAAATCCAGGTGGAGGGAGGGGCATGCGCGCATGCGTTAATTTAAGGGGCTAGCGCTGATAAAGGTAAGGTATAGAGATGATAAAGGGTGGAGGGGGTGCGTGTGGGCACTGGAGGTGCGGGAAGGTGTTGATAAATGGGGGGCTCAAGCACTGTAAAAATCCCCCGTGAGATTTCCAAGAATTTTTGTAAAAAATTTATTTTTTTTTAACTTTTATTAGCACTAAAAAAGCACTGATAAAAGGGGTCTTTTATCAGCGCCAAAAAAGCACTGATATAGGACCCTTTTATCATTGCTTGGTTTTAGCGCTGATAAAAGAACCCTTTTATCAGCGCTTTTTTTAGTGCTGATAAATGGGGTCTTTATCATCACTAAAACGAAGAGCTGATAAAGGGGACCCCCCCCCTATCTACACCGGCTTTAATAGCGTTTTTCAAGAACTCTTAAAGGCCATTTTTAGCGCTGATAAAAGCGGTATTTGTAATAGTGATTATATATTTATTATACTATATTTTCATAATGTTATATATAAATACTTTTTAATATATATATATATACACAAATACTTATTAAATATATATATTTAAATAAATTTATGTTTCCAAATGAATGTTTCAATTGATGCGTACATTCTTTCATGAATATATGTTCATTTTTTACCCTAATATTAGCTATATATACTATATTACTATATATACTTGGTGTATTCATTCATTTTCTATATATATGTAGCTTTATCTTCTCATAAATACTTAAAATCACGATAAATATATTTAAATAAATAATAAATGTATTTATTATATTTTAAAATATAAATATTTAGTTATATATAATTATTTACTTTTTAAATTTATTATATATAATTATAATTATATATAAATAATTAAATATATATATGTTTAAATAATTATAAAATTACAGAATATTTTTAAAAATGATAAATAGATATTTAAGAATACCTTTTGAATATATTTATTTATAAATATATGTCTTTAATGAATATATAAACAGACATAGACATATATATATATATATATTTAAATACTTATGAAATTAAAATGAAAAATAATATATCAATTTATATTTATATATATTTAATTATAATTTACACACAAACACAAACATATATATATATTTAATTATAATTTCATTTATTAAACTATAATAAATATATTAATTATATATATTTTTAAAATTATAAATGTAATAAATATATTGGTTATAATTTTATAATTATTAATAAATATTTTGTTTTATCAACGCTAATTAAAAAACCACTAATAAAACATACTTTTATTAGCTCTTTTTTAGCGCTGATAAAGATGGACCTTTATCAGCACTAAAAAACTACTCATAAAGTCATGTTTTATCAGTGCTTTCAATTTTAGTGCTGATAAAACATACTTTTATCAAAACTTTTTATCTAGTGCTGATAAAAGTGTCGTCGGTTTTTATAAATTAACCTTAACTTTATCCTCCTTCCTTGTACCCACAAACTCTCATGGAAGTCGATCCCTACCGATGTCGTTGTCGTCGTTTCCACCACTGTCATCATCACCACCACCGCCTCCTCTCTTCCCTCCTATACTACCTCCTCTTTTGCCTCCTCCTCCTCCTTGGTTGCTGACTCCTCTGCTTCCATGAACTGAGCTTCACCGCGCAGCTCTCCTCCATCGCGAACTGAGCTTCGTCGTTGACTCCTCCACTAGTGGCTCTCCTCGACCATGCATCTCCAGTAGGAGGTATATTAATTTTTTAGTCCCTATAATATTGAAGAAATTTTATTTTATAGAATTTATAAGCTGCGTAATTGAATCTACCAGTTCATGGGCCCATTTTATATTATTTGGGGTTGGATAGAATCCTATGTAGGGGGTATGAGTTCATCAACAACCAATGAATCTCGGTCGCTCAATTCTAGAAATAGTTACAATTCATAGGTGGGGTAAACTTGTTAGCCTTAGGATCATAGGATGTGATGGACCATTTCTATTACCATGACTATTTTTTATACACCCCTTATTCTTCTCCTAATAGTACCCTAGAAAATTATGTATCTTTAAATAAAACTAGATGGGTTTAACTTATTTCCTTGGGGGAGGGTGTTCTGGTTTCCATTATTGATGGAGATCTAATCTATGAAGGGTATTTAGCTTTTTTATTTTCATTTTAGTTACATTACATCCAAAATATGTCCCCTATGTTAATTAATAGTTCTTGTTTTGAAAATAATTAGATTGAAACGCATAAAATTTTCTTGATGTTCATATGGGAAGACATGAGCTCCAAGATGGATCATTTTCCAACAGATAACACTCCTAGTATTGAGAAGTCCTATGATGATTCTTGGATCTTCTCATACCCAAATGGATAATTGGAAAAGACAGTATCCATTATTAAGGTTCCTCCTATAGCTGAGTCTAAAGAGTTTTAGGGGAGTTCAAAATATTCCTTTAGGTTGAAAATGGGATTACTCCGTGAAAGAACATCATTTATAAAATACATAAAAAGTTTTTGGAGATCTGGGTTTTATCCCTCCAAAATACTAGTTTCACCCTCATGACACAAGCTACTTATCCATCTTCCCGAGTGTCTATCCCCTCAAAGGCTGAATATCCCATGGCGTGGAGGTATTGGGAAACATGGATGAATTATATGTCCATTGATAGGATTTGCATCTTCTTTCAGGGGAAGGAAATCATTTTCACTGGGTATGGTGTTATATCTAAACCTAATATAATTTATTACATGGAGTGGCCTGATTTGTTGGAATATTACATTGAGGACATTGAACCCTTCATTCCTTATCACTGAGGTCAATTAGTATTTCCAATGTGGGTACTTCAACTTTTGAGACCATACAAAAAAATTATTTAAGATAACATAAGTGATTCATAGGGGATTGATAAGGTAGATATTTTAGTTCCATTTGAATCTAGTTATATACCTTATTCCTTAAAATTGGGGTCTCGGAAGTTCCCTTCCAAGATTTATTAAAGACTATATATATTTTCTTGATTATCAGTGTTTTATTTAGATTTTTTGTGAAATGGGTAGTAGGAATCATGGTGAATCCATGATTCTATTGGCCCCTTAAATTTGGAGTATGAAGCATGATGTGATGATGTTTTGGATTCATGATAGTGGTGCCAAATAATTAATGGGGGAATATTTTTATGATTTAATTGAGAATTGGTGTTGGTATTGAATTTATTGGAAATGTGTTAATATTGTATTTGTTTTATATAAGTTAGTATTGGATTTATTGGTAACATGTTGGTGATGGATTTATTGGAAAAAATGTAATAAAATTTTGTTTTATAATCATGTATAGTGATAAATCTGTTTTCAACATATGTTGATTATTTTTGTTTGATTTATTATCAACACATGATTGGTTATTGGATGTTGTTCTGGAAGTGGATATCTAGAATGATATATGGTTGTTATGAAAGTTATTATAAAATAAGTATTTTATTTTTTTAAAAGTAATTCTATAATAAGGGATGAAGATGTTCAAAAGAATAATTCTGGAATTTTGATAATGCAGTTGAGTTGGATGGATTTCATTTGATAAATTTCAGAAGTTGCAGAAAATACCATGGAATGAGTATAAGTGTTACACCATGAGTAGAGTTCCTAGAAAATTAAAAATGTATAATAATACCTGTATATATAAAATTATGTAGGCCATATTATAAATGAAATGTAAAAGTATGGAGAACCTTATAGTGATACATGAAGGTCACATGTACCAATGTGTAAGGTACTTCCAAAAAAGAACACGATGTTATAGAGAAGTCTGATAGAGTTTTGGATGGATTTGGGAAGCAATTATAGAAATTATATATATAGTATATAAGTAACATCCTAACACCCTAATTCACTCTGATAAATCTACATCATTCTATGGTTGGTTTCATGAGGAATAATTCACACCATGTTGAGGTACCCATGAGAATTAAGATCCAAGATGTTTTGAAGGTGACTAGTTGATCACACTATTGGAGATGGAATATCAATATTCATGATATTTTTAAAAGGAATATAGATAATTCCATTTATATATAATATTTCTTTAGGTAATGGTAATAATTGACACACTATTAGGGTAATGTGTAAGATTTATTCATTTCATGGGGAGTTTATACATTTCTTGAAGTGTCTTAGGAAGACCCTGGTGGTTCTACCATCTTCCTTTTCAATACCTTTTAAATCCAATCAATAATTCATAGTATATGTTTCTCAAATGATGTCTAAATAATAACAATTTTTCTTACTTTTCCAAGTGTGGATGTATAAATAAAACTTCATTATGATTTTTTACATGATTCAACCCATGAACTAAATGACAAACCATACTATCTCTCATCACCAAGTTCCCCTAACAACCCAAGCCCCGCTCTATAGGTTGACATCATTGATTCATTCTTGATCTCCTCTAATAAATACCCTTACATGAGTATCTATAATCTACCAATGAAACTCATTCACTTATGCACACACACAAAACCAACCACCTCTACCTACAGGTTAGGTTCGCCTACACATGACTCCCAATGTGCACTAAGAAATTCCATCACTACCAAAACATAACCATGAACATATCTCATTGTCAGCTAAATATTAACACTCACAATAATTTCTAACAACTCTCATACATTATCACATCACTAAAACTAATGTAATAAATCAAGTACCCATCCATTTATAATAATTTTTTCAATAGTAATCTATTTCCCTTTAAAAAAAATTAAAATATAATTTTCACCTCAATGTTTTAAAAAGTTGTTGTGAAACGGTTTGTATTTTCACTTATATTTATCATCTTAGGATTGTTTTCCATGTAGTGATATTTTATCCACAATTTATATGTTATTATGATATGATTTATTTTTTTAAAATGAGAATTATAATATTATATGATTTCTTAAGTTCATGTTATGTGATTTTTTTGAATTATTTAAGAAAACAATTATTTTTCTATTTCAAGCATTCTTCCCACTCTTTCTCCTTTATCTACCCCATCCCAATTATCTTATCTATTTTCCATAGGTTTATCCATCTACTAGGAACTGAAATTAATTTTTCATAAGGATTTAGGGCTTTAGGTTTTTTTAGTGTTTTCCATGGAAGGTGACATGTTGTGTATTGGTTACCATTTGGTTTAACATAGGTGTTTATTTTCTCTTCCTTTATTTTATAATTCATGGAATGTGTATACTTTATAAATTTATTTAAAATTAAATTATAGTAATATATGGGTTCTTCGGTGAAATTATAAATCTCTTTCTTAAATTCTAGGCTTGGAATAAGGGTTTTTTCATAATAATTTCATGTGCTATTTTTAAATTAGATTAATTCTCGTGAAAATTAAATTTGAAAAGGTTCATAGAGTCATTTAAAATTTTTTATAGTAAATTTAGGTCTTATTCATTTTTGGGTTTTTAAAAATAATTTTTCATGTGATTGTAGAATGTTTTGGAAAGAAAATGTATTTTTTTCAAGTGCTTCCAAAATCATTAAAATGTTGAGACTTTAAAGAAGGGGAGAGAGACTCTACATACTAAGTTGGTTTTCATGTAAAGACCCATTTTCTACTTTAAAAAGTAAATGGTTTATTTATCATGTGACCCTCAATGATTTCCCCTATACTTGTTTAACCAGTTATGGGTTATTGTTTATTTATATTATGAATATATGATGTGAAAAGGGGATGTTATATGTGATGGTATTGGAGGTGAGGTGCGAGATATTTTTTTGGTAATTATATTAATTTCTTTCTCACCTCCATGGTTATTTGTTTATGGTAACTTGGGTGTCTAGGTGGGAGGTCTTGATTCATACTACCCTAGTTGGTACACACACTTCTATGGTCCCCCTAGTTGTGTTTAAGACAAGGCTAGTGGGAAGGTTCCATTATGATGAGTTAAGTATGGTTTAATTGGGTGGATTATGTTATTATTGGATGAAACATATATCATATGTTGTTCTATGTAGTTATAGTGCTGTTTTAGATCATCACACGCTAGTACCTAGGGTATATCCCATGACATTTTTACCTTGATCGATGGTTCTACATAGAGGATTAAATAATTATATTGATTACATCCCCCTTATGATTTTTTTATTAGTGTGACTATTAATATTAGTTTTATTTACTATTATATTATTCCTTGATCACATGGTTCCCTTATTCATTGTGAATTTATTTTCTCCAGTTGATATGGGTTCTTTATGAGATAAGTAATGTTTTATTTTCAAGTGGAAAAAATAAATTTATGTATTATGTTATGGGTAGTGCCTATATTTCCCACCAATGCATTGTGTAAAAGATTATATATCATGATATATAAATGTTATGTGAATAGGTTAGTAAGTATATAGGTTCAAAAAGGGTGAGTGTGATTGCATTAATCTCTACTCATAGTAATATATGTAAATAAGTTAGCAAGTTTCTATGTTCATGGGTGAGTCTGATGGTGTTAATCTCTAATCAAAAATTTAAATATGAATATGGTTTTGAGTAGACAGTGGGGGGTTGGAACACCGGAAAAGGAGCTCACCCACCAGTGATGGGTTGGATATTTCATAATGTTGATGGAAGGAACACTGAAAACTAGTGATCAGAGCTAGATAGGGGTGTCATGAGACATATAAGGCATGTGGCCATCAATGATTTGCATTGGAT
Organism: Viscum album; assembly: GCA_963277665.1. Taxonomy (NCBI): domain Eukaryota; kingdom Viridiplantae; phylum Streptophyta; class Magnoliopsida; order Santalales; family Viscaceae; genus Viscum; species Viscum album. The sequence goes on from OY728165.1 coordinate 370,207,887, forward strand.
AGACAGAGGAAAGTGACAATGAAATCTAGTGATTTTGTTAGTGGTTCACTTTTAAAATGATTTCAGTGTTTTTAAATGTTTCTTAAAAAATATATGTGTTCAATATAACATTTTTTTTAAAATTGTATTAAAATTATTTAAACAAGAATTGGGGTTTTGAGAAAGGATGTTTGGAACTAATTGGTTTATTTTAAAAAGGGTTTGTTATTTTAAAGATGAATTTGTGTAAATGGTTGGTTTTTAATGGGATTTCAACTATGATTTTTTAAATATTTTTCAAAGGATATTTAAAGTCTATATCTATTTTATCCATGGTCAATTTTTATATCAACATTTTGTTTATTTATTTTGTTAAATATTAATATCACCAAATCAAATAGGATGGATATGAATAAAGAATGGATGGATGCCAATCGTGTGACAAAAGAGTATGAATATGGAGTGAAAGAGTTCATCAAGTTTTCAAAATATCATGCATATGATGCTTGTAAAATCCTTTGTCCATGTTTATGCTATTTTTATTCAAGAAAATTTTGTCCAGAGGAGTTGGAAGAACACTTGATCTGTCATGGAATAGATCAAAGTTATAAATGTTGGAATAAACATGGGGAAAAAGTGAATGTATCTAGTGATTGGGATAACACTACATTTTATGGATCATTTGATATGATTACAAGTGTGGAAAATGAAGAATATTGTATCTAAGACATGATTACAGATGTGAATGATGATGAAGATCATATCAAGGAAATGATAAGGATAATTGAAGATGAACTTTGTGATTTCCCAAAATTGCATGAGCAGTTAAATAGTTGTGCAAAGATGCCATTTTATGATGGTTACACTAAATATACAACATTGTCAATCGTACTAAAGCTGTATAATTTAAAAGTAGGCAATGTATGGAGTGACTCCAGTTTTATGGAATTACTTTATCTCTTGAATGACATGCTTCAAAAAGATAATGTGCTCCTGAGCCGAACATACGATGATAAACGAATGCTTCGATCGATGGTTATAATATCCGAAAGAATAAGCGCTTTCTTGAATGATTTTATACTATTTCACAAGGACCAAAAATCATATAGAGAATTCCAAAACTATGGTGCTTCTAGATACAAGAAAGATGAATCCCGTCCTACGAAAGTTTCATAGTACTTTCCAATCATTCCAAGGTTTAGGAACCTATATAGATGTGAGGAGACTAAAGGGAAATTGATGTGGCACACAGACAGAAGAAATAAATATAGAAAACTACAAAATCTGAAAGAATCTCCTCAGTGGAAGAGAATTTATCATGAGTATCCTGACTTTGGAAATGAGCTGAGAGACCTTCATATTGCATTATCTACAGATAGAGTGAATCCTTTTGGTTTTCATAGCAGCACTCATAATACATGGTCGGTTATGTTGGTAAATTATAACCTTCCACCATGGTTATGCATGAAATGAAAACACATCATGTTATCTATGCTGATATCAGGACCGAAACAACTGGGTAATGATATTTATGTTTATTTGGCTCCATTGATCGAGGATTTAAAATTATTGTGGGATTCAGGTGTTACGATGTATGATTTTTATAGAAATAAATATTTAACGCTGAGATCCATGTTGTACGAGAGGATAAATGACTTTCCAGCTTATGAAAATTTTCAAGATATATCATTAAAGGAACACTTGGGTGTCTCATCTACGAACAAGGTACACAATCAATTACGTTGAAACATTCATCGAAAACTATGTTTCTAGGACATCATATATTTCTACCCTGATGGCATAAGTACTAATATTCGATGACATAATTTGATTGAAGTTTATGAGAATGTACACCACTTTCTCCACTAATAGGTGATCAAATGTTTGATAAAGTTAACGATGTGGACACTATATTTGGTAAACTATTTTTGAAAAACCTTACAAAAACTGGTTGGAAAAATAAATTAGTTTTATTAATTAATATACTGGAATTGTCTATACATCAGACATTTTCTTAATGTTATACATGTTGAAAAATTGTATGTGATAGTGTCATCATCACGTTGCTAAATGCACCTAGTAAAACAAATGATGGAATTAAAGTTAGGTTGAACATGGTTGACATGGGAATATGAGAAGAGTTGGCACCAGTGAAGGGTGAAAAACGAACATTTATTCCTTCTACTGCTTACACTCTTTCCAGGTAGGAGAGATATCAGTTTTTCAACTTCTTGAATGACATAAATGTTATATAGGGGTATTCATCAAATATCAAGAACATAATTTCAATGCACGATATAAAGTTAAAAGGTTTGAAATCACATGACTTCCATGTTTTGATGAAATATCTAATTCCTATAGGTTTACATTGCATTTTTTCCAAGAATTTTCATAATACATTAACGAAGCTCTGTTTCTTCTTCAAATCTATATGTAAAAAAGTTATAGACCTAGTGAAATTTCTGACTATGGAACGAGAAATTTTCATCATATTATATTAATTGTAAATTGTTTTCCCACCGACATTCTTGTATATGATGGTTCATTTTATAGTTCACATGGTGAGAGAGATTCGGCCATGTGGTCTTATACACAATAGATGGATATACCCCATTGAATGGTATATAAATATTTTTAAAGGGCGTGTCAAAAAAAGAAATTGGCTAGAGGGTTTTATTGTGGAGCGATATATTATTGAGGAAGCCATTGAATTATGTACGGAATACATATTTGGTGTGAAAAACATTGGTCTAATGAAATCTTGTCACACTGGGTGACTTGTGCGTGAATGATTTTCTGGAAAGTAGGTCATCACAATCAATATTACAGATCGGGAGCAGTCCCACCTTTATGTTTTGCATAACAATTTGGATGTTTACCCATATGTTGAAACCCACAAATAAATTCTTAGGCATTCAAATCCATCAAGGGATGAAAAATAGATATCAAATAAACATAATAAATATTTTATAGGATGGTTTCAGGATCATATTTTTAAGGATTCAAATGAAAATCCAGACTCAATTTAAGATTGACTTAGATGGCTACCTGGAGGACCAAGTTTGTACATATTATCGTACAATGATTATGTAATTAATTATTATATATTCCATACTAATGAACATGATGAAAATAGTACCAAATAGAATAGTGGAGTTACACTTGTGTCTGAAGTGATGCATGTTTCTGGTGCTAAGGATAGAAATACAATTTATGCGAATATGTTATATTTTGGAATCATCAAAAAAATGTGGGAGTTTGATTATACAAAATTCTAAGTGCCTATTTTTCAATGAAAGTGGGTTGATAATAGAAGTGATGTTAAATTAGATGAGTTGGGATTTTTTAAAGTTAATTTTTGTAAGGAAGGGTAAAAATAAAAACTGTTTATAATGGAATCACAGGAAGTAAAATTATTTTATGTTTCAGATCCTGCAAACCAAAATTGGTCAATTGTTCTCTTATAATCAAAAACCAATAAAGAGTCAGATGAAAATTCAATGGAGGATTAACCTTTCATTGGGATTTCGTAATAATTTTATAGTGGCCCCAGTGTATGTGGAATTTTAATGTCATATGAGACCATAATGAATGGATTTGGATAGTCAATAGAGAGTTCAAATCCCTTCAACATTTAAAAAAACAGTTCAATAATCAGTTTATATTTTTTTTATAATATACATCATGTTACTATATGTTAATATATATTAACTAATTATTTTATGTTATCTAAATTAAATGTTAAAATAATTTTCTAGATAATGAATTATGCATGGGATGATGCTCCCAATCCCTAGGAACAACAAGTTTCTCAACCTACTCTTGCTCACAGTGTAGACAAACAACAGGTTTCTCAACCCGTTTCCTTATGTTATTATCTTTTCATTGGGGATTTTATGTTATCTAAATTAAATGTTAAACCAATTTTATAGAAAATGACTTATACACATGATGATGCTCTAAATCCCCAGGCACAATAGCTTTGTCAACCTACCGACACTAGTGCAGAAAACATTTTTTACGTCGGTTATTTTTCATTTTTTACGTCAGTTTCTAGCCGACGTTAATACGGGCGACGTTATAAATAACGTTTTTGACGTCGGTTATTTAAAAACCGACGTCAAAAACATAAAATCGCGATGTTTATGACGTCAGTTATTTTAGAACCGACATGATAAGTAAAATGGGAAGGGTTTTTCACATCGTTTATTTAACAACCGACGTGATAGAAGGCCTGGAAAATGGTTTATCACGTCGGTTATTAAAAAACCGGCGTGATAAAAGGATGGGGAAATGGTCTATCACATCGGTTATTAACGAACCGATGTGATAAACCGGGGGTGGGGGGTTTATCACATCAGTTATTATAGAACTTCCGTGATAAACCAGGGGGTTTATCACATCGGTTATTAAACACCGGACGTGATAAACCAGGGGGCGGAGGGTTTATCACGTCGGTTTTTTAATAACCGACGTGATAAACCGGGGGGAGGGGGTTTATCACGTTGGTTATTATATAACTGTCGTGATAAACCGGGGTGAGGGGGGTTTATTACGTCGGTTATTATATAACCTCCGTGATAAACCGGGGGGAGGGGGGTTTATCACGTTGGTTATTAAATAACCGACGTGATAAACCCAATTTTTTTTAAAAAAAAAATTAATGCATTCATCTGCTCTCCACCAGAATCAACCAGAAAACAAATCAAGAAATCATACCACAAAAACAGAAGTAGATCAAAATTAAGCATGTACATTGATAACATATAAAACTTACCCCCTAGATAGCCCCCACCCTCATGTATACCCAATGGACATCCCTCCCCCACCCCGTTGGAGCCCTCACCCTCATGTATACCCCCTCGACAGACCTCCCCCACCCCATTGGAGCTCCCACCCTCATGTATACCCCTTGGATAGCCCTCCCCCACCCCATTGGAGCCCCCACCCTCATGTATACCCCATGGATAGCCCTCCCCCACCCCATTGGAGCCCTCACCCTCATGTATACCCCCTTGGACAGCCCTCCCCCACCCCATTGAAGCTCCCACCCTCATGTATACCCCTTGGACAGCCCTCCCCCACCCCATTAGAGCCCCCACCACACTCCTGGACTGACCCCAACCCCCAGACAGCCCCAAACACCCCTCGAAAACCCCCCCACCTGCCTGAACAGCACCCCCTCACCCCACTTGACAGCCCCCACCACACCCCTGGACAACCCCCCCACCCTCATGTATACCCCCCCCCCACCCCTGGACAGCACTCCCACACCCCTGGACCACCTTCCCACACCCCTGAACAGCCCTGCCACCCCCCTGGACTGTCCCCCCACCCCACCGGACAGCCCTCCCAGACCGCTAGACACCCCCCAACCCCACTGAACACACCCCCACACCCTTGGAACCCCTCCCCCACAGACCAAAATCCATACCAGAAAAACCATCATAAGTAAACCAAAACAAGAAGAAGAGAAAAATTAAACATTAACTTATATAACATTCAAAACTTACATTGTCAACTTCAAAAAAAACTAAATCCAACCTAAACAACTACCAAATACACAATTACAATGACAATATTCAAAATTACATTTTACATTACAAACAACTAAAAGTCAATCAAACCTGTAAAATAATTTGACCCTCCACTTGTAAGTGTTTGATGTCTTTAGTAGTATAGGTTTTAGAGTCATCAAAAAGATACAAATGAAAAAGAAAGTAGTTAACGTGTATAATGAATAAATCAAATTGAAATATTATGGCAATGTTTAAGAGGAAATCGTACCAGGTCAAAATTCACAACTGTCCCAGTTGTTATTATTTCATACATAAATCTTAACATATAATATCCTCATTCGATGAGGCCTTGTTGTTCATGAAAATTCTGTTTGAATTATTGTAAATTTAATATATTATTTTTATGTAATAAATCAAAAAGTACAAATTATTAATGGATATTTACCTTCGCATTTACATATTTGATCTTTGCACCTCTTTTCTTTGTGTTTTTTCGAAAGTAGTCCCATGAACTGTTAGAAAATAATATGAATGGGGTAAATTTAAAATTCATTATAATATATAAAACTATTGAGAAATTGAAACTTACTTTTCGAATATATTCTTAAAACTTTCCCGCACATCACCATGAAAAGAGCATATCCAATAAAGGGCTTTCTCTCTTGGGGAAAAAACCCCAAACATCCAATGATCACTGATAAAAGGAAATTTGATGTTAGTGGTTTTTTATGTTAAAAGATAATTAAATCTTTGAGAGAAATGTGGTTCATACCTTTCACAAAAAGGCATCTTCCAACATTGTGTGATTATATTCTTTTCAAATCTTTCAGTAATATAAACCATTCTTTGTTCCTCATTCAATGCACATGCTTCAGGGGAAATCAATTGCGGGTCCATGAATCCATATACTTCTGTCAGCTCATTCCTCTCACAAATTTTATAAAGATACCTAATACAAAACATACATAAGTATACATTTTTAATAAATATAACATAGGGAAAAGGTGTTAAGACTTACATGGAAAAAATTTGCACCATGTTGATGCCCAACTTATCTCTAGTAACAAGCTCCATGATATCAGTTTTTATAATCCCCACTCTTATTTCACGTCCACAAACATGAGCTTCCATTGGAAACTCATAATAACCCGACAACAAATGTGAATATCTTGACAATCTTTCAAGACCATTTGAATCTGTATCTGATGTCATAGCCATTTGTCTTTGTTGTTGTCTATACATTATTTCTTTACCTTTGAAGTATTCCTGTAAAAAAAATTGAAAATTATATTAGTTTTCAAATGATAAAACAACTTTAATAAAAAAATAAAATAAAAGATATAACAGTCATACCTCTATGGTAATGAGTCGAAGAAGTCTAGATGGCCAAATTAAAAAATGGCCAATACTCTGTCCAACTGTCGCCACCTCATCTGTAGGTATTGGTACCCTAGCTGATCTATCTATAATATCTTGTACAGTGACCCTCTGATTCTCTACCTCTAATTGTTGATGATGAATTGTATCTCCTATACAATATACCAACCCATATGATACTATATGATGTTGAGAATCATCAACATATAACTCTCAATAAGTAGGAAGCTACGGCGGAGGCGTAGGATAAAAAATGGGGTCTGTAGGCTGAGGTGGGGGAGTGGGAGCTACTGGTGGAGGTGGAGGATAAATAATGGGGTCCGCAGGGGGAGGTGGAGGAGTGGGAGCTGCAGTCTGAAATTTTCTTTGCATTTCTGCAAACATAGACTTCACTGACTCTCTAATCTTGTTCTCCATCGTCGCATTAATATTATGAACTTCAGCCTCCAAGGATTCTATTTTTTTTATAAACCCCCTCAATGTTAGAAGTTGAAGAACGTGGAAACACTTTTCTTATCGATACACCTGCCGGATATCCTCTTACACGACTAGGATGTTCGGGCCTTCCCAATGCTGCAAATAAAATATCTTCCCTCCTAGTAGCTGTAAATGTCCCCTCTGAACTCTGCTCCTCATGAGAGTCCTGTATTAATTAATTGAACATTTATGTAATGATTGAAATTATATGAAGAAAATAGTTAACTTAAATAAATAAAATAGATATCTTACAATCCTCTCAGCTACGATTCTCGATTCTTCCGAAAGATATTTCCCTTTTTTCCCTTCTGAGATCTCTTCCATTTTTCATGTCTAGAGGGAGGGGATGGAGGATCCACCTCGCCAGATCTTGAAGACTCAGCTCTAAGTTGTCGAAATTTTTCCGCCATTATTTTTTCTTCCAATAATGCATACCCTCCCCGAGATAAACAATGAGGGTATACATTTTTAGATTGGATGTCCTGATGATCTTTCCTTGTTTGCTATAATTTAATAATAATAAATCATTAACAAAACATTAATAAAATCATTTATATAAGAATGTTTATAAAAGTTTACATTGCCCTTACCAGAAATTACTCTTTTCTTCTACTTTCAAAAAATTGTCTCCATGTGTATTCATCTATAAAAGGATATATACGACATGGATTGTCATGACTCCTATGAACATAAATGAAATCAGATGAGAGGGTTGATTTGAAATCCCTCCATCTCCTGGCAGCCAACGATAAGCATTTCTTCCTGACTCCTCCAGTGTCAGGAATATCAAATTTCATCTGATAAAGAAGAGGTTAAACATATTATATATACTAGAAACATTAAAATAATAGTCAAACAATGACAAAAGATCTTACCAAAATCGTCTCCCACAACTGAGAGATAATCGCTTTATCCACACTTCTCCAATGATCATACAGAATGCTTACTTTTCTCTTAGCCTGAGTTGCTACAAAACTCTTAAAATCTTTTGCATTCGGACCTCTAGGAATATCATCATCATCAAACTCAACGACTATCCTCTTATCCTACGTACAGGAAAGTGATAATTTTGGTAAACGTGTACACCCACGTTTACCCACCTTTGAACTCTTTGTCGTAATAGGAGCATGTGAATGTTCATCCCCAGAGGTATGACCAGCAATATGCTCCTCTCCAGAATCATGTGGTTGATCATATGAATGATCTGTCATTATCCTTCACATCAAAAAAACAAACGTCAGTTCACAAATATACAAATTCAAATATTTTAATACTACTATAATCAGAAAATAGAAAAGTGTACTAAGTTACATAATAGTAAACATTGGTAATATGGTAAGCATGTTAAACAATGGTAAAGATGGTAAAGATGGTCAAGATGGTCAAGATGGTCAAGATAGTAAACATGGTAAAAATGGTAAACCTGGTAAACATGGTAAACATGGTAAAGTAATTGTCAGTGAACAAAAATAATAGATATATAATTCATGTAATGGTTATAAACATGATAAAGTAAACTAAACAAACTGAAAACAAAAAAAAACATATACTTATTTTGTTTTAAAACATGTTTTAATAAATAAAAAACTTAAAATATCTAACATTTATGGAAAAATAAATGTAAAAAAGAAATAAACATATGTTACCTGTAATTTTAGGAATGTGCAAATGGATTGTTTTCCCAAATTCCTTCATCGTGATCGTTCCTTATGGCAAAAACTATGTCTTCAACATGATCATCATTATGTTCTGTTAATCTTTCCATGGAAGTAGGGATCTCACATAAATCAGCATATTCATCAACTTCATCCTCACCAACATATTGTTTTTTACCTTGTAAAACAACAGCCCACTGCATATCTGATTGATCTACTACATAGAAAATTTGTTTTTCATGGGTTTCCATTATAAAAGAATCAGCTGTGTCTTCCAATCTATTCAGATTAACAAGTGTCATTCCAAATTCATCGTGTCTGACACTATTTTTATCGTTAAACCATTTACAATTAAAAACGGGAACTTCAATTTTAAAGTAATCAACCTCCCATATGTCTTCAATCACTCCATAATATGCACTTGATGCAGAAATTGGGTTTTTTTCCTTAGCACTCGAAAAATGCATTGCTTCTGCAAACACCAATACACCACTATTCTGAACTTCACTTCTGTTGTCCTGAGCTTTTGTATGAAATGTATAACCATTAATGTCATAACCGGACCATGTTATCACATTTAAACATGGACCACCCACTATCCATTTTAATTTCTCTGATACATCTGATCTACCAAGAAAAGTCTTTTTAATCCATGACAAAAAAGTTTTGTTGTGCTCATTCAAAATCCACATTTCTTTCTTCTTTGGATGACATTGTTTCAACTCATTAATATGCAATGTGATATACGGTTGAGCATCAGCTATGTTATTCAAGATGTATGATTCTAACTTCTTTATCTGTTTAGGTGACAATGATTTGACTTTCATGCCGCGAATCCCCTTTCCCTCATTATTAACTCGTTCATGGAGAGATGAAGGCAAACCTATGTGTTGCGCCGCAGCCAAGTAGCTCGTACAAAACTCTGCTACCTCCTCAGAAATATACTTTTCAATAATGGATGCTTCAGGTCGATATAGATTTTTAACATAACCCTTTAATATTTTCATATACCTTTCAAAAGGATACATCGAACAAAGATATACAGGTCCACAAAGCTTTATTTCTCGAACCAGATGAATCATTAAATTCACCATTATATCAAAAAAAAAAGTTGAAGGAAAATACATTTCCAATTGACAAAGTATAAAAATTGCATCCTTTTCTAAAATGTTCAAAGAATTCACATCAATCGCCTTGTTACAAATTGAATTGAAAAAATAACACAACTTCATTATAGACTTTCTGACACAAATGGGCAATATTCCACACAATGCAACTGGTATAATTTGTTGCATCATGACGTGAAAATCATGTGATTTCATACCTATCAACTTCAAGTCCTTCAATGAGACAAAATTTTTTACATTAGAAGAATAACCTTGAGGCACTTTGGTATCATGAAGACACTGACAAAAGCTAATTTTCTCCCTCTTTGATAATGTATGAGAAGCCGGGGGAAGAAATGTTCGTCTTCCTTTAGGAGTGGGAGCTAACTCCAAACGTATTCCCATTGATAGTAATTATAATCTTGCATTCAACCCATATTTAGTCTTTCCTTTAATATCTAACAATGTTCCAATCAAAGAATCATAGATATTCTTCTCCACGTGCATGACATCAATATTATGTTTAACTTCATGATACCTCCAATACGGTAGCTCAAAAAAATTGACCTTTTCTTCCAAATATGTATATCATTACCAGATTTATGTGTCTTTCCCAATGTCACATCAAGGTTTTTCACCCTCTCAAAATACAGATTAGGGGATAAAGGATTTGGAGCAGTATCAAATTCTTGTGAGCCATTGAATGCCTTTTTTAGTCTTCTATAAGGGTGTTCCATAGTCAAAAACTTTTGATGACCCATGTACACTGTTTTCCTCCCATGATGCAATTGACAATATGACGTTTGTTGTTCACAAATTGGACATGCTTTATGCCCTTTAACACTGTATCCAGACAAATTTCCATATGCTGGGAAGTCATTTATAGTGAACAGAAGCACTGCATGCAGTTGAAAATATTCCATTTTATAAGAATCATACACCCTAATACCATCAGCCCAAAACAGTTTCAAATCATCAATCAACGGTGACATGTAAACATCAATATCATTACCGGGTTGCTTTGAACCAGAGATCATTATACTCAACATGACATATTTGCGCTTCATACAAACTTCAGGAGAGAGGTTGTAAATTACCAATAAAACAGGCCATGAACTATGTGTGCTACTGAGGGTTTGGTATGGATTCATTCCATCTGTGCACAACCCTAGTCTGAGATTTCTAATTTCATTTCCAAATGTAGAATACTGCGCATCAATTTTCTTCCATTGTTGACAATCAGCTGGATGATGTATTTTTCCATCACATACCCGCTCTTCAGCATGCCATCTTAACCTTTTTGCATCATGTGAATTAGCAAATAAACGTTTGAAACGATTAATTATATGAAGATACCAAAATACCTTTGAAGGGAGCTTTGTAATCTCTACACCAGCCTGTGATTTTTCTTTCACCTTATAGCGTGATGTCCCACATTTAGGACACTCTGACAGAAATTCATATTCCTTCTTATATATAATGCAGTCATTCGGAAGGGCATGTATTTTCTTGTATCCCAATCCCATCGGGCATAATATTTTCTTGGCTTTGTAATGTGAATCTGGAAGATCGTTATCTTTTGGAAGAATGTCTTTCATCAATTGTAGCAGCTCTGTAAAACTTTTGTCACTCCATCCATGTTTTGCCTTCAGGTTAATCAATCTTAACACCGCCGACAAAACCTTAAAATTTTTACAACCAGGATATAATGGTTTTTCAGCATCACCATAGAGATGCGCAACTGTTGGTTCTATCTCAATTTGTTCTGCTACAATATCGCGAATCATTTTTTCAATTCCATCGGAGTTACCATCTTGCGAATCATCATCATCAGTGACATTCCGTCCAGTTTCACTATGCCAAATCCAAGGGCTGTAACTCGGATTAAAACCATGACAAATCAGATGATCTTTTATCTCTTTACTTTTCAACTTCTTCATATTCAAACATTTCAGGCATGGACAGAAAAAAAATGTCACTACTTGGAACATTTTGTTTTGCAAATTCCAAAAATGCATCAACACCTTCCTCAAATTCATTGCTCATTCAATGTTCCATAATCCAACTTCTACTCATTATTACCTATAACAAATATCAACAAAAAATATATATTTTTAAGATAAGACAAATATATGTTTATATGAAAAAAATCATAATTTGAATGTAAAATAATTTAAAATATAAAACAAATCTATGGGTATTTAAGAAAATATGCTTGAATATTATTTTGAAAACAAAATATAGTTAGATATAATAGTTTTAAATTTCATTGAATCAAAGAAAACCATGCCGCCTACATAGTTGATAGAAAATTGGAGAAAATGGAGTAAACCTGAGAATCACCCCCCACCCACCGGATAACCCCCAAAACCCTCTAGACGGGCCCCCACCCCCTTGGACAGCCCCCCACACCCACCCACCTTCTTGTACCACCCTTGGACACCCCCAACCCTCCGGACAGCCCCCCACCCCTCCTGGACACCACCCCCCACCCCTACCCCTTCAACACCCCCTGGACACCCCCAACCCTCTAGACAGCCCCCACCCCCCCCCCCCCCCGGACAACCCCCAAAACCCTCTGGACAGGCCCCCAACCCCGTGGAAAGCCACTCACACCCACCCCCTTGGACACCCCCCCCCCCCCGGACACCACCCGTTTCCACATCTTTGATATAACATTTTTTTAAAAAAAACGTGAAACTATTAAAAACGTTTCATGAAATATGATGAAGAGTCCAATCGTATTTCTTATGAAATTTTTCTTACTAGAAAGGGTCTTAGTATTGGATAGAATAATAAATAAAGTGGCATAAAACAGCAATATAATCCTAAAAAATGCATATAATCCAGCTTAAATATTTGAATAAATATGTTTGTAATCAACCATCAAATCCAAAAGGTGTATGAGAGAACAATTAGAGAAAAACTAGCAATGAGAGATCATAGTCATTGAGGGGGGATGGTGTCAAAGGAAACACAAAATCAAATGAACCGAGACCACTTTATGAAGTAATCCATGAAAAAAAAACCTACATCAAATAAAATCGTGAAACATCAAAAAACAAACAAATACCCATTTGAAATAGAATCTAGTATCTTGATTCAGAAACTCTAAAAAATAAATAAATCACAATCTCATTGATTGAATCCTGAATTTCTAAAATAGAACAATACACTGGTTTCACTTTGGTTGGTGGTGCAATTATTTGTTGTATTCGATCATCAATTAGTTTTGTGACATAAAATCAAAAAATATTGTGAAATACATATAAGTAACATTCATTATTCAAGTTCACATTCTTTTTGTAAAATTACCCATGTCTATATTAACATTAATAAAAAACATTATCATTATTCTCAACTAAAATCATGAGAATTGTGATATTCCCATTTTTATAAACATATGTTAATGATGTTATGATAGAGTTTATCATAACTAATAATATAAAAAATAGTATACTTATCTATAGTAGAGTCCTATAAGACAAAATGGATGCACGATATTTCTGTGACATTTAGATTTTTTAGAGGGATATAATGATGTTTAATACTTCCCAGAAGGGTGAAATTATAAGGGACTTTAGTGTCTTCTAAAAATACAATGTGGGTAAAAGTGAATTTGTTTCCATTAAAGAAAACAAATGGTTTATCATAGATTTATTAGACTCTATGAGGGTGAATGATAAATATTTATTTTATAATGTTCCATTATAACTCATGTGTAAATATTTATTTTAGTTCAATTAATGAATGATAAATGGTTTACATTAATGGTTTTTGTTTTCTAAAAAAATGACATCTTCAATATGGATGATTGATTCCTATTCTATGATAAGACACTCAACAAGGATGATTCACTATATATGATGATAATTTCTTTTAATTCTCTAATCACATAAACATTATTGGTTATCAAACTACAAATTGTTAGATGAACCTGAGCGTTAAATAAAATATAGGATAAAAGGAATGGATGAATCAACCATACCTCAAATTTATTTTTGATAATGAAATTCAGACCGGTCAAATCAGGAAATATTCCAAATCTTTCCTTAATCGTGCCATAGTCCTTCAATAAATAACCCCAAATATGTTTCCAACATATGAGGATTTTGAGTCATTAAATGCAAGGTAATATATCAAAATTTGTTTTATAAAGAAATACAAAAACAAGACACTCAAGATAAAAACGAATGTCTGGTGCCAAAGATATTCAAAAAGATGTAATAGGGTTTGAATTGGAAGAATCCAACCTAGTTTAAACAAAAAAACCGCAAAACACAAATATAGACTATCTGGGAAAAAAACGAATGAAATAAATTTGTGGAATGCTTACTTGAGTGTTGCGAGTTGAGATGATAGATCCGAGGAGACTAAAGATGATAAACGATGAAGACAAAATGATTTTAACGCAGGTCGATCGACGAGCCGATTAGGGTTTACCACGCGAGAGAGATGAGTCGGCGGACTGTTGATCGAAAAAACATAAATGACAGTACATGGGGCTTTAATTTTTTAAATTTTTTATAACTTCGGTTATATAATAACTGACATTATAAACTATTTTTTAAATTTATAACGTCGGTTATTTGAAAACCGACATAAAAAACCCCCCGCGCTTTAGTTTTTTACGTCGGTTATAAAATAACCGATGTAAAAAACCCCCCGCGCTTTGGTTTTGTTACGTCGGTTATAAAATAACCGACGTAAAAAACTCTAAGATATCTCGTTTTTTACGTCGGTTATTTTATAACGGACGTAACAAAACCAAAGCGCGCGAGGTTTTTTACATCTGTTATTTTATAACCGACGTAAAAAAAACCCCCACGCTTTCGTTTTTTATGTCGGTTATAAAATAACCGACGTAAAAAAACGCCTATATATCTCGTTTTTTACGTCGGTTATCAAATAACCGACATAAAAAACCCCCGCACTTTGGTTTTTTACATCGGTTATAAAATAACCAACGTAAAAACCGAACACGCGTGATTTGAAACGTCGGTTATTAAAATAACTGACGTTAAAAAGCTACTCAACGCATTTGTTACGTCTATTATTAAATAACCGACGTAAAAAACAACATTTCACAGATTCTCACGTCGGTTATATATAACCGACGTCAAAAATGGTGACATAAATAACGTTTTCTGCACTAGTGTGATGCTCATAGTGAAAATGAACAACAGGTTTCTCAACCTGTTTCCTTATATTAATATCTGTTCAATGTTGATTTTATATTATCTAAATTAAATGTTAATTTTTTTTGAATATAATGACTTCTGCATGTGATGATGCTCCCAATCCCCAGGAACAATATGTTTCTCATCCTGATGCTACCCGTAGTGCAGATGAACAACAGGTTTCTCAACCATTTGTTGCTCCGTGTGAAGAGGTACAACCACCATCTGGACATTCATATGCTAGCCCTCTAGATCTATAGGAACATATTGATAATTGTGGATCTGAGGAAATGAAAGATGAATAAACACCGGTGATGTAGAAAAAAACAGGAGCGTTGTAGTTTGATGGTATTAGAAAAAATCATTAAGGCTAAAGAGAAAGGCATCAAATACAAGATTGGATGGAATAAATGGGGACAAAGTGTTAACCCCAACAAGTCCATGTTCAGTAGTTACATTTGAATCATCACTCAGATAAGTGTGGAAGTTGATGTAACTTCCTATAACCATGTTGTGGATGATATTAGGACACTTATGTGGGGAGATATTACGGTAACAGTATGATATCATTTTTTTAATTTACTAAAAATTAATTAATGAAACATTTACTTAAACTTCATCATCTCTTACAGAGTAAATTTATAGTAGATGACTTGCACAAAGACTATTTCTTAAGGGTTTCTGGAATGATTCACAAGGGTTTTAACACACTTTTAACAAAATATCATCTTAAAGATGCTAAAGGGAAAATAAAACTGCACCCACCTCTTATTTATGCACACCTAATAACCCATGCATCATGGGAAGCGTTTATTGGATGTCATGAGAAGCAGTCTTTTTAGGTACATTGTGTCTGGTAATATGTTGTTTGATGTTACATGAATTCAATACTTTAATTGACAGTGTTTTATTTATTAAACAACAACTAAGTGCTAAAAATAAACAACGGGCATCAAAACCAGCAAACCCCTATTGTAAAGCAATGATGGGGTACGCATCACATGAAAAAAAATTAGTATGTATTTTAAATCTACCATAATACTTTTGTGTGACATAAAATAACACAATAACTATGTTATTTTGTTTATATTTAGCTTGAAGAGTCCAAATCTATAGCCACTTCCATCCCACTACATGTGTTATGGAAGGAGGTGTGTATAACTAAAGATGACAAACTAATAGATTAAAACACACAAAAAGTGTGGGAAACATTTGTAAGTATGACATAATAAAAAAAATTATTTAAATCGACATTACATAACAATGATTAATTAGTTTCCTATATTTTCTATCTGATATAGTCACAAGAATCAATAGCACCCACACCGGATGTATACATACTTTCAGTGGCCTTGAAGTAGCTAGAAAAGTATGGCCGCGTTAGAGGTACGGGTTTGGCGGTGACACCCAGAACATATTTTTAGAAAAAAAACAACCAGAGGATCAAACTACAGAAATGAAGAAGATGAGGGAAACATTAGCTCTATTTTAATAATAATTACAATACTAGAGAGATTTGATAGCAAGTTTGATGTGGGGGAGGCAAAGAGAAGAAACAACTCAAGAACAACCCGCGCATGAAGATCCAACCCCACTCCCCACCAGTTTTGAATAGATACTTTCCCCTAAAAAAATTCTTAACTGAGGTAGTCAATTTTCTCATAATTTTTTCTGTGATATTTGAATTACATAGACACTAGACACTAATTCCTTTCCTATATTGATATTCTATAGGGTGAAAATGATTATGATTTTTATCTATCAACACTCACCCATCACCTTGTAGTGAGGGCTATAGTGTTCAATATCCAGAATAACATGATACACAATAGACCACTTCTGACAGATCTTGTCAGAGTGTCAATTAATGTAGCCCTAAAGCTAAGCATCGAGCTAACTATTCCAATTGATGATGCAGATATTCATACGGTTGAACAAGATCTAGGAACATTCATCACATGGTCATCGCATCTTGTAAAAAAACATGTCGATAATGAGTTATTCATTTCCAATTTAATTTTCAAGCTAAACCTTAAACATTTAATGAAAAAAGTTCTGAACTAATGAAATTATTACAAACATATAAATGGAAGAGGGTGAAATGAAAGATAGTTCAAAACCATCTCAAGGATCAACCAACCGATCAAAACGATCTACCCGAAGCACCTTAACCCCCCCCCCCTATTCTATATCCATGTTTTTTATCATTGAAGGATCCTGTGGATACGAAGTTGAAAGATAGTGGTAATCACATAATTAGTTTTGAAGAAAATATGTACGGAGGGGAAGATCTAGAATTCATTGTTTTTTAGAGTGAAAATGAAATCCTTTAATATTATTGGTTAAGAGACTCAATTGTAAATGTTTACATGAGGAATGTTTTCATGATTTTATTTTCCAAAATATGATGTACTATGATAATTATGACTAAATACATTTCATATTTTTCACAGGTGTATATATGGAAAACAATTGAAGAGATTTCCCCGTAAAAAAAATGGACTTGTTAGTCCTTAAATCACCTCTATAGAACAAGAAGACATAACTTCCATGAAACATGGTGAAATAGTGGTAGGACTGCCCAAATCATTTAAAAAAAATTATTGATGACAGACTCTTATTAATACTAATGATGCATGGGTAAAACTCTACAATTTAATCATATCAAATATATTTTAATTTATTTCATTACTTATTCTTTTTTGTGTTCTTAGGAAGCATTGGATGCTCATTGTGGTCAATTTGGGTACCCCAAATATTTATTTTCTATATTTAATGCATGGATATCCAACAAACCGACCACAAATGATGGTGTTTTTCAATTTGTAATACACTACATCCAACATTTTATAATTAAACATCCTATTATATAATTTATATTATCTTTTAATGTGGAAACTATTATAATAGGTAGGTGTGTGAATATCGTCTACATCATAGAATGAGGCCAGGGGAAAAGGATAAGAAACCTGAAAAGTACTACGACTGGATAAAAATTAGGGTGTATATAATAAGATTTCACTATCCAAACACATATAAAAAAATTACTTATTTTTCTCAAAGTTTTTGCAGTGTCTGAAACAAACAAACGATAAAGACTGTGGTTATTATGTTTCTAAATTTATGAAATAGTCTATATTCCATATACAAACCAGCATCCCCGAAGAGCTATTTTCAAAAATAATTTCTATTTCATTTAAAATAATTATTAGTCCTTTGTGTATTTATATTTTTTCAGTACTACCATGACTTCCAAAAATAGTCGTATTCAAAACATGATATAGATAAGCTTAAAAACGAATGTTCATCATACCTGATGGAATAATGTACAAATATAGAATGAAGATGGTAAACTTCACAAATAATTTTGACTTTAATAATATTTTCTTCCTTAACTTTCTATTTGTTTTATGGTAATGTTGTTATTTTTATGGGCTAAACACCCTACTAAAAATCATGGTCGTTGGTGGTCCTTGTTTACACACTAAATTAATTGCATGTTAATTGGTTTTTAAAAAAAATTGGGGGTCTTAATTTATAGGGTTTATGTGTTTTTGATAGGCCACAAAAGATAACGAGTATACAGAAGTGGTTTACCCATCCCTTGAGATTGTTGTGACATCTTGAGACATATCGGGCACAGTATCTTACTCCAATATTCTTGTTTTCAAAAAGAAGAAGTGTTTTTTCCAAAAAAACATCAATTTAATCTGCAACATTGGTAGTTACCCTCTTTAGTAGACCCAGTGAAGAACCAAGTGTCATATATTCATTCAGAGGTCCTAAATATATAATAGTTGGTTCTTCACTAGGCCGAATAAAGCTATGTTATAGAGGGACGATGTAATTCCATGTTAACTATATAGGGATCAAAGTTTTTCCATAATCCTTTTAAACTAGGTAGATTGAGCATATTGAGTAGGTCAGGTCTCTTTTTTCAGTTTCAGAGGCAAGGGGCATTGATTTCCAGGTAGAAAAATATACTTAATATTTGTTCTAATACTTTAGGACAAATATCCATGAGTCATTTGTGACGTGTAGGAATCAACCACACCTCAATCTGATGCACAATTTCATTTTTATGACTCCAAATGTGTCTATTTAAAATTGACATTAATTCAAGTAAAAAAGCACAAATGACATACTAAAAACTGAGGAAATTCATTCTTATTGTTTTGATACATTAATAAAATGATATATCAATCATTTGTGACATGTAGAAATTAACTTCACCTCAATATGATGCATGGTGTCACCAGCATGACTCCAAATATGTCATGTTATTTAAAATTGACATTAATTCAAGTAAAAAAAACAACTGACATACATAAAACTAAGAAAAATAATTCATATTATTTTGATATATTTGTACAACAATCCATGGGTTTGTTGTGATATATATGAATTAACCCCACCTCAATCTAATGCAGTGTGTGATCAGTATGACAAAAATTGTCTGTTACGAGTTTAAAATTGATATTTTAGTTCAAAACATGTCACTCTCTGAAAACAAAGAAAACATGCTCTGATTGTCTTCAAAATTATGGATAGTGATTCATAAGTCATTTTTGGCATGTATCAATAAGTCTCACGTCATACTGATGCACAATGTGACCGGTATGACTCAAATTGCATGTTTTCAGTTTGAAATGACATTTTAGTAAAACAACACAACTGACATACTGAAAACTGAGAAAATGCATTCTGATTGTTTTTATACTTTAGGAAAATGATATAATAGTTATTTTTGATCTGTAGGAATCAATTTAACCTCAATAGGATACATGGTGTCACCGATATGCTCCAAATGTGTCTTTTTATTTAAAATTGACATTAATTCAAGTAAAAAACACAACTGACATACTGAAAACTAAGATAATGCATTTGTATTATTTTGATACATTAGTAAAATGATACATGATTCAGTTGTGATATGTATGAATCAACCCCACCTCAATCCGACGAACAGTGAGACCGATATGACTAAAAGTGTCCGCTATCAGTTTAAAATTAACATTTTAGTTCAAAATGTGTCACTCAATGAAATCAAAGAAAATGAACTCTAATTGTATTTTGAATTAATTACAGTGATTCATAATCCCTTTCTAATGTGTATGAAGTAGTTTCGCATATAACCGACATACGATGTGACTGGTATGACTCAAATTTCATGTTTTCGATTTTAAGTAATATTTTAGTAAAAAACACAACTGACATATTGAAAACTAAGGAAATGCATTATGATTGTTTTGATACTTTAGAGAAACAATATATTAGTCATTTTTGATGTGTAGGAATTAAATTCACCTCAATTTGATGCATGATGTCACCTATATGACTCCAAATGTGTCTTGTTATTTAAAATTGACAAAAATTCAAGTAAAAAACACAATTGACATACCAAAGCTGATAAAACACAATCGGATTATTTTTATATTTTAGGAAAATGATCCATGAGTCAGTTTCAACATATAGAAATCAATCCCACCTCAATTCGATGAATGGTGTGACCGGTATGACTAAAAGTGTCTGTTATCAGTTTAAAATTGACATTTTAGTTC
Source organism: Viscum album (assembly GCA_963277665.1). Taxonomy (NCBI): domain Eukaryota; kingdom Viridiplantae; phylum Streptophyta; class Magnoliopsida; order Santalales; family Viscaceae; genus Viscum; species Viscum album. The sequence goes on from OY728165.1 coordinate 370,228,741, forward strand.
AAAACATTTCACTCGCTGAAAACCAAGAAAACATGCTCTGATTGTATTCCAAATTAAGGAAAGCGATTTGAAAGTCCTTTATAACATGTATGAAGAAGTATCATGTCAAACTGATGCACAATGTGACCGATATGACTTAAATTTCATGTTTTCGGTTTGAAATGATATTTTAGTAAAAAACACAACTAACATCCTGAAAACTGAGGAAATGCATTCTGATTGTTTTGATAATTTAGTAAAATGATCAATCAGTCTTCTTTGACATGTAGGAATCAACTGTACCTCAATACGATGCACGGTGTCACCAGTATGACTCCAAATGTGTCTTGTTATTTAAAATTGACATTAATTCAAGTAAAAAACACAATTGGCATACTAAAAACCAAGAAAATTAATTTGGATTATTTTTATATTTTAGAAAAATGATCCATAAGTCAGTTGTGAAATGTAGGAATCAATTCTACCTCAATCCAATGAACGGTTTGACTATTATGACTAAAAGTATCTGTTATCGGTTAAAAATGTACATTTTAACTCAAAACATTTCACTCACTAAAAACCAAGAAAACGCTATCATATTGTCTTTCAAATTATGGACAAAAATTCATAAGTCCTATGTGATGTGTTTGAAGTAGTATCGCATCAAACTGACACACGATGCGACCAATATGACTCAAATTGAATGTTTTCAGTTTGAAATAATATTTTAGTAAAAAACACAACTAACATACTGAAAACTAAGGAAATTAATTCCGATTATTTTGATACTTTATAAAAATTATCTATCAGTCATTTGTTATGTGTATTAATCAACCCCACCTCAATACAATTCATGGTGTCACTTGTATGACTCCAAATGTGTCATTTTTATTAAAAAGTGACATTTTTTAATGTATTCTTCATATTAATGTTTAATTTATTTCTTTATAGTATTAATAATGTAATATTTGTTTTCTTATATAGGTGGAACCTTTTTATCTAGTTGGGATGATTTTTTTTGACTATTATCATCGAAGGACATTTTTTAGAGGGGACTACAGACATCAAAAGACAAAACATTAATGTTTTTAACTGTTTATTGGATATTTGAAAATGTAATTTTATAAAACATTGTTCAAAATGTATATATAAGTGTTTTTTTGGTATATACCATGAGATAATATTTTTGTATTCATGATGTCAATTAAATTTATATAGCAACGTTTTCCAAAATTTTGTGTGCACTGCTTGTTTTTTCATTATTTTCATCCTGTATGTGGTTCTTTTGTATATATATACTATGAGTGGTTATTTTTTAGAAGGTTTTTTCTGGTTTTTGTAGGTTATTTTTGCTGGTTTGATTATTTTGTTCAGTTGTTTATTTATTTATTTATTTATTTTTTCAGGTTGTTTGGGGTGCTGTTATATAAATAGCACAGTCAAATAGGGAATCCTTTATCAGTGCTTCAATTAGCACTGATAAAGGACCACCATTATCAGTGCTAGTTTAATCATTGATAAATGGGGACATTATTAGCGCATCGAATAGTGCTGATAAAGGGGGGCCTTTATCATTTATTTTCTAAGCGCTGATAAAGGATACCCCCTTTAATAGCGGCTCAATTAATAGAAATTTTTTTAGCACTGATTAAGGACTTTTTTAGCACTGATAAAAGCCTATTTTTTGGTAGTGTATATATCATCCATATGTTTTGTTAATAAAAAGGTATTCACATCACTTCATGAAGGTGGTATTCCACATGTACATGAATGATGTTATCATTTTTCGGTTTAAGAAAGAAAATGATTTATTATTTTTGTAATACTGATAAATATTTCATTAAAATAATATTTATGTCATTTATATCACATATATTCATTAAATATATCCTTATTAACTCCCTTGTCATGTTACAATGAAAAATTAATCACATCGCTTCATGAGGTAGTAGTCTGCCGTAAACACGAGTGACGTTATCCTATCCCCTAAGGAATAGAAAATAAAAAAGGTATATATTATATAATTACTCCAAAGTTATAATTATTTTATAAATATTATATAAAATCTTTATATACATCATCATACCCAATCATGAGAGGTGTTAATGGAAAAATGATAATTTAAGTGGTTGGAGGAAGAAATAAAATAAAAAACTCATTGAAGAACATTACCTCTTATTTTGGAAACTTCCTTAGGTTTGCACCAAAGTCTTCAGAGGTTGAATTTATACCCAAAATAAGTCTTATATAATGATATTAGGTAATTTTTTTAATTTATTTTAGAAGGTATTTTCTGGAAAAATGTGTTAAGAAGAGAGGAGAGTTGGTGGCTTGTTATAAGTGAGGTGAGTGGAATACTTGTAATTTTTTAGAAGAAAAAGGTTTACCCATGTTTGTAACATTTTAGAAGGGTCCAAAATGGATTATTATGAATAATTATAAATTATTTGGTATAAATATTTCCATAAAATCGATTTTAGACAAGTTTTTATGTTATTTTAACCCAAAGCTTTTTAATTTAACCCCATGTAAATCAATTTTTACCTTAAATCTGGTAAATAATTTTTACTATTTAAACTATTCATAATAATGAAAAATTAAATTGAAATATTTAAATAATATAAATTATTCTTATTTAAAATATAAAATCCATTTTTCCAAATTCAATTCACATAATTTAAAAAGGTTAATTTCAAATTAATCATGTAGGCATGATGAGACAATAGATTTTTAAAGAGAAAATGTTCAAAAGTTTACAAAGTTTTTATTTAAAAATTCAATATTAAAATGATTAAAATGAATTAAATTGTATTAATTTATATATAATTTAACTAATTTTACTTTAAAAATAATTTAAAATATGATTTAACATTGTAAATAATTTAAACAAAATGGTATTTTTCAATTAAAATTATGTATTTCTCATTATTCATCAAAAAATTAGACATTTCAAAAAAATACCAAAATTTCAAGCTGATCTAATTTTGATATTATAATTTCAAAAATTAATCTCAATTTATCAAATAAATTTTATTAAATTGGTAAAATTAATTTTAATTTATGTATGCAAAGCGCGACTAATCCATCTTTTAGAAAAAATACTTTTTTCCCAAAAACATTTCTATTTATCTTTTAAATACTTATTATATTATTTATAACCAATAGATATACATAAGTTTAATAATTTTTCTATTAATATTAATACCCTCTAATTTAACTATTAGTTTATAATGGTATATTATATTATGGTTCATTTAGACTAGGAGTTGTGTGTTCTGCTAGTTATCGAAGAGATTAAATTTAAAGAAATATATTTCTTGGGTTGTTTAATTCCAGTGTTTCATTTCACATACACTATTTAATACAATTTTCTCCTTTTATAATTTTGGGGTGTTATATTAGGGATCTATGGGAATCAGGATTTCCAACCACTGAAGGTCGGAAATTGATGACTGAATGAGTTTTCTTCGATTTTATAAACATGATAGAAGGTACCAAAAAGATCTATGGTAATATCAATGGACACAACAAGATTAGGGTTAAATGCTTCACGTTTTATGAAATTATAGTCTACACGTCATGTGGTTTGGAATAACACACATAGTGTAGTCTTCTTTGTTTAGAGGCTAGGGTTTCCAACCGAGTTAAATATCACACAGCCATGTGGGGGACCCACATGTCATGTGGCCCTACCTATCCATCCAAGATATGTATAGGGAGAACATGAATATGACCTCGAGTGGTCCCACATATCATGTACCCATGAAAATATTCCATGTATATGGATTTTCACATGCCATGTCGGGTAGTTGGATACGACCAAGAGAGGACTTTGGAGTACACCCTGTGTACACCAAGTGATATACCATGTAATTTTCTTAGGACTCAAAATTAGACTCATGGGTAGTCTTTCCTGAATATAATTTTGTATAGAATTTGATGGTGACATTTTTTTTAATGTCAAAGAAAAAATGTGGGGTCATATGAATGGTTATCTTCTTTTATCATGGTTAAATGACATTGAGATTAGAGTGTGATCTATAGAGTGACATCGGGGGTTGGAAACCCCCTGAAAGCATGCATAGGTCTGGGAATGGGTCCCACTTTTTCTTTATAAGTATAAATAGTATAACCACCTGTAAATACCTCAGATCATGGGTCTTCTATCATTGGAGTAGAACTTCATCATCATTGATCAAAGATGGGGGGTGGGTCCTACACCCTCTTGGGGTTAGTACCCCATTGATTATGACATGTTATTAGTGAGGCATGGGTTCCCCTTATCTAGTGAGGATAATGTTGGGAAACTATCATTGGGATAGCATTGGAACTTGTAGTTATATACAGACTCATCATCCTTAGTTGGGTATGAAGATTGAGAGCTTCCCCTTTCTCTTCATTTGGTTACTTCATTTAGTATATCTATTGATTGGGTTTCTTTATCCCCTCTTTGTCTTGTGGGTTGAGATGACTATGTATTTCTATTACTTCCATTTTTTTAGGTTCATCCTTCTGTGTATGTATATAATTACACATTTATGGGATTTTCTTGAACATGTCATATCATATGTAGACAATAGGTTATTCGATGGTGACTTTAGTGATCCTGGTGCTGGTAGAGATTAGTAGTAATCGATGATGGTGATCAAAAGCAGTGGTGAGTATCAGTGTTCAGGAGAAATTTTATGCCTCCTCTTCATCTTTTAGGTTGGGACTCCCTTTATTTCTTATTTGGCATGTATTTTTTCCTTCATACTTTGGGTATATTTTATATTACTACACTATGATTATTCAAGATATTATTACATGAATTTATTTCATCTTAGGATAGTAATGGTTTATTTATCCTACATGGTTAGACATACTTAGAGGTTTGTGTGTGTGTGTGTAGGTTCTTTTGGATAAGGAATCCCATATGTGTGATATGCCTAATTGTCATTAGCCCCTAAACTATTGGTGGTGGGATTGGGGAGTCAGTATTAACCTACTATCAGTCTAGGTGGGTCCTCAGTGGGTTAGGTCATGATAAATTGTTATAGGATTGGTATGTACTAGGGATGGTATTTGGAGATATTTGTTTAGTGAGGATTGGTTTGGAAACTTAGGGGAATGGTGTTAGGGTGTTTTGAGTTTGACTCTCTATCCATAGGACCTAGTAATAATATAGCAAAATATGTATCCATACACCAATACTCTAATAAACTGTTTGTCGATTTGACATACAGAGACACTAATTTCAGGGAAACCAATGTTACATGCATCATATAGGAATGGGTCTTTGAATTCATGTTCATCTTTATTCATCTCCCAAATATGCTCATCTAACTATGGTATGTCTTTTTATCTTTTAGGATGTCACCATGACATTAACCTACTATGATAGAAATAAAGGGTTATAATAAAGACCTATTGAGTAATGTGGAATCAATGTAGGGACCGATTCACAAGTTTTCCCTTTAGTCGAGCATAGATCAATGATTCCAACCATTAAGTGATGTGTGGATCCACCCCCATCAATTCATTCTGATGTTCATCATTAGGTCAAATAGCTTATTATTCCAATATTCTGGGAAAATGATGTGCACAAAAGAATGAGCTATGTGACTTTAAGTAGTAGATTCCACTTAGGTTTCATAGTGATCCAGACCCTTAGATAGTAGAGGATTGGCTAGAGTTCATAGCCCAAGCATTATGACTCATGTGGATCCTTGAGAATCATATGATTATACACATGACCTGTCTTCTTCAATTAGAAACATATCACTAGAAATGTATGTTCACCCAATCCCATGGTGAGGTGAAAGCCTCATGGGTAGATTTTTTACACTAGTTCTGTGTTGAGTACTACCCTATTACCTTGTTCTCTAGGTGGATTCAGGAGATTCTATAGTTGTAGTAGGGTGATATAACTATTGAAAGGTATGTATCAAGGTTCATTTACATCATTTTCTAATCTCTTGATATGGTATAAGATAGATATTTCTGATCATGGAAGATTGATCAAGGTATCTTCAAGGACATCTAATCTAGTGTGAACTCTCTATGAATTCATACCTATGGTGTAACATCCTAGAACCCACATTCCTAAATTCAGTGCTAAAAACATAATCCTTATATTTCTAGCTTTGATTCTGATAAACATGACCCAATTTCAATCATCTAAAACATATAATATCATATAAAATATTGGATCACTTGTATACCAAAGGACCTTTTAGGCTTAGAGTTTTTGAGAATTAGGACAAACTATTACATAACAACATGGATACATAAACAATTGGTTCATAAAAATGTATTTCATCTCCCAAAACTTCGTCACATATAGTAACCTTCTTAGACATAACATGGTTATGACCTGTCCTCATAACCTAGGGAAAGGAAACAAAAGAAAGGCTGAGATTAGTTTCTCATTAAGGGTAAATAGGGGAGATATAAATTATTAATTAAATATAACATGATCATAAGGATATCATAACATGAGCATACAATTTTAAATTCATTCCTAACATATCATAAATCATAAAATTGATTCATGAAATAAATCGTGGTAGTTCATATGACATGAATCATATATGAATCAAAGAATATTATCCATAAAAGCTTAACATTGGCTCTTAAAACTGCATGGGATAACTTGTGGAATACATAGACAAAAAGGGTGAAGGTAAAAATACTATTAATAAAATAAACATGATAAGGAAGAATAAAATGTGAGTCAATGGTATAATAAGATATCATAAAATAAAATCCTTAGGAGAAATAACCTGTGATCATAATATAAAAAACATGGTTTCATATGGTCATGGAAACATATTGAATGTGGTAGCAACACAAAACATGGCATAAAAATAAGTCAAGGATAATTTCCAAGATAACATCACATGGTTGACAGATTCCTATCATGGATTACGTTAACTCCCAAATCCCATACATAACATCTTAATGGATAAAAACTTTACCCAACGCATTGGAGTGATATCTGGGCACACCCATCACAATATTTTTATGATTATATGTGTGCCACAAAATTAAATCAATCACAATTTAAAATCATAAGATTTTCCAATGAAAAGAAATGGGTTGCATAATCTTGCCTCATATCATAATAAAAGAAATTTTTATAAAGATTAAAAATAGAAAAATGAATTAAATATTATGGATGTTTATATCTATGTATATAATCATAGGTCTAAATATAAGTTATTTATTTGGGAATAAAAACATTAAATGGTTGTTACATAAAAATATTAAATAATATAAAATCTCCCCTTAATCGAGTTTGATTTTAAAGGATGAATTTGAGAGATGGATTTGTGGAACGTATTACCCTATAAAAGGAAAGGAGAATGAGAAAGGTATATAAATGTAAGAGAAATATATATTTAATTTATAATCAATCTATAACATAAAATGGAGAGTAAAACTGAGCTAGAGTGAGAATAGTCATAACCTGAAGAAAAAATGTGGTTCAAAGATATCCATTATTTAAATTTTAAAAATTTCTCAAATATTAAAGAAAAAAATTTATTCGAAAAAAAAATGTAAAATTTTATAGTAATATTCTAATAATTGAGTATTAATTATGGATTAAAATTCCATTTTTATTATATAAGTTAAAAGAAAAATATTCCTTTTGCACTTTGCAAAAAAAAGTAAAAAAATAACTCATTCGAAAAATGATAAAAATATTCCTTTTAAATCATTTTATAAAAATTAATTCATGTTAAAAATGAATTTAAACATTCATATTAGAATATTAAAAACATTCTTGAAAACATTTTTAGAAAACATATATATATATATATATATATACGAACAAAGTTTATCAACCAAAGAGAGAAATAATATCAATTTTCCTTAAAACATTATTTTGGTATATTAAGTTATTAAAGTGATAAAAATAAATTAAAAACATGTAAATTATATAAATAACAATAGTATAAGAACATTAATGAGTTTAGGGAGAGGTAGATCATGAAATTTTATTATCAGAAACTTAATCATAAAAAATCATGATAAATAATGAGATTCTAACATAAAAACCTTAATACATTGATAACTTTTTAATCATAATACCCATGAAATAATAACATATATGAAACTTTATACATCATGAAAATAAGGATATTAGTGATATAATATTTCAAATGTGAATTATATACACCACATAAAATAAATCAGTGGTGAATATGACATATGTCTCTCAAAAATAAAATTGAGACTAAAAATCCCTTAAAAATATCATATCATTGGAATGGGAATTAATAAATAAAGTGATTATGTGTAACAAATTTAAATAAAAAAATAGATAGAAATAAAATATAATACAATAATGGGTAATTTCACACATAATCATGGAATAACATTGTAACGACCCAAACTTTCATTAATAGAAATCCCTCTTGATCTAATTAAATGTCTCTTTATGTAAAATTTTTATATAAAATGTCAAATTCTTTGGTTTTATGTTAAGAATTGTGACCGTTTCTAATATATTCATTGAACAGTGATCACCTGATTAGTATAAATATAGGGCTTTAACAAATCCAATTTATTCAGACAAAGGAACCGATGGCCTCATCCAGTAGATGTTCCCCATACAAAGCCCATTTTTCAGAGCTTGGAAAGGATGTGGTTTCATTGGATTTCGCTCTTGACCAAGTCAAATCCTAGCTTTAATATTTTAAGCTCGATCGAGACCGCCTATGAGAGAAATGGAAGTTGATAGAGATTACCACTCGAGCAATGTTATCTGAGCCACCCCAAGAGTCGGTCATCATCGCACACCTTACTCTTCAGTCTTATGCAGGTGTTATAAGGGTTTATGTAACAAGAACTTAGCACAATGGTTATGTACATTATTTTTGTATATAATAATGAATATACTCTCATTTTATTATTGTTACCTTGTAAATAGTTTTTAAATCTCAAATAGTATTTTTTAGTTAAAGTTCAACTAAGAAATCTATTTTGATGAATTAATAGATTTTTGAATTAAATAATATTTTAATAAAATATTATTATTAATATTATTAAATTAATTTTTATTAAATATAAATTATCGTATAATTTTATGAATGCAAATGTAATTTTTATTAAGGTTTGAAAGCCATTTTTGTGAAAACCCGTGAATTTTCGATAAATATCGGTTTTTATTATAAAATAGAAAATTAACATATTTAGAAAATTATTTAGATAAAATAAATATTATTTCTGGAATCAGGATGTCGAAATTATCCAATGGTGAATTTTTCATAATTTTCTGAGACAGTCAAATTTTTGGGTAAAAATTAAATACCATTTAAATATATAATGTGTTTTATGACATCATAATGGGAAAATAGTGATGTAATAAAATAATATAAGCTTTATTTTCGGCCAATATATGTTTTACTATTAAAATAATGTGATTTTGGGTTTGTTTGACTTATTTTAAAAAGCATTAATGGACCCTTCAAGACTTATTAAACATCTTGTCTTTTTAAATTGTTTTCCTTGGGAGTGTGACTCACCTCCACATAAGAAACCCCCTTATTTTAAGAAATTAGTACTTTGGCCTTATAAAATATTGTTTTCCACTTCCCTTTGACAAAAACCATGGGCATAAACCATGGTCTGGTTTGTGGTTCGGATTAGTTTAATGTGAGGTGTCCCAAACCTAAATAATAAATAATTCTCTCACCTTTCCTATATAAACCCACCCAAGCTCCCACTTTATCCTCACTCAAAGCCATTTTAGTTCGTCTAACCTATTTTATACTCTCTTTATAATCCTCACAAGGTGATCCAAGCTCCAAAGAATCCTCTCTCAAGCCTCTCTCAAGCCTTTGAAAGCACACTTCCAAGTAAGGGTCTTTCTTCCTTTCTCATTTTTGTCCAATTTTCTTAATGTTTTTATGCACTTTTAATTTCAATTATAAATGTTTGGTTATGGTTTTTCAACTCCCCCATATTTCCCTCTTTATGTTTTAATGATTTTATACCCCTTTATCTCTTATTAAATGTGTCCCATGTACACCCATTACTATACCGAAATTCTGAAAGGAATTTCTCTCTCCTCGTTTACATTCAAGAAATTCTTTTGTATCATGAGTCTAAATTCCATTACAATTGTTGGGACATGTATATATATAACCACCTTACTTTACATTTCATTTACATATGATGAGACACCCCTTTCTCTCTCATCAACCGTTTTTATTAATTCTTACGTCATGTCGTTACGCTGCCAAAATTGCACCGATTTTCCAAGCCAATGTCATTATGTAGTGAATACCATGCCCATTTATCTATCAAGGGTATTCACCTTTATGTACATTTAATTATTGTTTAAATAGTTTCATGTATGTATTACACATTATTTTATCATTGAATAAAATATTATGTTGAATGATTCAATGTTTTATGATTCATGTGGCACACTTATTCATGAAATGAAATGATTAAGAAGGGTGTGCCCTTATAGCGCTCCAATGCATAGGGTAAAGTATAGTATCATGATTTTTCATGTGAAATGGGTGTTTACACATGTTAATTCAAGTTCAATTAGTTTTTACTCGTTCTTCATGTGCAATGAGTATTTATTCATGCTCCATGTGCAATGAGCCTTGGCTCATGCTAATTCTATGTTAAGTGTTATTGCCAAATTTCCATGTTTTGATTATCATGATTTATCAGGCCTTTATGTTTATTCTTATCTTGTGCTCTATTGATATTCCAATTGTCTAACATGTATTGTATTACTCATGTTATTCCATGATTAGTCCCTTACTGGGCTTTATAGCTCACTCTTTTCTTATGCATGTCCTCAGGTTATCCCATGAAATGCTAAGTATGAGGGAATGTAGTGGTCATGTAAAGGAAGTTTTCAATAAAGATGTTGTATTTCATGTTTTTAGTTGTTATGTAATGATCCTAATCCCAAAATACACTATACCTATCGATCTTCTATGTTGTATCAAGTGAAGTTTATGTAATAAATTATGTTTAATTGTGTAATAAAAGATTGGGGTTGTCATAGTTGGTATCAGAGGATAGGTTTAGTTATTTTTGGGATTAGGATTATAAAACCCCATTGAATCCTTAGAGACAAGACTAAGTATAATAAAAACATCCCTAAGATTTGATGAGTATTGAGTAAGTGGTTTATCAAGCAAATAAATCCATTTCTGGATACGATCAGGTAGAGGCGGCTCTGACACAGATGTATCCTAGGGGTAAAACCCAAAAACACTGCTTTGAGATAGACTCGAATGGGAACTGGTGCACGATAATGGGACTTGCTGCACTCTTGGTTATGACACTCCCAGGGGATATTCTTTGGTAAATTCACAAGCTTAGTATTAACCATTATTAAGGGAAAAAAAATGTCCTAAGAATATATGTTAGAAAGTAGAATCATGGATAAAATAGATTGAAGACAATAGATTCATTTGTTAAAGAAATAATAGTTATTTATAAGTGATTAGTTTTGTCCTTGGATTACCCTTTATGTGTTACCCCTAACTTTCCTTTTATTCCAACCAATGGCCGGTAATAGGAGGACTCAGGCTAACAACAGATGTGAAGATCAATGTGATGATTGTACTAATGAGATTTCTAATCCAATGGGAGCGGGAATCGTGAACTTTGTCACACTTCTCTCTCGGCTAACTCAAGATTTGAATAGAAACATGGGTCAAGAGGAATGTTCAACCACCCCTAAGAAATAACAAGTCACTATCGAGAGCTTCATGAGACAAAGGCCTCCTACTTTTAATGGGTCATCAGATCCCTCAATTGCTGAACAATGGATCAACTCCATTGAAAAGATCTTCTCCATCCTTCAATGTTATGAATAAGAGAAGGTTCCCCTGGATACTTTAGATATGGAGGGTGAAGCTGATCAATGGTGTATGTTGATCAAAAATACTATGCTTGAGGAGGAGATCGAGGCGTCAAAATGGAAGGATTTTTGGAAGATGTTTTTCGATAAATATTTTCCACGCACCCTCCGGCTTAAGATAGAAAGGGACTTCCTTTCCCTCAAGAAAAAAAGATGATGAATCTGTTAGATCGTATGAATAAAACTTCACAAGTATTTCACGATACGTTTCCAACTTTTTCGTTACCCCCGAATGCAAGGTTGACCACTTCTTTGGTGGGCTGAAACCGAGCCTGTGGAAAGCGCTACCAATCCGTGACTTCGACAGCTATGAGGAAATTGTATGATGTTCCATCAAGGTCAAAATGGAGATCATATAATCTCAAAGGTATCATGGGGATAAGAATCGTAAGTTGGGCTTCAATGTTGGCGGTCCGATGGATAAATCCAATGGTGCTAAGAAGATCCAGCACCCCACTTGCCAAAGGTGCAGAAAGAAGCACCCCGGAAATTGCTTGAAGGGTATGAAGAAATGCTTTAGATGTGGAAGAGAAGGGCACCAAGCTGTTAACTGCTGACAAAAAAACCCACAGCTGCAATAGAGGAGAGGAATCCTCCATTCGAACCTCAATGCATTGTTTATTGCTACAACTGCAAAGAACCAGAGCATCTTGCAAATCAGTGCCCTAAGCCAAGGGTTTTCAGAGGCAACCAACAAACTCCAAGGTAGAAATGGTGAGCTTTTTCCATCCCTACTGCCAAAGTGAACCCTGAAAACAAAGTGGTGACAGGTACGCTAGTTATTCATTCAAGAATAATAAACATACTTTTTGATTCAGGTTCTATTCATTCTTTTATATATCGAAAGTTTAGTAGAACAATACCAGCATAACCACAAATCATGGAAGTGATGATGTCGGTGAGTACGGAAAAAGGAGAAATCATTGTATCCCATGAATATAACTCATCCCCTATCATAATATGTGGATTAAACTTCTTATATAACCTCATCATACTCCCTCTGGTGGAATTTTATGCAATTATTAGCATTGATTGGCTTTCCTTATATAGAGCCAACATAAATTGCCTTGAGAGGGAAATCACACTCCATGTGGAGAATCGACCCCCTATTCTTTACAAGTGCAAGGAGGAAGATGAATCTTATTTATCTCCATCATCTCAATTGTGGATATTACTGCCCTATGAGCATGTGTATCTGGCTCAGATGATTGAGTCTAAGGAGGAAACCATCCTAGAAGATGTGCCTATTGTGAGGGAATTCGCTGAAGTGTTTCCTGAGGAATTGTCTGGCCTTCCTCATAGAAGAGATGTTGAATTCTCAATTGATCGTATCCCTAGAGAGTTGCCAACAACCAAGACTCCATATATAATGGATATTGTGGAGCATGAGGAGATGAAGAAACATCTACAGAAGAATCTGGATAAAGGTTTTATACACCCAAGTGCTTCTCCACAGGGTGCACCAGTCCTCTTCATCAAGAAGGAGGATGGGTCAATGCACCTTTTCATTGATTATCATGAGCTTAACAAAATCACGATAAATAACAAGTATCCTCTCTCATGAATTGATGACTTGTTTGATCATATACATGGAGCACAATACTTTTCCAAGTGGATGTGTGGTCGGGATATTATCATGTAAGGGTGAAGAAGGAAGATATCCCCAAGACTACTTTTTGTATAAGATACAGGCACTATGAATTTATAGTAATGCCTTTTGAACTCACTAATTCTCAGAAATATTCATGGAATTGATGAATATAGTCTTTAGATATTACCTTGACAAATTTGTGGTAGTCTTTATAGATGATATTCTAATATACTCTAAAACCAAGGAGGATCATGAGGAGCATCTGAGAACTATACTAGAGACCTTGTGGAAGGATAAGATCTATGTAAAGTACAGAAAGTGTGAGTTCTGGTTGAATGAGGTCTCATTCTTGGGCCATATCATCACAAGAAATGGGATATCTATGAATCCCTCCAAAACAGATGCAATTGAGTGATGGGTGAGGCCAACATTGGTAAAAATATATATGTAACTTCTTGGGCTTAACTGGATATTATCGACGATTTGTGAGAAATTTCTCATGATTGTCCAATCCTCTTACCAAGCTAACTCAGAAGGGAGTAAAGTTTTCTTGGAGTGATGAATGTGAAAAAATATTCAAGGAGTTGAAAAGGAGGCTTATCACTGCGCTCGTTCTCACTTTACCCACAAGTGGAGAACTTTTTGTGGTATTCAGTGATGCTTCGAAGAAGGGCATGGTATGTGTGTTGATGAAAAATTACAAATTAATTGCCTATGATTCAAGGCAATTGAATGTTCATGAATAGAAATATCCAACACATGATCTCGAGTTGGCTGCAGTGATATTCACTTTGAAAATTGGGTGGAATTATCTCTTTGGGGAGAAGTGTGAAATATATACGGACCACAAAAGCCTCAAGTATATATTCACATAGAAAGATTTGAACATGCGCCAATGAAGATGGTTAGACCTAATCAAAGACTATGACTGCTCAATCCATTACCAACCTGGGAAAGTGAACAAGGTGTCGGATGCCCTAAGTAGAAAGGACCCAGTGATTCTATCATTGATGAGAATTTAAAAGGATCCAATCTTCTTAGATTTGATGAAGATGGACATGGGAATCATAAAAAAGGGGATATCATTAATACTTTTACAAATGATTGCTTAACTGTCACTTTTGGAAAGGTTAAAGGATGCTCAAAAGGATGATATGTGTAACACCCCGAGATTTTATTAAAAATATTCTTTTTAATTTCATTAATGTCTTGTGTTTTACGCTACACCAAAAGGAGCTTGCACAACACACATCCTTGACTTGCCTTGCATTACACGCAATCGCGACCTTCCTCGATAGCGTGTGTAGTACGCAATACCGAGTTTCACTAAACAACGATATGCTATTATAATATTATTATAACTAGCCGTTATAAATAGTAATAACCACATTTTAAAATTTTAGAAATTTTAGCTCTCAAAATGGAATTCATTTTTGGATTCGGAGTATCGAATTTAGCCTAAGGTGAAATTTTGGTACTATTCGGTTAACTTTTTTTTCTGATGAATAGTGAAAATTACTAAATTTTAATTAAAAACAACTTTTTTAATCGAAATAATTAATAGTGATAAATTATTAATTTGATTGGTTTCAAAGTATATTTAGAATATATTTTTACAATTCAATACAATGTTGGTCATTGGATGTAATTTCACATTTACACAAGACATAAACAAGTGTTAATCTTTTGATAGTTATTATCTCTTAAAAACACGCTATTTGTTGTGACAGCGGAAATTAATTATAAAATTAATTAATGAAACTTATATGTTTGGAATTTTGTAAAATAGAAATCATTTTTGAATTCGGAATATCAATTATAGCTTGGGGTGAAATTTTGGCATTTTTCTGAAAAACATCAATTTTTGATGAATAGTGAAACTACTAAGTGGAAGTTAAAAAAATTATTTTTTTCATAAATCTTAATTTTACCGCTTCTGTGAATGGAATTTCAAAAATCCGAGAGACACGGTTGATGTTAGTAAGTAAAATGTGGTTCAATGAGATGAAAATAATTTTTGGTGAATAGTAACTTTTTACTTTTTTTTACCACGTTTAAAAGTAAATAGGGTAATTAAAGGTAAAAATGATATTAATATTACCCTAACACATGTCCTAATCCTATTGGACAAGTGTATCTCGACCAAAAACAACCTTAAGTGTAAAATATTATCATTTAGGCCCACTTGGATTAGATTAGGACATTTATTATTATTTAATTCAAAGAAGAGTTAAAAGAGTTAAAATCAATGTTTATTTACTAAAACATTTCTAATATAGGGTTATACATGAGATAAATTCAATTGTAAATATTCATTAGAAAGATAAAACGATTTCATACATAATGGTATTTTATTTGTAATTTTTAGAGATCAAATAATTTTATTTATTTATGACACAAAGATGATGCTGTAATTATATTATTAATGAAATATTGACATAATTGATGTTATAAATACCAAAATAAATTTAATTTGAGACTTTTTATGAATCCCACTAATTTTCTAGGTTACTATGATATATTATTGTTGATTTAATCAACTTGGTTTGAACATATAATTCTGTTATGACTTTCACAAAAATCATATATCAAATAGTGTCAAAATTGACACAAAATAGTTTTTAAATCAAATATTATATTATTAATTGTTATTTTATTCCTAAAAATCTAAGGTTCAGACAAATGACTTAGATAAGGATATATATATTAATAATAAACAATTTGGGGTTCGTTTGGCATGTTATAGTAAGTGTATTAACCATATAGTGTAAGAAAACAAAAAGACACGGTAAAAGTTAAATTATTTAACTTAGAGTTAAATCTAATTGATAAGGTTAAAATAATAACCTAAACTTGTCTAAATCCTATTGGTTGATAGGATTTCGACCCATAACCACTTTAGCTTCGAAATAAGACCCTTTGGAACCATTATAAACCGATTTTTACTTTAATATAAAATAATATTTTTGAGATATTCCTAAGGTGCCCCTCTCCTCCCTTATAAAAGGGCACCTCCTCCCCCTCCTCCTCACACCAATTTGAGCACTCAAGCTCTGCCAAACCCTGCCAAAATCCCTTCTACACTTCCCTAGAATAATCCTAGAGGTCCTGGTCTTCTTCAAAGACCAATCTTAGTTCCCTAAGTGGAGGATTCAAAGAGGCGTTTCAAAGAAGAGGTAATATCCATTACCGATCTTTTCAATTTCTTTCTTCTTCAACTTCTTCTTCTTTAGTTGTTTCATGATAAAGTAATAACATCAGTATTACTTACATACTGATATGTTATTATAAATATGAAACAACTCTAATTAACCTTCTATCCATCCTACGGAAAAAGGAAATCACCGCGCGTGCGTACGTACGGAATACCGTCTCCACGCCGTGGTGTAATCTATTTTCCGCCACCACCTTAATTGGATGGGTATAATGGTTTAATGAGTAACTATATATGATTATTATATAGTGATATTGATACTTAAATAGTATACATACACTTCAACACAATTCCATGACCATGGGAATGATATCATCGCTCGTGCGTACATACGGACTACCGTCTCCACGACGCGATGAGATTCATTCTCAATGATTAACCATTCACGAATGATTATAAAGTATATATAATAAGTACTAATGAAATATATGACATAATAATTATACTGGAATTATTTATATTTATATTTATTTCATCTACTTAATTCCATTCAATTCAATAAGGAAACGAAAACAGCGTTCATGCGTACGTACGGACTACCATCTCCATGAACGGTGTATTTCTTTCCATTTATTGATTTATTATATATGTATATTATGAATATATATATATAAATCATGTTTTATATTCTGGAATTAAGTAATCATGATCTAAGTAATCATATGAATAATTACAAGTTAAAAACACGAACGACAAATGAGACGATTTTACCCAAAATGCTACTTTAACATGAATTTACAAAAGAACGGGTAATATAAAGTCATAAGTGGACCATATATGATATAATAACAATGAATATGATTCTGGAATAAGTAAATAACATGATTTAAATCATTATACAGGAGGTTGGGACACTTACAAAGCAAGTCAGACCTAAGGTAAGGGAAAATATCACAATCTCATTTTTATCCGAGATTGTTTATACTTTGAAATTTACTGGGGTGTATTTTATCATCCAAATCCATGTTTCCTCAATATGTAATGTTATTTCCATACACCTAAAATTGTTTAAATCCAATTTTACCCTTCGGTGAGTTTTTATTAAAGGATATGAAAGGAATCTTTTGTCGTTTTTTGTACGAGGTACTTTCTGACTTTTCCGTCAAAAGTACGAAGAATGTTTTTTTTAACTTATATGGCATGAATGGATTTTTAAAAACATTATTTCCAAGAAGCATCCTTTACAAGTTTTCAAGTTTATTTTTAATCAACTTCTTTTATTTTAAAGTTGTATTCCATGTTAATAAAGGAAAAATGTTTTTGAAGAAGAAAGGATATTTTCCTCAAGAATGGAGTTCAAGTTTTTAATCAAAATTATTTTCCATCTAAGATAATAAAGGGTACTGTTTTTATCCCTATTATTACATTGATTTGATTATGTTGTGATGGAATTATTTTTATGAATTCCTTTATCTTATATGAATTGTTTTATGATGTCATGATGTTTAAGATTCCCATTTGTATTACATGGGTTACGCTATGATGTATGGTTTATGATTATGTGGCACACATAAGAAAGGATTCATTATGAGATGGGTGGGACCTATATCTCCCTCCAATGCATTGGGTAAAGATTTTATATCTCATGAGATAGACATGGCTGGAATGGTAGGTTATACCGGTTCAGTGAA
Organism: Viscum album; assembly: GCA_963277665.1. NCBI lineage: Eukaryota > Viridiplantae > Streptophyta > Magnoliopsida > Santalales > Viscaceae > Viscum > Viscum album. The sequence continues at coordinate 370,247,040 of OY728165.1, forward strand.
ACAGGACTGAAACGAGGGTGACTCGATTCAGAAAGGGACTTTGTCCACTAAGATAGTCTTGGCAATGAGTCTTGACTAACAAGAAATGATTCTCTATGATTATGTGTGTATGAAACAAAGTTTCATGTTTTATGTTATGATTATTGGGATTTCATTTCACTACTATGATTTATCCCATGTTATGAAATTATGCTCTCTTTTGTAGGTTAAGATTTCCAAAAGTTATGTTCTTATGAATATGATGTGATTGATTTTTCTTTTGTTTACCCTTACTGAGCATTCGAGCTCACCCTTTTATGTTTTCTTTTCCCCAGGATATAAAGAAAGGTTTTAGGTAAAAAAAGGTAAGATCTTTATGGGAGATATTGAAGATCTTTCACCACGATTAGAAGATTACATTCCGAGTTTCCAAAGACACTAAACTATTACGATCCTTGTGTGTGTGTTTTTTTTATGTACTAAGTATTCCGCAAAAGTAATGTAATGTTCATGTACGTCAAGATACGGGTCTCTACAGTTGGTATCAGAGGGAGGTTTAGTCAACCTTTGGAAACTAGGATGCGAAAACGTTAGTGAGATCCCTAGAGATATTTCTAAGGTATGTCTAGGGATGTCCCTAAGGTTAAGTATACGTATAGGTTATAGTACTAGAACTACGCTAACGATCATAGAATTAAACCTAAGATGTTAGATATTAAAGGTACTCCCCCTTTATTATGTTGTTTTCCCTAGCATGATTTTTGCCTCTCACACTATTCTTTTTGGGTTTTAGACGATGGCTGGAACCCGAAGGAACCGTGTTGATCAATGCAATGTACAATGCAATGATTGTCCTCCTGAACAAACAAATGTTATGGGAGATGGAGTGAAAAATCTTATTGTTATACTTACACAAGCTATGAATCATTCTGGACTTCCAATTGAGCAGAGAAGGGAACAATATTCTATTGAGTCCTTCATGAGGCAACGTCCACCTTCTTTTAGTGGGTCTTCTGATCCACTTGTTGCTGAACAATGGATCAGTACTACTGAAAAGATATTCTCAGTTCTTCAATGTTCTGAACATGATAAATTCATCTTAACAGTATATCGTTTGGAAGGTGAAGCTGATCAATGGGGGAATATTATCAATAATATGAGGCCAAGAGATGAAATTGAGTCCATGGAATGGGACGAGTTCAAGAACTTATTTTTCAATAAGTACTTCCCTTGTATTCTTCGAACAAAGATGGAGAAGGAGTTTCTTGAACTAAAGCAAAAGGATGATGAATCTGTTGGTATATATGAAGCGAATTTTACAAGACTTGCAAGGTATGAATCTGGCATTATCATCCAACCTGAAAGTAAAGTTGATCGATTTTTCAGTGGCTTAAAACCAAGTCTTCGAAGGGCATTAGCTATAAGAGACTTCAGTAGCTATGAAGAAATTGTGCTTTGTGCTATCAAGGTAGAAATGGAAGTTGGTGTTACATATCCATCTCATGGTTTTGACAAGAAACGAAAGATGGAGTTCAAGGAGAAATCTCAGAATAATGGTGAAAAGAAGATGAATGTTTCCTTATGCACAAAGTGTGGAAAGAATCATGGTGGAGATTGTCTTAAAGGGACTAGAAAATGTTTTAAGTGTGGAAAAGAAGGTCATCGAGCAGCTGAGTGTCAAAGTAATGGAAAAAGGGATTCTAATGATGTGAATAAAGCAAACACAATAGAGAACGCACCACCAACACTTCAATGCTTAAAGTGTAAGGAAATGGGGCATTATGCTAATAAATGCCCTAATCCAAGGGTTAGTGATGATCAATATGAGCAACCACTGAAGGCAAAGGACAAATGGAAGTCACATGCGATCACTATTGGCGATGTTGAATATGACAACTATGTGGTGGAATGATTAAGTGTTTATGTAATGGGATTCCAAAATAATGTTGTATCATGGAGTATTGGAATATTTATGTATTGGTCTAATGTGGTATTCAAAGTGATTGAGATATTATGCGCATAATGAAGGGAAAACGAGAAAATGAAATGTTTAACAGTATTCATGAGCTCATGATTGATATAAGGGCTAAGTGATATCATGGTTTGAGTATATAGAATTTTGAGGATTTTGGTATGTGGAAGGTGTTAACTTTTAACTGCATTCATGTTTTCACTAAGGTATTCAAGAGAATACATGATTAAGGACTTTGAATGTTTGGAATGGGACCAACAAAACATATTTTATGATATATGAGGACCAACGATGGTATTAAATCTCTGGTAATCATTTTCACTGTTTTATGAGAGTGGACTGCAGTATTTTAGATAAGCCTAAAGATTAGAAGGGATTATGTTGGACATAAGTTAGAATAAAACATTTTTTGATATTATTGATGGGATGTTAATGTAGTTTTAGAAAAAGGATAACCTGCAGGACGGGTGACAGTCCATCGCGTCGGACAAGGATGTGGGAATCGAACCCACAACCGAAGTGCGACTGGCCTTTATCGCCTACCACTGGCCTACAGGAAGTCCCTGTTTAGTAGAAACTAGTTTTATTATATTAAGCAGTATGATATATGAAGTATAAGTCCATTTTAGGAACCATATATGATTAATCTCACTATAGATCGACTTATGTATATAAATTTTGCTAACCTTTTGAGACAGATGGAATGACCCGTCATTTTATCACATGATCTACTAACACTTCATGAATAACAAATTCAACTTTATTTATTTAAGAGATGAAGTAGAAATTGTTCAAGGAACGAACAACAGTGAGATTGTACCAAAATAAAGTAAGTATTTATTCTAATTCAAACTCTTCAACTTTAGGGAAATGATCTTGAAAACCAAAAATGTTGTCCTAAGTGCCCTTATACCCGATGAATCAGATGGTACCCTAGATCGTCACAAATTTATGGCTTTGTGATTTCTGTCTTTTCCATAGCCATGTTCTCTACCACTCTCCATCAGAACATGATGGTTAGATTTCTCTTCCATATCCATATTTTTACCTATGTGGAAACCCATCGATTAGTTTATTTGGGTAACCGTTACGTTTCATACTTTCGTTTTTAAAGATTGGTCTTGGTATTCCTTTTTACGATGTGGGTTTCTATTAAAGAAACTTTCGAATAGTAAACCATTTATAACCCCGACGAATTTCGAGGGCGAAATTCATTTTAAGGGGGGTAGAATGTAACACCCCGAGATTTTATTAAAAATATTATTTTTAATTTCATTAATGTCTTGTGTTTTACGCTACACCAAAAGGAGCTTGCACAACACACATCCTTGACTTGCCTTGCATTACACGCAATCGCGACCTTCCTCGATAGCGTGTGTAGTATGCAATACCGAGTTTCACTAAACAACGATATGCTATTATAATATTATTATAAATAGCCGTTATAAATAGTAATAACCACATTTTAAAATTTTAGAAATTTTATCTCTCAAAATGGACTTCATTTTTGGATTCGGGGTATCGAATTTAGCCTAAGGTGAAATTTTGGTACTTTTCGGTTAACTTTTATTTTCTGATGAATAGTGAAAATTACTAAATTTTAATTAAAAACAACTTTTTTAATCGAAATAATTAATAGTGATAAATTATTAATTTGAGTGGTTTCAAAGTATATTTAGAATATATTTTTACAATTCAATACAATGTTGGTCATTGGATGTAATTTCACATTTACACAAGACATAAACAAGTGTTAATCTTTTGATAGTTATTATCTCTTAAAAACACGCTATTTGTTGTGACAGCGGAAATTAATTATAAAATTAATTAATGCAACTTATATGTTGGGAATTTTGTAAAATAGAAATCATTTTTGAATTCGGAATATCAATTATAGCTTAGGGTGAAATTTTGGCATTTTTCTGAAAAACTTCAATTTTTGATGAATAGTGAAACTACTATGTGGAAGTTAAAAAAATATTTTTTTCATAAATCTTAATTTTACCGCTTCTGTGAATGGAATTTCAAAAATCCGAGAGACACGGTTGATGTCAGTAAGTAAAATGTGGTTCAATGAGATGAAAATAATTTTTGGTGAAAAGTAACTTTTTACTTTTTTTTACCACGGTTAAAAGTAAATAGGGTAATTAAGGGTAAAAATGATATTAATATTACTCTAACACATGTCCTAATCCTATTGGACAAGTTTATCTCGACCAAAAACAACCTTAAGTGTAAAATATTATCATTTAGTCCCACTTGGATTAGATTAGGACATTTATTATTATTTAATTCAAAGAAGAGTTAAAAGAGTTAAAATCAAAGTTTATTTACTAAAATATTTCTAATATAGGGTTATACATGAGATAAATTCAATTGTAAATATTAATTAGAAAGATAAAACGATTTCCTACATAATGGTATTTTATTTATAATTTTTAGAGATCAAATAATTTAATTTATTTATGACACAAAGATGATGCTGTAATTATATTATTAATGAAATATTGACATAATTGATGTTATAAATACCAAAATAAATTTAATTTGAGACTTTTTATGAATCCCACTAATTTTCTAGGTTACTATGATATATTATTGTTGATTTAATCAACTTGTTTCGAACATATAATTCTGTTATGACTTTCACAAAAATCATATATCAAATAGTGTCAAAATTGACACAAAATAGTTTTTAAATCAAATATTATATTATTAATTGTTATTTTATTCCTAAAAATCTAAGGTTCGGCCCCATGACTTATATAAGGATATATATATTAATAATAAACAATTTGGGGTTCGTTTGGCATGTTATAGTATGTGTATTAACCATATAGTGTAAGAAAACAAAAAGACACAGTAAAAGTTAAATTATTTAACTTAGAGTTAAATCTAGTTGATAAGGTTAAAATAATAACCTAAACTTGTCTAAATCCTATTGGTTGATAGGATTTAGACCCATACCCACTTTATCTTCGAAATAAGACCCTTTGGAACCATTATAAACCGATTTTGACTTTAATATAAAATAATATTTTGAGATATTCCTAAGGGGCCCCTCTCCTCCCTTATAAAAGGGCACCTCCTCCCCCTCCTCCTCACACCAATTTGAGCACTCAAGCTCGGCCAACCCCTGCCAAAATCCCTTCTCCACTTCCCTAGAATAATCCTATAGGTCCTGGTCTTCTTCAAAGACCAATCTTAGTTCCCTAAGTGGGGGATTCAAAGAGGCGTTTCAAAGAAGAGGTAATATCAATTACCGATCTTTTCAATTTCTTTCTTCTTCAACTTCTTCTTCTTTAGTTGTTTCATGATAAAGTAATAACATCAGTATTACTTACATACTGATATGTTATTATAAATATGAAACAACTCTAATTAACCTTCTATCCATCCTATGGAAAAATGAAATCACCGCGCGTGCGTACGTACGGAATACCGTCTCCACGCCATGGTGTAATCTATTTTCCGCCACCACCTTAATTGGATGGGTATAATGGTTTAATGAGTAACTATATATTATTATTATAAAATGATATTGATACTGAAATAGTATACATACACTTCAACACAATTCCATGACCATGGGAACGATATCATCGATCGTGCGTACGTACGGACTACCGTCTCCACGACGCGATGAGATTCATTCTCAATGATTAACCATTCACGAATGATTATAAAGTATATATAATAAGTACTAATGAAATATATTACATAATAATTATACTGGAATTATTTATATTTATATGTATGTCATCTACTTAATTCCATTCAATTCAATAAGGAAATGAAAACAGCGTTCATGCGTACGTACGGACTACCGTCTCCATGAACGGTGTATTTCTTTCCATTTATTGATTTATTATATATGTATATTCTGAATATATATATATAAATAATGTTTTATATTCTGTAATTAATTAATCATGATCTAAGTAATCATATGAATAATTACAAGTTAAAAACACGAACGACAAATGAGACGATTTTTCCCAAAACGCTACTTTAACATGAATTTACCAAAGAACGGGTAATATAAAGTCATAAGTGGACCATATATGATATAATAACAATGAATATGATTCTGGAATAAGTCAATAACATGATTTAAATCATTATACAGGAGGTTGGGACACTTACAAAGTAAGTCAGACCTAAGGTAAGGGAAAATATCACAATCTCATTTTTATCCGAGATTGTTTATACTTTGAAATTTACTGGGGTGTATTTTATCATCCACATCCATGTTTCCTTAATATGTAATGTTATTTCCATCCACCTAAAATTGTTTAAATCCAATTTTACCCTTCGGTGAGTTTTTATTAAAGGATATGAAAGGAATCTTTTGTCGTTTTTCATACAAGGTACTTTTTGACTTTTCCGACAAAAGTACGAAGAATGTTTTTTTTAACTTATATGGCATGAATGGATTTTTAAAAACATTATTTCCAAGAAGGATCCTTTACAAGTTTTCATGTTTATTTTTAATCAACTTCTTTTAGTTTAAATTTGTATGCCATGTTAAGAAAGGAAAAATGTTTTTGAAGAAGAAAGGATATTTTCCTCAAGAATGGAGTTCAAGTTTTTAATCAAAATTATTTTCCATCTAAGATAATAAAGGGTACTGTTTTTATCCCTATTATTACATTGATTTGATTATGTTGTGATGGAATTATTTTTATGAATTCCTTTATCTTATATGAATTGTTTTATGATGTCATGATGTTTAAGATTCCCATTTGTATTACATGGGTTACGCTATGATGTATGGTTTATGATTATGTGGCACACATAAGAAAGGATTCATTATGAGATGGGTGGGACCTATATCTCCCTCCAATGCATTGGGTAAAGATTTTATATCTCATGAGATATACATGGCTGGAATGGTAGGTTATACCGGTTCAGTGAAACAGGACTGAAACGAGGGTGACTCGATTCAGAAAGGGACTTTGTCCACTAAGATAGTCTTGGCAATGAGTCTTGACTAACAAGAAATGATTCTCTATGATTATGTGTGTATGCCAAAAAGTTTCATGTTTTATGTTATGATTATTGGGATTTCATTTCACTACTATGATTTATCCCATGTTATGAAATTATGCTCTCTTTTGCAGGTTAAGATTTCCAAAAGTTATGTTCTTATGAATATGATGTGATTGATTTTTCTTTTGTTTACCCTTACTGAGCATTCGAGCTCACCCTTTTATGTTTTCTTTTCCCCAGGATATAAAGAAAGGTTTTAGGTAAAAAAAAATGGAAGATCTTTATGGGAGATATTGAAGATCTTTCACCACGATTAGAAGATTACGTTCTGAGTTTCCAAAGACACTAAACTATTACGATCCTTGTGTGTGTGTGTGTTTTTATGTACTAAGTATTTCGCAAAAGTAATGTAATGTACATGTACGTCAAGATACGGGTATCTACAATATGGGAATTTAGGAAAAAGTGGAAGCTATTGGAAAAGGTAAATCCTTGGAGTTTAATGTTAATGAAGAAGGAATTGTGAGATTTGGGAAAAGACTATGTGTTCCATCAATTCTGGAGCTGAAGAAGGAACTTTTGGATGATGCACATAGTTCAAATTTCTCTATTCACCTCGGAAACACAAATATGTATCAAGATCTCTGAGGGAATTATTGTTGGGATAATATGAAGAAGGAGATCACTAAATATACATCAAAGTGCCTGGTGTGTCAGCAAGTGAAGGAAGAGAGGCATAAGTCTAAGGGGTTGATGCAACCATTTCCAATACCAGAATGGAAATGGGAGAACATCACCATGGACTTTGTCACCGGACTTTCGAAGACGTCCAAAGGTAACAATGCAATTTGGTTTGTTTTGGATCGTCTTACAAAGGCTGCACACTTCATTAATATTTGGGAGTATTTCTCATTCGATCAAATGGCACGGATATATATCAGGGAATTGGTAAGGATTTATAGAGTACCACTATCTATTGTGTCCAATCAAGATCCAAGATTCACCTCTAAGTTTTGGAAGAGTCTTCAACATGCTCTGAATACTAAACTGAACTTCAGTACGGCCTATCATCCTCAAACTCATGGCCAATTCGAGCGGACTATTCAAACACTTGAGGACATGTTGAGAGCATGCTCAATGGACTTTAAAAGAGGATGTGATCAACATCTTCCTCTAGTTGAGTTCTATTATAATAAAATTTTCCACTCAAGCATCCAAATGGCACCATATGAAGCCCTTGATGGGAAAAGGTATAGAACACCGACGTGTTGGGATGAGGTTGGTGAGGGTAAGCTACTTGGACCAGAAATGGTCGAAGAAATGGTGGAGAAGGTGAAAACCATTCAGCAGCATATCAAGGTAGCCCAAAGTCGACAGAAGAGTTATACAGATAACCATCGATGAGACCATGAGTTTAAAGTTGGAAACATGGTATTTATATACATATCTCCATGGAATAAGGTCATGAGGTTTGGAAATAAAGGGAAGTTAAGTCCAAGGTACATCAGCCCCTTCGAGATTCTTGATCGTGTCGGGGATGTGGCCTATCGACTGGAACTTCCACCTACCATGTCCAAAGTACATGATGTCTTTCATGTATCCCTATTAAAAAAGTACATACCGGACCCTTCTCATGTACTCTCTTTAGAGGTGGTAAATTTAGAGGATGATCTTTCTTATGGGGAGCAACCAGTGAAGATATTAGATCATAGAGAAAAAGTTCTACAAAATAAGACAATGCCCCTCGTCAAGGTGTTGTGGTGAAACCACAAGTTTGAAGAAGCAACATGGGAATCATAGGAAATGATGAAGCAGAGTTACCCATGTCTGTTTTAGTGTGGGAAAATAAAATTTCAAGGGTCAAATTTTTTTATGGGAGGAAGATTGTAACGACCCAAACTTTCATTAAGGGAAATCCCTCTTGATCTAATTAAATGTATCTTTATGTAAAATGTTTATATAAAATGTCAACTTATTTAGTTTTATGTTAGGAATTGTGACCGTTGATAATATATTCATTGAACAGTGATCACCTGATTAGTATAAATATAGGGCTTTAACAAATACAATTTATTCAGACAAAGGAAGTGATGGCCTCATCCAGTAGATGTGCCCCATACGAAGCCCATTTGTCAGATCTCGGAAAGTAGGTGGCGCCATTGGGATTCTCTCTTGACCAAGTCCAAGATGATATTGAATATGTTAAGCTCAAGTGGGACCACCTACGAGAGAAATGGAAGTTGATAGATATTACCACTCGCGCAATGTTATCCGAGCCACCCCAAGAGTCGGTCACCACCGCACACCTTACTCTTCGTTATTATGCCAGTGTTATAAGGGGTTATGTAACAAGAACTTAGAACTATGGTTATGTACATTATTTTTGTATATAATAATGAATATACTTTCATTTTATTATTATTACCTTGTAAATAGTTTTTAAAGCTCAAATAGTATTTTTTAGTTAAAGTTCAACTAAAAAATCTATTTTTATGAATTAATGGATTTTTGAATTTAATAATATTTTAATAAAATATAATTTTTATTATTAAATTAATTTTTATTAAATATAAATGATCGTATAATTTTATAAATTAAATTGTAATTTTTATTAAGGTTTGAAAGCCATTTTTGTCAAAACCCGTGAATTTTTTATAAATATCAGTTTTTATTTTAAAAGTGAAAATTAACATATTTAGAAAATTATTTAGATAAAATAAATATTATTTCTGGAATCAAGACATCGAAATTATCCAATGGTTAATTTTTCATAATTTTTTGAGATAGTCAAATTTTTGGTTAAAAATTAAATATCGTTTAAATATATAATTTGTTTTATGACATCATAATGACCAAATAGTGATGTAATAAAATACTATAAGCTTTATGATCAGCCAATATATGTTTTAACATTAAAATAATGTGATTTTGGGTTTGTTTTAATTATTTTACAAAGCATTAATGGACCCTTCAAGACTTATTAAACATCTTGTCTTTTTAAATTGTTTTCATTGGGAGTGTGACTCACCTCCACATAAGCAACCCCATTATTTTAAGAATTTCGGAATTTGGCCTTATAAAATATTTTTTTCCACTTCTCTTTTCCAAAAACCATGGGCAAAAACCATGGGTTGTTTTTTGGTTTGGATTAGTTTAATGTGAGGTGTCCCAAACCTAAATAATATATAATTCCCTCACCTTTCCTATATAAACCCTCCCAAGCTTCCACTTCCTCCTCACTCAAAGCCTTTGGAGTTCATCCAACCTCTGACCTACACTCTCTAGAATCCTCCCAAGGTTCCGCAAGCTCCCAAGAAGCATCTCTCAAGCCTCTCTCAATCCTTTGAAAGCACACATCCAAGTAAGGGTTTTTCTTCCTTTCTCATTTTTGTCTAATTTTCTTAATGTTGTTATTCCCTTTTAATTTCAATTATAAATATTAGGGTATGGTTTTTCACATCACCCATACTTCCCTATTGATGTTTTAATGATTTGATACCCCTTTTTCTCTCATTAAATGCCTCCCATGTACACCTGTTACTATACCGAAATTCAGAAAGGAATTTCTCTCTCCTCTTTTACATTCAAGCAATTCTTTTGTATCATGACTCTAAATTACATTAAAATTATTGGGAAATATATCTATATTACCCCCTTACTTTATATTTCATGTACATGTGATGAGACACCCCCTTCACTCTCATCAACCATTTTTATGAATTCTTACATCACACTGTTACGCTGCCGAAATTGCATCGATTTTCTAATCCAATGTCATTGTGTAGTAAATACCATGCCCATTTCTTTATCAAGGGTATTCACCTTTATGAACATTTACTTATTGTTTAAATAGTTTCATGTATTTATTACTTATTCGTTTATCGTGGAATAAAATATTATGTTGCATGATTCAATGTTTTATGATCCATGTGGCACACTTATGCATGAAATGAAATGTTTAAGAAGGGTGTTCCCTTATAGTGCTCCAATGAATTGGCTAAAGTATAGTATCATGATACTTAGTGTACAATGGGTGTTCACTAATGATAATTCAAGTGAAATGATGTTTTACTCATGATTCATGTGCAATGAGAATTTACTCATGCTCCATGTGTAATGAGCCTTGGCTCATGCTAATTCCATATTAAGTGTTGTTGCCACATTTCCATGTTATGATTATCATGATTTATCATTCCTTTATGTTTATTCTTCTCTTGTGATCTATTAATATGCCAATTGTCTAACATGTATTGTATTCCTCATGTTATTCCATGATTATTCCCTTACTGGGCTTTATAGATCACTCTTTTCTTATGCATGTCCTCAGGTTATCCCATGCAATGCTAAGTATGAGGGAATATAGTGGTCATGTAAAGGAAGTTTTCAATAAAGATGTTGTATTTAATGTTTTAAGTTGTTATATAATGATCCTAATCCCCAAATACACTAGACCTATCGATCTTATATGTTGTATCAAGTGAATTTTATGTAATAAATTATGTTTAATTGTGTAATAAAAGATCAGGGTTGTCATAAACATAGTCAATTAAGTCAAATTATAACCCAATGAATGGAAATTTAGTTAGGAAACCCCTTACCTTGAGTCTAGACTTATCGTGTATATCCTTTATCTCCTGTATAATAAAATTATATAAATTATTTTGTTTCTTAATAAAATTTTATATTATTAATACCTTATTATTGATATGTTTATTTCATTTGTTTTAATTTAATATTTAATTATATAATTAGTTATGTACATGTCGGGTTTTTTGATGATATTCGTCCCATATATACAAAATGACTTCAGTAGGATGACCACGGTCAATAAGGTAATTAATAAATCATATCTATAATAAGAATAATGACATAATTATAATTTTTATACATTAATTATAATTTTCATACCATCCATGAAATATGGTTATGAAAAATGAACTGGGTTACAATCATAGAGATGGTAGGTCATATATACGCATGAGTAACGTTTCCATTTTAAAAAAATCGTGATGGAAATAAGGTAATTATTATTTTATATTTATATAATTATAATTATATCATAAATAATATATTATTTATTCAAATACACTTATATATAGTAGTCATGTCATGTGGTTATGAAAAACAAATCACATCAATTTGTGGAGGTGGTAATCCACACGTACTCATGAACAACGTTATCATTGTTCAATGGATGAAAAGGTAAGAGATTATATGATATATTATATTTATAGAATGATAAATGTACCATTAATATAATATATATATTAAATCCATAATTATAACTAGTTGTGAGAGGTGGTGATGAAAAATTGATTGCATTAGTTCATGAGGCAGTAGCTCACCGTACACACGAACGATGGTTTCATTTTTCATTTGATAGAAGATGAGATAGATATAAGTTATTCCAATAACATAATAACATGTAAATATATATAATATACTAGTGTTATTATTTCAGAAAGGTTTAATAAGGTTTTATTGATATTAAATAAAAAATATGACTAAAACATTTGGTTAAAAGATATATCACTTCTTTGGACAACTTTCATTGCTTTAAAACTTAGGCCCTCTATGGTTGGTATTATGCCCAAAATAATTCCTCTAGAGTGTGTTGATGGATGTTATAAAGGTATTTGGTTATGTATTTTTGAAATAAAAGGATTATTATGTGTTAATAAAAGAGGAGAGGAGGTTCCCTTTTATAAGTGAGGATAGGGGCACTCTTGAAATTACATAAAATATTAAATTAATATAAACTAATTTACATAGAAAAAAAAGATAAAAATGATATAATTAGAATATAGAGTTATTATGGGTATAAAAAATAATATAATAAATTTGTAAAAAGTCTATATTACATTTTACACGTATTTTTTTGTTTTAACCCATGTCGACCCTTTTTGATAATTACCATGATAACAATGTTTTTTACTCTTTAGGGGTCAATGTTGTTACTATAAAAGGAAAAGTAGCCAATAAATGAACCATAGATGTTATTTTAAAATATATACCAATCAATTTTTGGAGATATGATTTTTATAAATTTTTAATCATTTAATAAAATATTATTTATTATAAAATAACCTAAATGTGTTTTTTTGAACTATTTATTTAATTTGAATTTGAAAGAAACATGAAAAAAATGGAATTAAAATGTAATATATTTACATATATCTTGTATTTTTTATCTAAAAAATTCATCTCATACAATAATTCATTCAAATTATATTACTTTTATCATTTTTAAAATCATTTATTTTATTTTTATATGAATTTAATAAATACTATATCGGTGTTGCGTAAGCATTTAAGGTTATTATTTATTACATTAAAATTAAAAATAAATTACCATTATAAAAAATAATTTATATTTCAAATAAGTATTTATAGTTAAACATAATTTTTCTTTATCCTTGCCGCAAAATATTATAGAAATTTAAAAGCAAGAAAGTGTCATTTTTTATGATATCATTTACTTAATTATTATAAAGGTCAAAACCAAATACATATGCCACCAAGTTTACAGGTTTTTTAAAATATTTTGGATAGGGAAAAACTAAATTTATAAAATAGTATAAATGAAATTATTATGTTAATTTTTTAGTCCTTATATTATTATTTTTAACCTTAATTACCTGATTTATCCTTACCATGGTGATAATTATTTATTATGGCTATAATTTATATTAGAAAAAAATAAAAGGTACATATTTTCCAAATTAGGAACTCCTAATTCTAATATATTTAATTATTTTTTTTAAAATTCAATTCATATAATTGGAAGAATTTAATTTAAAATTAAACCTACAAAACATGATGGAAAGTAGTTTTTTCATAAAAAATGTCTTTTAAATTAAAAAAATTATACCAAATTAAATTATAAAATTCATTCCAAAGACTATAATTAGATTTTATTTAACAAAAAAGAAATAATTAAATTTTAAAACTAATCTAAAATGGAATTTCACTTAATATATTATTTAATATAAAATAAAACTTTAAATAAAAAATAGTATTTTCATTATTCATTGAACAATAAAAAATTTTAGAAAATATCAAAATTTCACACTAAGATAATTTTGAAAATATTATTTGAAATCTGATATCATTTTTATAAACTATAATTTAAAAAAGTTCTATAAATTAATTATAATATTTTCTCACAAAAAACCAATAAAAACATTTTTGAAGAAAATTTTATTTTTAAAGCAAAAAATGAATTTACTAAAAATTGCATGTTTATTTACCAAAAATTAATCAATACATTTTTATTGAGTAGAAACTTTATATATATTTAAAAATATATTTATTCTTATTTATACATTCCAATTTAACATTTAGGTTAAAACTGACATATTTAAATAATAATATTTCATGGTTCATTCAAACTCGATGTTGCGTATTGTATATGCTATTGAACATAGTGTTATTTTAAAATCATATCATAGCCCCCCCCCCATTAATAAATAGAATCCTCACCATTTGAAATTGGTATCTTTAATTAAAGGTTTCACATTTGAAAATAATTTTGTTGAAATCCCACATTTTAAAAGGTTTAACAAAACATCATCTTGAAAAGAGAGAAAGTGAAATATAAAGTTCATTTGGAATAACACAGAACTATGTTTTCAAATAGAAGGATATTAGTGTGATGTGAAAATATAGGCATGGAATAAAAAATTAATGTAAAAATAATGATGGAGCATGATAGAGAACATTGATCATAAGGAAGTGATTGATCATGATAAAGTTAACGACCACAAAACCATAATCCAATGAGTTGTGAAAAGGCCATCAGTTTATCAAAAAAGGTAATAGGACAACATTTTTTTCAATACCTTTTTCCTAGAGTTGAGGAATTCTTTTACCATATTGACTAAAAACGTAAGTGAATATACTTAATTTACAAGTATAATTTCATCCTTTAATCAATTTCTACCATAATATAATATTTTTCTCCAAACGATGAGCATTCAAGATGAATTTTTCACACATGAATCACTAAAATAATATTTTATCATATCCCATAATACAAAAAGGACAACAATATATTCCTATTTTATTTATAAATTAACCAAAACTAAAATGGTTAGTACAAGATAAGATAATTCCAAAAATGAATAAAACTTAAAATAAATAAATAACACATTAATCTCCAAATTCAAACAATACATCAAAGGTTAATTTAGATCATTCCATGAATACATGGCCTTATATCCTAAATAACCTCAATAACCTTGGCATTAAATAAATTTTTAACCTAGAATGTTCTCTCATAAATTTCAACATACATACTAAAAATTGTTATAGTATTCTTCTAAAATAATCCATCGCATTAAACCAAAGGGTTATATATACCAAAAACCAATAAAAAGTCTCCAAAAATATCATAAATTACCTCAAAATCCCATCACTTAAAACCCCAATGGGGGTGTGGATGCATTTAAAATTATGATCAACCTTAAATTTATATACCTATTATGGAATCCATAACCCTTAATTTAACCTCACAATAAATCATCATATTCTCCAAATTTATCTAAACCATCCACTGGTATAAA
The DNA here is from genome assembly GCA_963277665.1 of Viscum album. Classification (NCBI taxonomy): domain Eukaryota; kingdom Viridiplantae; phylum Streptophyta; class Magnoliopsida; order Santalales; family Viscaceae; genus Viscum; species Viscum album. The sequence continues at coordinate 370,262,547 of OY728165.1, forward strand.
CAATATCATCATTGAACCCACACTTCTGGATCCAGTGCTAGAAACATAATCTTTACATTTATAGATTTGATACTAATAAAATGACCTAATTTCAACTATCCAAAAATTATAACATAAAAAAGAAATATTATATCACTTATATACTAAAGGAATGTTTATCTTTAGAGTTTTAAATAGCTAGTAAAACTCATAAATAACAACATGAATATATAAACAACTGGTTCATAAAAATCTAAATATTCTCCCAAAAAATCTTCACATCAAGTAAATTTCTTATACATAACATACTTATGAACTTTCTTCATAACCTGGGGAAAGGAAACATAGTAAAGGGTGATCTCAGATGCTTAGTAAGGATAAACATAGAAGATATAAATTATTAATTAAACATAACATGAGCATAATGATATGATAATATGAGCATAACATTTTAAAACCATTCCCATCATATCATAAATCATAATATTGAATCATGGAATAAAGCTTGGTAGTTCATATGACATAAATCATAAAGGAATCAAAGAACATAATCCATGAGAGTATAACATTGGATATTAAGACTAAATTAGGTAACATGGGGAATACATAGACAAAAGGGGTGAGTTAAAAATCTATGTAAGGGAATAAACATGATAAGTAAGCATAATATATGAGTCAAATTTATAACAAGATGTCATAAAAGAGAAATCTCATGAGTAATAATCTTGGAGAAAAACATAAAAAACATGGTATCATATGATCATGGAAACATTTTAAATGTGGTTGTAACACAAAACATGATAAAAACATAAGTCAAATATAACTACTTAGACAACATCACATGATGGATAGATTATCTTCATGGATTAGGTTGACTCCCTAATCTCATACATAACGTCTCACGAGACAAAAAAATATGCCCAATTCATTAGAGAGATATTTGAAAACACCCATCATAATATGTTCATGGATATGTTTTCTACAAAATGAAATCAATAATAATTCATAATCATGAGAATTACCCATGAAAATAAATTGGTTTCGTAATCTTACCTCATATTATAATCAAAGGAAATTTTATAAATATTACAAAGAGAATAAGGAAATAAATATTATGGATGTTTTTATATGATTACATAATCATAGGTATCAAAATAAGGTTTTCATTTGGGAATAAAATATTTAAATGAGTGAGATATAAAAGTATCAAGGAATAGAAAATTTTCTCTTAATCAAGTTTGATTATAAATAATGAATTTGATAAATGTATTTATGAAACGTATTACCCCATAAAATTAAGGTAGAATTACCTAGGTATATATTTGTAAGATAAATATATATATATATATTTATAATCAATCCATAAAATCAAATGGATAGAGAAATTGATTTAGAGGGAGAATAGTCATAACTCGAAGAAAAAGAGTGGTTCATAGAGATACCCTATTTAAAATCTAAAAAATCATCAAATAAAAAATAAAAAAAAATATTTTACAAAAATCTTGGAAACTTTTAAAAGAATCTTAAAATCACTAAGTGGTCATTATGTAAGGTAATTCTATTTATGTCGTATACATTAAATGAAAACAATCCATTCACACTTTGTAAAAAAAGTCAAAAACTACCTCATTCAGAAAATGAAAAAAAAATTAAACCATCTTTTATAAGTTAAATCATGGTAAAAATTAATTTAAATAATCATATGATATTATTAAAAAAATTAATCAATTTTTTTTATAAAACACTAACATGGAAGAAAAAGGGTTTTTGACCGAAGAGGGAAATAAAGTCAATTTTCATTAAAACATTATTTTGGTATCTTGAGTTCTTAAAGTAAGGAAAATGAAAGGAAAAGATTTAATTTCATGAAATAAATAGAGGATAATAAAATTAACGAGTTTATTAATATTTTGATCATGAAATTTCATTATGAAAAATTTAATCATAAACAATCCTGATAAACAATGAGATTATTACATAAAACCCTTTCCACACTGATAATTATTGAATCATATACCCCATGAAATAATAACACTAATGAAACAGAATATATCATGAAAATAAGGATATTTATTATATAACATGTTTAATGGGTAGTATATGCACCACAAAATAGAAACGAGTGTTGAAAATGACATATGTCTCCCCAAAATATAAAGTGAGACTAGAAATCTCTTACAATGATCGTATCATTGGAATAATAATTAATAAATCAAGTGATTATGTTTAATAAATTTAAATTAACCCAAAAATAGTTTTAAATACATGATAATGTGATTAGATTTCATTTCACACATAATCATGACATAATATTTTCAATGAAGTCAAAGTATAACCCAATGAATGGAAATTGAGTTAAGAAACCCCTTATCTTGAGTCCAGACTTGTCATGTATATCCTTTATCTCTCATATAATAAACATATATCAATTATTTTATTCATTAAGAACCATTTATAATATTAATACATTATCCTTAACCCATTTATTTCATTCATCTTAATGTCATATTTAAATACATAATCGATTAAGTCCATGTTAGGTGTTTTGATGATATTCAACTCACATGTCCAAAATCACTTTGGTGGGTTGGATATGGTCAAGGAGGTCATTAATACAAAATATATAGTATATTAATCATGAAATAATTATCATTTTTTATAAATTAATTATAATTTTAAAAGGTAAGAAATTAGATTATATATTATCTTTAAAAAATGATAAATGTTTTATTAATATCATATATATATATATATATATTAAATCCATCATAATATCCAATTTTGAGAGTCGGTAATGGAAAATTAATTACGTCAGTTCGTGAAGCGGTAGTCTATTGTACACACGAATGATGGTTTTTTTTTCTATTTGATGGAATATGAGATATATATAGGTTATTACATTAACATAATAAATTCTAATTATATTTAAGATACAAGTTTTATTATTTTATCATGGTTTAAGAAATTTTATTAAGATATAAGAATAAATAAAACAAAAACATTCGATTAAAAGCTACATCTTTTTCTTCAGACAATCTCCTTTTCTTTATACCTTAATCCCTCTAAGGTTGGTATTATGCCCAAAATATGGGCTATAAAACCTAGGTAGGGATGTTATTAAGGTATTTATATAGGTATTTCTAGAAATAAATGACTTTTTAAGTGTTAAGAAAAGAGTGGAGGAGGTTCCATTTTATAAATGAGGGGAGGGACACTCTTGGAATTACATAAAATATTAAATTAATATAAATTAATTTTAATAGATAATGGATCCAAACTAGTATAATTATAATATAGAATTATGATGGGTAAAAATTATATTATCCAATAAAATTTGGACAAATTTAGATTATTTTTTTAGCCATATATCTTTATTTTAACTCATGTTAACCTTTTTTGACAATTACCACAATAACAAGGTTTGTTACTCTTTAGGGGTCAATATAGTTACTATAGAAGAAAAATTAGCCCATAAATGGATCATATTTTATATTTCAAAACATATAAAGATCAATTTTCCAAATATAGGATTTTTAGAAATTTTAAAATTTTAATATAATATTATTTATTAAAAATTAACATTAATGTCATTTTTGGAAGTATTCGTCTAATTTGACTTTTGAAAACTAAATTAAAAAAATTGGAATTAAAATATAATCTATTAAAACTTCTATAATATGTTATTTTTATCTAAAAATTAATTAATCCCATTAATTCATTCAAATTATATTACTTTTAACATTCGAAAAATAATTTATTTTATTTTTCGATTAACTGAATAAATACTATGTCGGTGTTACATAAGCAAGTAAGGTAATTATTTAATCCTTAAAAATTAAAAATAAATTACCATGATAAAATAAATATCATTAAATTAATTATTTATAGTTTAACATAATTTATATTTATACTTGTCAAAAAAATTTATAAAAATTTAAAGTAAGAAAGTGACATTTTTTACTTCATCTTTTACTTAATTATTATAAAGGTAAAAATAAAAGAAATATTCCAAAAAGTTTCCATATTTTATAAAATTTTATGGAAATGGAAAAATTAAAATTATCCAATAGAATAAATTCTAGTGTTATGGTCATTTTTTATTCATTATTGTATTATTTCTAACCTTAATTACCTGATAACCCTTACCATGGTGATAATTATTTACATGGTAACTATTCATAAGGACCAAAAATAAAAGGTTCCAATTCACCAAATTTTTATATACTGAATCAAAATATCTAATTCATTTTACTTGATTTAATTTATGTAATTTTAACAAATTATTTAAAATTAAACTCACAAAATGTGATGAAAAATATTTTTTTTTAAAAAAATTCCTTTTAAGTATAATAATATTTTTATACCAAATTAAAGTATAAAATTCATTCCAAGGACTATAATTGGATTTTCTTAATAAAAATTAATTAATAAAATTTTAAAACTAATCCAAAATATAATTTTAATTTATAAATACTTTAAAATAAAATATAGTTTTTAATAAAAATCAATATTTTTCACTATTCATTTAAAAATCAAACTTTTTTAGACAATATCAAATATATATCCCTAAGATAATTTTAAAATGATAATTTCAAAAATAATATTATTTATATCAAATATAATTTCTAAAAGTTCTAAAAATTAATTATAATATTCTCTTATAAAAAACATTTTTAAAGAAAATGTATTTTTAAAAGCATAAGATGAATTTACTAGAAAATTATCGATTATTTTAAAAAACAAATTGTATTGAGTATATTCTTTATATATATTTCATAAATATGATGATCATAATCATAGTTTCTAATTTAACAGCTAGGTTATAATAGTCAAATTTAAATAATAATATTTCGTGGTTCATTTAATCTCAGTGTTTCATGTTGTATATGTTATCAAATATATTATTATTTTAAAATTTCTAGATATTAAATCCTACCCTTAATAACTTACCTTCTCAAAATTTGGACTTGGTCTCGGTAATCAATTTTTTTACATTTGAAAATACTTTAGTTAAAATCCCAAATCATATAAGGGTTAATAAAACTTCATCTTGAAAAGTGGGAAAGTAAAATATGAAGATCATCTAGAATAATACATAATTGGGTTTCTAAATAGGATAACATTAGTGTGATGTGAAAATATTAGCATGGAATAAAAAGTTAATGTACAAATTATGGAGAGTCCTGGAGAACATTTATCAAAAGGACATTATTGATCGTGAGAAATTTAACAACCACAAAACCATAAACCAATGAGGTGTGAAATGGACCGTTTATTTATTATAAATAAAGGTAATATGAAAACATTTTTACAAGATATTTTTCTATATAGTTAATTAATTATTTTTCCACATATATTAAAAACATAATGTAATATAATTAATTGACAAGTATAATTTCATCCTTTAATCAATTTCCACCTAAATCTCTTCTTTTTCTCCAAATTATGAGTATTCAAGTTGAATTTTTCATTCCTAAAGCACTAAAATCAACCTCTAATAGATAATGTAATATGAAAAAGGACAATGAGGTATTACTCCAATCATTAGACATTAAAGAAACACAAAATGGTTAGCACATGATAAGATAATTCAAAAAATGAATAAACCTTAAAATGAAGAAATAATACATTAATCAATAAATTCAAAAATAACACCAAAGGTTCAACATAGATCATTCCATGAATACATAACCTTGTAACCCAAATAACCTCAATAACCTCAATATTAAATAAACTTTTTACCTAAAAGGTTTTATCATACCTTTAAGCATACATCCTCAAAAATATAATAGTATTCTTTCAAAATAATCCTTTATGTTAAACTTAATGGTTATATGTACCTCATTTCAATAAAATGTCTCCCAAAATATCATTAATTACCTTAAAATACCATCACTTAAAACCTAAAATGGTTTTTTATTCCATTTAACTTATTATCAACCTTAAACTTATAAAGTGATAACGTTGTCTATTACTCTTAAGTTAACCTCACATGAAATTATCTTAATCTCTAAATTTATTTAAATTGACCCCAGATACCAACTATAAGAGCCCTAAACCCACACTTTTAGATCTAGTGAATAATCATAATCTTTACATTTCTGGATTTGATATTGACAAACATGATCCAATTTCAAATATAAAAATTCACAACATCAAATGAAATATTGGATTACTTATATAATAAAGGACCTTTTATGTTGAGATTTTTAATGAATTACAAAAACCTATTATATAACAACATGGATACATAAACAATCAGTTCATAATGATCAATACCATCTCTAAAAAGTTCATCAAATATAGTAACATTCTTAAAAAATATATTCTATTGACCTTTCTTCATAACCTGTGGAAAGGAAACATAAGAAAAGGTGAGCTCAAATGTTCAATAAGGGTATAAAAAGGGAGATATCACTGATCACTTAAACATAAAATAGGCATAAGGATATAGGAACATGATCATAACATTTTAAAACCATTCAAATCATATCATAAATCATAATATTTAATAATGTAATAATTCATTGAAGTTCATATGACATGAATTATAAAGGAATCAAAGAACATGAACCATGAGAGCGTAAAATTGGCTCCAAAAACAGCATGGGATAACATGGGGAACACATTCATAAAAGGGGTTAGCTAAAATCCTAGTAAGGTAATAGATATAATAGAGAATAAAAACATGTTATTCAAAGTTATAACATTATATAATAAAAGAAAAGTCCCATGAGTAATACCATGGGAGCATAACATAAATAACATGGTATCATAAGATCATGAAAACATAGGAAATGTGGAAGAAAAACAAAACATGATGTAAACATATGTCTATTTTAACTACCAAGATAACATAACATGGTGGACATAGTCCCATTTTGAATTAACATTACTCCCTGATCTCATACATAACTTCTCATGAGATGAAAACTATACCCATTTCATTTTATCACTATCTGTGTGCACCCATTATAACATGTTCATAATTATGTGTACCAAAAAAAGGAAATAAATCACAAGGAATAATCATGATAATTACCCATGAAAAGAAATGGGTTGAATAATATTTCCTCAAATCATAATGAAAGGAAATTTCATAAATATTTCAAAGAGAAGAAGGAATTAAATATTATGGATGTTCATATCTAAGTACATAATCATAGGTCAAAAAATAAGGTATTCATTTGGGAATAAATAATTTAAATGAGAGTTAAATAAAAGGATTAAGGAAAAGAAAATATCCCCTTAATTAGGTTTTATTTTAAATAAGGAATTTGATAAATAAATTTATGAAGTTTATTTCCCCATAAAAGTAATTGATATTGATATTGGTATATATATGTAAGAGACATCTAGATATATAATTTAAAATAAATCCATTACATTAAAGGGGGATATATAGTGAGTTAAACCATGTAGAGACCCAAAATTCTCATACATAAACATTACATCTTATTATATGATTATTAATTATATAAAATGACAATAAATGCCTAAATCGTTTAGTTATAGTTCCTTTATAAACTTGGAAACATAAAAAATTAGTCCATAAGTGAGCTAATTTATCTCCAACTAAGTTATTTGTAATTATCAACCTTCTAGACATATCATACATGATACATATCTTCATATCCTGGGGAAAGGAAACATAATAAAGGGTGAACTCAGGTGCTCAGTATGGGTAAACAATGGAGATATCAATATAACATGAGCATATGGGTATGAGAACATGATAATAACATATAAAAATCATACCCTGTGTATCATAGATCATAAACACGAGTCATGGAATAAATATTATCCCTTTATAAGACATGAATTGTAAAAGAATCAAATAACATGATCCATGTGATAATAATATTGGAATAAGATATAGATTTATAGCATATACATAATAATAGAAAATATTTTTTCAAGGCTACCCACCAAGGAATTTTTAAGATTTTAGGATTGGGATAACCACCTTTGTACCATCTTTGGTCTTGGTATAACCTCATGTGTGCCCTCTTTTAGTCTTGGGTTAATTCTTGTGAATCCTTTGAGCTCATATAACATTAATAATTACCCAATTAATTAGAGGGATATATAGGTCTCACCCTTCACATAATTAAAATCATACATAATTGTTCCAAAATATCATAAAACATTCATCATATCCAAACTAATGAAAACAAATGGTTTTCATAATCATTTCATCATTTCATCGTAACATAACCCATAGAAAAGAATTGGGTTTTATAATAATTGTATTGTTTTATAACACATAGAAGATAAATGGGTTTCATAAACATCATTTCATAATAAAAATAAACTGTTTGGATAAAGAATAAGACTGTTTTATTTAGATAATATCCCCATTAAAGTATAAGTAACATCAAAGGATGTCATCTTAGATGTAAAATGATTTTTAAAGATCATTTAAAAAATTTCATGGGGAAAATATCCTTTCCACTTTAAAAAAACTTTTTAAAACATAACAAATTTTCAAAATCATTTTATTTGAAAATAACCTATAAATATTACAAATTAATATTCAAAGAAATGATTTTTCATGATGGTATATAATTTTATTCATGCCATAAATGTTAAAATGAATCATGCTTTCACCTTTTTTCTAAAATAAAAATGGGCATTTTATGTAAAATTATATGAATAATCCTTTCAAAAAAAATTAAAAAGTAAAAAATCGGTAAAAATTTCTTTAATAAATAATTTTGATATTATTAGAAAAAATAAACACTTTTAGAAAACATGGTTTTGGAATAAAATGGGTTTTCCTCCGAAGATAGAAATAAATATGATTTTTCTTAAAACCATTATTTTGAAATATGGATTACATAAGGATATAAAAATTAAGGAAAAACATGTATTCTCATGAATTAACAAGAGGATAATAAAATTCGTGAGTTTCTTGAGAGATATATCAAAATATTTTATTATCATAAACATTCTCAATTGATGATGAGATTGTAACATAAAATATTTACCACTTTGGTAACCTTGAATCATAATTCCCATGAAGTAATAACATTTAATGAAGAATATAATATAATTATAATTAATAAATTATTGATATTAAATTTCAAATAGTTTGTATATACACCTCATAATAGAATATATGTTCATAACATAACATATGTCTTAAATTAGGAAAATTGAGACAAAAATCCCTTACCACTTTGATAGTTTTTAAATTGTAATCCCCATGAAAGAAAGATAATAAAATTTATATGTAAATACATATAATTTTAATTATAATAATAATTAAATACATTCATATTTATTATATACACTACATAAAATAAACACATGGTTAATATGGATTGTGCTTCATAGAAAATAAAAGTGAGACGGAAATCCCTTACTATAAGTCTTGAATTTCATCATACACATTTAAAACTCCTATATAATTAATATAAGTTTATTATATATTTATAAAATAACCATAATTATATACATAATACCATATATTATTTATATATAAACTTTTATTACCCATTTATTAACAATCCCATATTAAAGTCACGTTTTGGGCAATAATTGCTTTGTTTTTTGTGTATGTTTTGATTTTTAATTTTTGGTCCTATAAAAGTGATCATGTTTTAATAATATAAAATTTGTTAAAAATTATATAAATATCATACATATATATATTTATTATATATTTATTTATAATAATCCATAAAATTTAATAGTAGAAAATAAAATACATCGTTCATGGAGACAGTAGGTTGTACATACGCATGAACGTTGTTTCCATTTTCATGATAGATTAAAATAAAGAATGATAAATGATATATTATCATTAAATATTAATTTTATGTCATATATATCACATATTTTCATTAAAAATAGCCTTATTTCCTTCCATGTAAAGCATGAATGAATCACATTGCTTCACGAGGCGGTAATCCAATGTGCACACGAACGATATTATCATATTCCCACAAAATAAAAGTTATGAAGTGAAATTTGCGAAAAAATATTTCAAGAATAATAATAATATCATATATATCATATATATATATATATATATCATTATTCCTAGCCTTTATATGTGGTAATGGAAAAAATGAATGACATCATCTCACGATGCGGCAGTCCTTCGTACACATGAATGATGATTCTATAACCCATTTGATAGAAGTGGAGATGGTTATAGTTAATTACCTTAACATAAAAACATATAATTATATGTAACATATTGAGGTTATTATATCATCATGGTATAATAATAATTAAAGGAGGTTTAGGATGAAATAAAACAAAAATGATCATTCATGAATGTTAACTCTCCTTTGGGTATCCTCTTTAGGTTTAAACCTAAAGCCTTCCTAGTGTAGATTTCTATCAAAAATAAGGATTATAAGATAATATGATGGAATTTTGGAGGTTATTTTGTTATTTAATATATAAAAAAATTGTTTTGAAGGTTTAAAAAAGAGAGGAGGAGGGGTGGCCTTTTATAAGTGAGGTGAGTGGCACACTTGTAATTTTTTGAAATGAAAAAGGTGTACCTATGTTTTTATCATACCAAAAAGCTAAAAAATAAATTATTGTTGATAATTATACATTATATTGTCTAAATATGGCCATAAAATGGGTCTTTTATAATTTTTGGGTTATTTTTAAACCCTATCTTTTTAGTTTAACTCCCCAATAAACCCATTTTTACCTTGACCGTGGTAAATAATTTTTACTATTTTTACTATTAATTTTCGTCAAAAATTAGGTTAAACTTATAAGATGATATAAATTGTTATTATTCCAAATATGGAATCCAGTTTTCCAAATTTCATTCATAGAAGTGTAAAATATTTATTTAAAAATAATCTCGTAGATACAATGAGAAAGCAGGTTTTTAAAGATAAAATTTTCAAAAGTTTCAATTGTTTTATACAAAAATTTAACAAAAAAATTGATTAAAATTACCTAAATTGGATTAATAGATGTATTATTGAACAAATTTTACTTTAAAACCAATTTAAAGTATAATTTAACTTTATAAATAATTTAAATGAAAAGAAAATTTTCAATTAAAATTTAGTATTATTAATTATTCATCAAAAATTTAATCTTTTCAAAAAATTCTCAAAAATTTACCCGAAGATAATTTTGAAATGATGATTTCATAAATGAATTTTATTTTATCAAATTAATTTTATAAAATTGTGAAAAAAAAAATTTATTAATGTTCACAAAAATAAATTAAAATCATTTTTTGAGAAAATAATATTTATGAAACATATAAATACTTTGTTAAAACTTATGTACATTTTATCAAACTATTTTATTTAAACAATTATACAAAATATTAAAAAAATTAGTAATCATTATTCATATCTCTAAGTTTAACGGTTATGTTATAATGGTCATGTTTTAATAATATTATTAATAATACATCATGGTTTGTTAAAATTCAGTGTCGTGTGTAATGAAAGATAATCTTGGTGTTTCATGTAACGTAATATATCAAAGAAATTTAATTTATTAAAAAATAAATTCAAAAAAACTCAGGGTGTTACATTCTGCCTCACTTAAAATGAATTTTTTCCTTTAAATTTATCACTCTGATATAAACAAATGATGATACTTTTTCCACATCATATTCTCAAGTACCCACGTAACTTCCTCAAACTAGTGGTTTCACCACAAAACTTTGACCAGGTGAGTGGCCTTGTTTCATATAACTTTATTTTTATGATTTGAAATCTCTATATATTTTTCCTCATAACAAATATCTTTCTCTAGTGGTATGACCTTTGAGTTTAGTACATGTGATGGGTCAGGTATGTACTTCTTCAGGAGATATACATGGAACACATAGTGGACTTGATAGATGTTCAGTGGAAGCCCCAAGCGATATGATATGGTCCCGATATAATCAATAATTTCAAAGGGAAAAATATACCTAGGTCTTAGTTTCCATTTCTTATTGGATCTCATAACCTTCTTCCATGGATAAATTATTAGGAATACCTTATCACCAACTTCAAATTTTAGATCATGTCAGTCATTTCCTGTATGAATTTTTTGATGTTACTAAGCTTCCTTAATGTGTTTCTAAATGGATCTAACCTTTTCTTCCATTTTTTAAACTATATCATTTCCCAAAATATTTCTTTCTCCAATTTTATTCTAGAATGTTGGATCTCTACCTTTCTTTCCAAAAAAAGATTCATAAGGATCCATCTAAATTCTTGAGTGCAAGATATTTTTTTAAGAAAACTTTACTAAAGGAAGGTGTTGATCCCAACCATCATTTAAATCCAAATAAAAATATATCAACATATCCTATAGGGTTTGAATTATTCTCTCAGACTAACTAACTATCTAAGAATGATACATAGTGCTGAAAATATACTCTGTGTTAAGAGATTTCTAAATACTTATCTAGAACATTGAGGTAATACTTGCATCCCGATCAAACATGATAGAATTTGGTACTACATTAAACCTTTCCACTTCTTTAATGTATATTTTGTAAAGTTATTCGAGTGATAAGTCTTCTCTGATAGCGATGAAGTGTGCTGACTTAGTAAGGCAATCGACTACAGCCCATATAGCAGTATTCCCTTTAGATGTTTTTGGGAGTCTAATGAAAAAAATCCATGGTGATGTTTTACCATTTACATTCTGGTATTGGTAATGGATGTAACATCCCCTTAGACCTTTTTCTCTCAGCCTTAATTTTCTAACATACCAAGCCTTGAGATACAAACTCTGTGATATCTCTCTTCATGTTATCCCAAAATAATTACTCTTTCAAATCTTTATACATCTTCATACTTCTATGATGAATAAAAAATGAATAACTATGATCTTCCTCTAAAAACACTTTATTTAAATCTATTATCGATTGAATACATACATGGTTTCTAAAAAATATCATTCCATCATGATCAAGGTTAAACTCAAGAATATTTATAACCTCATTTTTCATCTCTACATATTAATTATGCCCCTATTTATTATTCACTAGGTTAAATGGTTGAAAATTCAATTGAGTAAGATAAGATTTATCCCCTTTAATCTAGATTTATAGATCCATCCTTTATAATCCAGAAATATTGGATATTTTGTGATCCCCATAATGGATAGGGTAGCATGATATTTTTTACTCAAGGAATTATCTATATTGTTTTCTTTCCTAGGTTGGTAATGTATTGAGTATTCATAATCTATAATAATCTCTAACCAACTTCTCTATTTCATGTTCAACTCCTTCTGGGTGAATATATACATTAAAATTTTATGATTGATATATATATCACACATTTATCTATAAAGATAATGCCTCCATATATTTAATGTAAAAATTACCATATCTATCTCTATATCATGAGTTGGGTAATTTTTCTCATGAATCTCCAATTTTCATGAGGCATAATCTATAACTATGTCATTATGCATAATAAATCATCCCAATAACTTATTGGATGCATCACTATAGATTAAAAACCCTTTTATGCTATAGGTTAATGTGAGAATAGGTGTGTTGACTAATATTCACTTCAATTACTTGAAATTTTCCTCACATTCATCAATCCAAATGAACTTGGATCCCTTTTGAGTTAACTTGGTGATTGGACAGGATATTTAGGATAAATTCTCTATAAACCATTAATAATATCTAACTATACCAAGAAAACTATGGATCTCAATCATTGTGGTTAGTCTGCGCCAACATTCAATAGCCTCTGTTTTTTATAGATCTACCGATATACCCTCCTTTGAGATTATGTAACCCAAAAATTAAACCTTTTACATCCAAAAATCTCACTTTGTAAATTTTTTATATAGTTTTTCCTTACTTAGGGTCTTTAGTATAATCCTCAAGTGATCTTCATGTTCTTCCTTACTATTTTAATACATAATAATATCATCTATAAAGTCCACCACAAACTGATCAAAGTAGTATCTAAAGATTCTATTAATTAAATACATGAAGATATAGAGATTATTACTAATAAAAAATGGAATCATTATATATTCACAGTGTCCATACCTCATATAGAGTGTTTTATTAGTTATATCTTCTTTATTGACCCTCAATTGATGATATCTAGAACAAAGTTCAATCTTGAAAAAGTATTTAGCTTTGTGCAGTTGATAAAAAAAGTCATCAATATGGGTAAGAGGATACTTCTTATTCATTGTGATATTATTCAGATCCTGATAATCAATGTAGAGTTGTAATGATCCATTTTTCTTTTTAACAAAAAGAATAGATTTAGCCCAAGGTAACACACTTGGCCAAATAAATCCCTTTTCAAGGTTTTCTTATAGTTTCTTGTTTAATTATTACAACTCAATCAGGGCCATTCTATAAGAAGTATTTTAAATTTGTGCGGCACCAGGTATGAGTGCTATTGAGAACTCAACTACACATTTTACTGTAAGGATAAAAAACTCTTCAAAAAATACATCTACAAATTCCTAAACAATAGTCATATCATTGATGTCAAGTTTCTCCACAACTATTTGAGATAAACACCCCTTCTAAATGGGAATTAATACCAATAAAATGGATTTGATCTACATTATAGGTTTTTATTTGTCATCACATTGATATATGATAATAGGTTGGTTTAGAATATCAAATTTCACTTCCCTTCTTTGAAATTTCATGTAGGTTTTATATAGATAAGTTTTATCCATGCCTAAGATAACATCAAATTTGACTAGAGGAAGAATGATATAGATTTTCAGGAAGTACATTCCCACAAACTTCAACTAGGAGAAGAATCATATACTTGAGATGAAATCACCATACCATTAGTGGTTTTTACTGCTAATTCTACATCTAATTAGTTGGGTGGAATCTGGATACCCTTATAAAATTATTCATATATGATAGAATGGGTAAATCCATAGTCAAATAAGACATTAATAGTTCTAGAGTGGGTGGTAAGTATACATTTCACCACATACTTATTGAGCCCATCATCAGAAATAGTGATCGCATTAGATTTCCCCTTATCCCTCAGCTTAAGAGGCTATTGGCATTAATCACCATCACTAATCCTCAAATTTGGTCACTTGTTATCATAATTCCCAAACTCTTTGAATTTGAATCACTTAAGTATTAGAGGTGTATTCTGTAGAGCTTACTCATTATTCATATCATAAGATAACTTTTTTCCATCACTTCGGAATCCATATGCTCAATAACTTTCCTTTACAAATTTAAAACATTTATTAATACCCTTAATAAAATTTCATCCATATTTCCTTCCACATTTTGAGAAATAGGGAAATATCATATTCTTCCCTCCATACTATTTAGAGTTTCCTTTGAATTCCATTTTTCTCTTCTTATTAAAACCAACCGATTGATACATAAATCCAACCTCCATTTATACCTTGATAGAACATCAAAAAAAATCTTCATATCTATTGAATTGTATTATGGATAACTCTATTATAAGACATGGTTTTCAGCCACCAAAGAATCAATCAACCTTACTTTTAGGTTGGATGATAATACCTAAAGGATACCTTGCAATTCTTGTTAAATTTTCTTCATAGGTACCAACAGATTCATCATCCTTTTTATTTAGATCAAGGAAATCCTCTATATTTGTACGAATAATACAAGGAAAGTGCTTATTGAAAAATAATTTATTGAATTAATCCCAATCCATGGAGTTGATTTCATGTTGTTTCCTCGTGTTCTTGATTGTAGTCCACCATTGATTTGCATCACCTTACAAATGGTGGATAGCTAAAATTACTTTTTCATGTTATGAACACTAGATAATGGAAAATATCTTTTTAGTGGTGTTGATACATTGTTTAAAAACTAGTGGATCTGAATGCCCACTAAAATAAGGTGGTCCTTGACTCATGAAGCACTCAATATAATATGGTTCCCTCCTTTGTTCATTTGTAAGCATAGCATGATTCACATCCTGAGAAAGTTGTATAATCATATAAATAATATTTTTTATTCCATTTCTAAAAAAAATTGGATGCTCAGGAGGACAATCATTTCATTTTCCATCGTACTCAGCATTAACCCTATTCTTTTGGGTTCTATCCACTGACTAAAACCCAAAATCATAGTGTAATAAACAATAATCAAAGTGGGAAACCACATAATCATGAAAACCCACTAATAAGATGTCTAAATAATAATGCATTATTTTTAATATATGAATCCTTAGGTTTACCATAGTCCATTCATATTCATTATCTATTTAAATCCTTTATGATAGTTTGTAAAGTGTTTGTGGATTTCTAAAGCATATCCCTCATTATTTTCAAACTAGATGTGTATCAAGTCCCATTTTCATGCACCAGGTGATGATCGAGTCTATATCAATGTGCCATTTTTTGAGTTATTACCACTAGGTACCTATGTGCTAGATCCACATCCACTTATGGTATACATACAAGGATGTAATTTATTAGAAAACACTCAATCTAACCTTTACCAAAATTCTAGGACATTTTCCAATACTTTTACTCATCTATAGAATTTTCCTTAGAAAAATCCCTATAAATATCCTTATAAATATCCCTAGGGATCTCATTAAATTTTTACAATCATAGTTTACAAAGGTTAATTAAACATTTCTCTGATACCAACTGCAGAGACCCAAAATTCTCATACATTAACATTACATCTCATTTAATGTATATTCATTACACAACATAATTATCCACACAATAGTCGTTTAGGTCTAGTGTCTTTGGAAACATATACATGTAAAACTCTGTCTATAAGTGAGCTATGTCATCTCCCACTAAGTTCTTAATAATTATCACTCTTCTTATACATGTCATAAATGATAACTTTCTTCATATCCTAGGGAAAGGAAACATAAGAAAGGGTTAGCTTAGGTGATAAATAAGAGTAAATAAGGGAGATGTTAATATAAAATGAGAATGTGGGTATGAGAAAATGAGAATAACATATGAAGACCATACCCTTAATATCATAGATCATAAAAATGATTCATTGAATAAATCTTAGCATTTCATAAGGCTTGTATCATAATGGAATCAAATAACATGATCCATGAGAGCATAACATTGGAATAAGACATATATTTGTAGAATATAGATAATCATAGAAAATATAATTTTAAGGATATCAACCAATACATTCATAATATTCTAGGCTTGTTCTAACCACCATTTTACCTGCTTTGGGATTGGGATAATGTCCCATGTACCCTCTTTTAAGCATGGGATAACCTATATTATACCATTTTCACTCAAATAACATTAATCATTAACCAATGAATTAAAGGGAGATATAGTTCCAACCCATCACATAATGAAAATTATACATACTTGTTCCATAATATCATAAAACATTAATCATATCAGAACCCATGAAATGAAATAGGTTTCATAATCATTTCATCATTTCATTGTAACATAACTCATGGAAAATAAGTGGGTTTAGTAAGAATTATATCATGGTATAAACTATGGATGAGTAACAAGTTTCATAAAAATCATGACATCATTAAAATAAAAAATCCATAGAAATAATAAGAATAATTTACTTGGATCATATTCTCATTAAATTATAACTAACATCAAATAATTTCATCTTAGATGGAAAATTATTTTTAATGATAATTTAAAACATTTCTTTATGAAAATATCCTTTCCTATTTAAAAAAACTTTTTAAAACTGAAAAAAATTTAAAAATCCTTTTCTTTGAAAATATCCTTGAAATATTGTTAAGTAATCTTCAATTAAATGATTCATCCTGATGGTATAGAATTCTATTAAATGTGTACATGTTAAAACGGATATTCCTTTCACATTTTTGGTAAAAGACAAATGGAAATTGTTTAGAAAATGACATGAATATTCCTTTAAAAAATTATAAAAACTAAAACATGGGAAAAAATTTCTTTAATAAATCATTTTGATAATGTTAAAAAAAATTAGAAAACATTATTTTGGAATAAAAATAGGTTTTTGGTTGAAGAGAAAAATAAAGATGATTTTTCATAAAACATTATTTTGAACTATTGAGTACATAAAGAGAGGAAAATGAAGGAAAATTTTATTCTTATTACATAACTAGAGGATAATAAAATAAATTAGTTTTTTGATAGATGAATCGTAATATTTTATCATTGTAAACCTAATTATAAACAATCCTAATAAACGATGAGATTGTAACATGAAATATTTACAACTTTGGTAACCTTAAATAATAAGACCTATGAAGTAATATCATTAAATGAACATATAATAGCATTAAAATACATAAATTCATGATATTATATTTCATATAATTTATATATACATCTCATAAAATTATATAGGTGTATAACATAACATGTTTCTCAAAGAAGGAAAATTATGACAAAAATATCTTACCCCTTTGGTAACTTTTTAACCATAAACCCCAAGAAAGTGATAACCTAAAATAGATATGTAAATCCATATAATTTTAAGGATAAGTATTATAAAATAAATTCAGGGTTAGTATATACACCCCATAAAATAAACACATGGTGAATATGGGTGGTGTCTCACAAAAAATAAAAGTGAGATGCAAATCTCTTACCTTAAGTATTGACTTTCATCATACGCGTTCAAACATCTTGTATAATAAATATAATTTTATTATACTCATATAGTAGAACCATAATTATATATATCATACCATATATTATTTTCATATAACCTTTTATGACCTGTTTATTAATAATCTCATGTTAAAACCATGTTCTAGGCAATAACTGTTTTGTTTTTCTTGAATGTTTTAATTTTTCATTTTTGGTCCTCTTACTTTTATCATGGTTTCATCAAATATAGAATTTTAACCATGATATAAATATTATATATATTTACTATATATTATTTTAGAGTAATCCATAAAATATATTAGTAGAAAACTAAATTCATCATTCATAGAGACGGTAGGTTATACGTACGCATGAATTTTGTTTCTATTTCTTTGACAGATTGAAAGAAAGAAATTTAAATGATATATTTTCATTAAATAATAATTTTTATGTCATATATATCATATATTATTATTAAATCCATACTTATTCCCTTATATTTAAATCATGAATGAATCACATCATTTCATGAGGTGATAGTTTGTCAAACACACGAATGATGTTATCATATTCCCACATAATGGAAAGAAAGAAGAGAAATGTGAGAAATAATAATTCAATAATAATAATAATATCATAAATATAATGTATATAAATAATAAATCCATCATTGTTTACATCCTTGAGAGGTGGTAATGAAAAAAATAATGGCATCTATTCACAAGGCAGTAGTTTATTGTACACATGAAGGATGATTTCATAACCCATTTGATGAAAATGGAGATGTTTTTAGGTCATTACCTTAACATAAAAACATCTAATTATATGTAATATAATAATTTTATTATATCAGTATTTTATAATAATAATTTAAAGAGATTTAGAAATAAATACAATAAAAACACTCATTGATGAACGTAACAACTTCTTTAGGTATCCTCCTTAGGTTTTCACCAAAAGCCTTCCTAGGTTGTATTTTTATCCAAGATAAGAATTATATTATGAGATAAGGTAATTTGGAAAGTTATTTGGTAATATATTGGCCAAACCAAAAGTTTTTGAAGCTGTTAAGAGGATAGGAGAAGGGGTGGGCTTTTATAAGTGAGGTGAGTGACATACTTCTAATTGTTAGAAAATAAAAAGGTGTACCCATATTTTTCTCATTCCATAACTATTTAAAATAGATTATTATAGAGTCTTAAAAATTATTGGGTCAAAATATGGTCATAGAATGAGTTTTTTACAAGTTTTTTGTTATTTTTAATGCTTATATTTTTAGTTTAACCCCTAGTAAATTCATTTTTACTTAAACCGCGGTAAAAAAAATTATTGTTTCCACTATTCATTTTGGTAAAAAATTAAGTTCAAATTATTAGATAATATAAATTATGATGATTAAAAATTTGGAATTAATTTTTCCAAATTATATTCACATAAGTGAAAAATGTTAATTTGAAAATAATTTTTCAAATATACTTTGGTCTTAGTTTCCCTTTCTTACCAAATCTCATAACCTTCTTCCGTAGAAAAAATATTAGGAACGCATTATAACAAAATTCAAATTCTAGATCACACAAATAATTGTCAGTATAGCTTTTCTACTAATTATGATCTTATTTGATGTGTTACTAAATGGATATAACCTTCTCTTCCATTTCTTTATCTATCTGGGGTCCAAATAGCATTCTTCACCCTTTTTTATTCTATAACATTAGAGATCTACATTTTTTCAATAAAGGGATTCATTAGGATTCATCTGAATTCTTGAGTGAAAGCTATTATTTTAAGAAAACTCAATTAAAGGAAGTTTTTTATCCCAACAACCTTTGAAATACAAATAATAATATATTAAAATATCTTATAGTGTTTTAATTTTTCTCTCAAACTGACTATCTATTTGAGGATGATACGCAGTGATGAAACTCAACTTCATGTCAAGATCTTGCTGAAGAATTTTCCAAAACTTTGAGGTAAACCTTGCATCTTGATGAGACACAATGGAATGTTGTACTCCATGTAACCTTAACAGTTTCTTAATGTATATTTTGGAGATCTGGTCAATAGATAAGTCTTATCCAATAGCAATGAAGTGTGTTGACTTAGTGAGGTGATTGACTACCACCCATATATAATTATTCCCTTTATACTTTTTGGGGAGTCCAATTAAAAAATACATGGTGATTTTTTCCCAATTCCATTTTGTTGTGGGTAATGGATATAACATCCCCTTATACTTTTTTATCTCAGTGTTAACTTTATTACATACCAAGCATCGAGATACAAAATATATGATATCTCTCTTCATGCCATCCCACTAGAAGTACTCGTCTAAATCTCTATACATCTTCATAATTCTAGAATAAATAGAGAATGAATAACTATGATCTTCTTATAAAAAGAATCATTCTTAAAATATAGTATGGAAGTAATAAATACACGGTTCTTAAACCTTATCATTCCATCATGACTAGGGTTAAACTCGAGAACATTTATAACTTTCTTTTGTGGTTGTACAAATTCTTTCTACACCTATTAAATCTTCACTTAGATACATGGTTGAACATTCAATTAAGAAAGATAATATTTATCCCATACCTTTTGGGTTTCCAGATCGATCATTTACAAATCTAGAAATATTGGATCTTTTTTTATCCTCATCATGGATAATCTATCATGATCCTTTCGACTCAAGACATCATCCACCTTGTTCACTTTCATAGGGTGGTAATGTATTGATCATTCATAATCTTTAATCATCTCAAACCATCTTCTCTAGTGAATGTTTAACTCATAATGTGTGAATATTAACTTTAAAATTGTGTGATCATTATATATATCATAGTTTTCTCCATAAATATAATTCCTTTATATATTTAATGTAAAAAATACCACAGCTAACATAAAATTTTGAGTTGGGTAATTTTTTTCTGAAATCTTCAATTTTCATGAGACATAAGCTATATCCATGTCATTCTTCATAATAATACATCTCAGTTACTTATTGGATTCATCACTATAGATTATAATCCCTTATCCACTATAGGGAAATAAAATAACGTGTGTTCTGACTAATATTCTCTTTAGTTCCTTGAAATTTTCCTCATATTCATCTATCCAAAAGAACTTGGATCCATTTTGAGTTAACTTAGTGTTTGTATTAGATATTCATGAGAAATTATCCAAAAACCATCGATAATATATAGTTGAACCAATAAAAATATGGATCTCTATCACCATGGTTGGTCTAGGCTAACATTCAATAGCCTCTATTTTTTATGGATCTACCGATATAACCTACCTTGGGATTATAGGACCCAAAAATGAAACCTTTTACTTCCAAAATTCAAACTTTTAAAAATTTTATATAGTTTCTTATTACTTAGGTTATTTATTACAATTATCAAGTGATATTTATCCTCTTACTTTCTCTGTAAATAGATAATCATATCATCTATAAAGAGTACCAAAAACTAATCAAGGTACTCTCTAAAGACTATATTCATTAAATCTATGAAGATAAGGGGGGAATTAGTAAGACTAAATAGAATCACTGTATATTCATTGTGTACATACCTCATATGGAATGTTTTCTTGGGTATATCCTCCTTCTTGAACCTTAATTGTCGATATCTAGAATGAATTCCAATCTTGAAAAAGTATTGAGATTTGTGCAGTTGAGAAAATAAGTCATCAATATGGGGAAGAGGATACGTGTTCTTAATTGTGATATTGTTCAAATTCTGATAATCAATATAGAGTCACAATGATACATATTTATTTTTAACAAAAATAATATGTTTACCCTAAGGTGACACACTTGGATGAATGAACCCATTATCAAGGTTTTCCCAGAGTTGCTTCTTCAATTCCTATAACTCAGTCAGGGTCATTCCATAGGGAGTCTTTAAAATTGGTGTGGAACCAGGTATGAGTTCGATTGAGAAATGAAATTAATGTTTCAGTGGAATGCTAAGTAACTATTTTGAAAAAACATGTATAAATTCCCATATAATAGGAATATCATTGACGTCAAGTTTCTCCCCAACAATTTGAGATAAACACCCCTTATGAATGGGAATTAAGACCCATATAATGGATGTGATCTCCATCAAAAGTTTGTACTTTTTATTACATTGATATATGATCATATGTTTTTTTGGAATACCAAATGTGACTTCCCTTCCTCAACAATTGATGTGGAATTTATGTAGATAAATCCAATGCATGCCTAAGATAACATTAAATTCAACTAGAGAAATAATGAAAATATTTTCAAGAATAACATTCTGAAAAACATCAACTGAAGAAGAATCATATACCTAAGATGTGATCATAATACCCTTAATGGTTTTCACTACAAATTATATATCTAATTTTTTGTGTGGAATCTGTATAACCTTATAAAATTATTCATATATGAATTAATTGGTAGATCCAAAATCAAATAAGACATTATCAGTTCTAGAGTGTATGGTATGTGTACCTTTCACCACATTTTTATTGAACCCCTCATTAAAAACAATGATTGCATGAGATTTCCCCTTATCCATCAGATTAAGAGGATACTAGTGTTTATCACCATCATTAACCCTTGGATTTGGGAACTTTTTATCAGAATACATAAACTCCTTGCATTTGAAACATTGAAGTGTGGGTGGTGAATTCTATGGAGATGTATCATTATTCATGTCATTAGCTAACTTATTCCCATAACTTCAGAATTTAACCGATCGATGACATTCCTTTCCAAATTTAAAATTCTTAGTAGTCCCATTAATACAATTGTCTCCATGTTTCCATCCACACTTTGAGCATTAGGTAAATATCAAATTCTTCCCTCTATGGTTTTTAGAGTTTCCTTATAATTCAATTTTTCTTTTCTTATCAAAACCATGAGATTTATATGTAACTCCAACCTCAATTTCCACCTTGATATCACATTAATAAATATCCTAGTAGCTATTGACGTCTATTATAGATAATTCACTTCAGACACTTGGTTTTAAGACACTGGAGAATCGATCAACCTTTATTTCAATTTGGATGATAATACTCGAAATTTACCTCACAAGTCTTGTAAAATTTTTCTCATAGGTACCAATGAATTAATCATCCTTTTTATTTAGATCAAGTAAATCCTTATCCATATCTGTACGAAGAATATAAGTAAATTACTTATTAAAAAATAAGATCTTGAACTCATCCAAATCTGTGGAGTTGATTCCATCATGTTGCCTCATATTCTTGATTTGAATCCCCTATTGATCTTCTTCACCTTATAAATTGTAGATAAAAAATGAATTTCATGTTCTGAAAAATAAATAATGGAAAATATATTTTCATTATTTTTTATCCATTTTTCAATAACTAGTGGATCTAAAGACCCACTGAAAGAATGAAAATGTTTCCTCGTGAAGGAATCAGCAAAATTTTGTTACCTCCTTTTTTATTTTGTAATTATAGCATGATTAAAATCTTGATAAAGTTTTGTGGTCATAAAAATGTTATTTTTCATTCCAGATACCATAATATTTGAATGCTCATGAGAGAAATCATTTCATTTCCATCACACTCATCATTAAAATAGTTCTGCTGGGTTCCATCCATTGATTAAAACCACAAAGCATAGTGTAAGAAACTATAATCATAGTGGGGACCACATAATCATGAAAAAACACTTATAGGGTTACTAAATAATTCCACTTTATTTTTAATCCATGTCACCTTTGGTTTACCCTAGGTCATTAATATTCATCATATATTTAAATACTTCATGATGGTTCATAAATAGTTTGTGAATTTCCAAATCATATCTCCTAGGACGGTCAAACTAGGTGTGTAGAAAGGCCTATTTTCATGCACCGGGTGGTGATCGAGTCCAGTTCAATGTAACATTTTTAGATTTATTACCCCTAAGTACCTCTATGCCAGATCCACATCCATTTTTAGTATCCAAAAAGTGATTTAATTTATTGGAAACCACTCACTCTATCATTTACCAAAATTCCACATATCCTTAAAAATATCCCTAGGGATCTCACTAAAGTTTTCTCATCCTAGTTTAAAAATGTTAACTAAACCTTGTTATGATACCAACTATAGTGACTCAAACTTCTCATATATAAACATTACATATTATTATATGAATATTCATTGCATGATATAACGATCCATGCTATAATCGGTTAGGTCTAGTGCCTTTGGAAACTTGGACACATAAAAAATTTGTCCATAAGTGAGCTACATAATCTCCCACTAAGTTCTTCATAATTATCACCCTTATTAGACATATCATACATGATACCTTTATTCTTATCCTGGGGAAAAACATAAGAAAGGGTGAGATCGGGTGATAAATAGGGTTAAACAAGGGAGATATCAATATAATATGAGCATATGGGTATGAGAACATGAGAATAACATATGAAAAGCATACCCTGCATGTCATATATCATAAAAATAAGTCATGGAATAAATCTTTCACCTTTATAAGACATGAATCATAATGTAATCAGAGAAAATGATCCATGAGATCATAACATTGGCATAATACATGGATTTTTGGCATATACACAATCATAGAAAATCATATGCCAATACTACCCACCAAGAAATTAATAACATGTTAGGCTTGGGATAACCACCTATGTACCTACTTCAATATTGGGATAACCTCCTATGTACCCTCTCTTAGGCTTGGGATAAAAACATGTGTACCCTTTGAGCTCATATAACATTAATCATTTCCCAATGCACTAAAGGGAAATATAGGTCTCACCCTTCACATAATGAAAATAATACATAATTTTTCCACAATATCATAAGACATTAATCATATTAGAACCCATGAAAATAAATGGATTTCATATTCATTTAATCATTTCATCATAACATAACCCATGAAAAAAAGTGGGTTTCATAGAATTCTATTATGGTATATCCTATAAAAGAGAAACGAGTTTCATAAACATCATGTAATAATAAAAATAAATCATTCATAGAAATAATAAGAATGATTTCCTTTGATAATATCCCCAGTAAAGTATAAGTGACATCAATGGATGTCATCTTAGAAGAAAAATTATTTTTAAAGATCATTAAAAACATTTATTGAAAAAAATATCCTTTCCACTTTAAAAAAACTTTTTAAAACATAAAAAAAAAATTAAAATCCTTTTATTTGAAAATAAAATTGAAATATTATAAAAGAATATTCAAATAAATGATTATTCATAATGGTATAATATTCCATTCATGTCATGTATTTTAAAATAATGATTCCTTTCACATTTTTGATAAAACCCAAATAGTAATTGTTTAGAAAATGAAATGAAGAATCTTTTCAAACCATTTTTTAAAAATTAAAACATTGATAAAAATATCTTTGATAAATAATTTTCATAATGTTAAAAAAATTAAAAATACTTTTTGAAAACATTGTTTTGGAAGAAAAATAGTTTTTTGACTGAAGAGAGAAATAAATATGACTTTTATTTAAAACATTTTTTGAAATATTTAGTTGTAACATAATGTTACTATTTTTAAAGTACTCCTCAACCCCCTTTTTTATCATACTTTGGTTGGGATTTTTTTAGGGTTGATTTGGGAGAATTTTTGAAAAAAAAATAGAAGTTTATGGGATGTGCACAATTGTTGCATGGTTTTCTGAAACCATGAGCCCACCCAATGAAAATGGTGAAACCCTTAACAGTGGGGGTTTTCAAGGTTTTCAAATAGTTATAAAAACCATGTTACCACTTAGTATAAAACATGTATCCCTATAGAGGGGTGTGTGATTAGGGTGCATGGATTGTCTAATCATGTGGCCCTGCCCAGCTAACTATGTGTGTAGTACAATTTTATTCTAAAAAATGTTTTAAAAATTATTGAACACCAATTTAATCCACCTATCAACCCTAATTCAACATATCATATATTCTTAGGTCTTGTAGGCTATCAATAACCCTTTTTGGCTCTTTTAAATCCCTTTTGTGATGAATCAAAGCACCTGTGGAAGATTTGATCCCTCTCAGGTAAGTGGATCTCCTCTCATTCTATATATACCACTCTCTCTTTCACTACTTTGTAGGATTTTTTATATCATTATGTCATTAATGGATATAAACTCCATTGGTTTGGTTCTTGAATCTGGGTTGGATTTCTTGGTCTTTGTTTTATTGTTGGTTATTGGAAAATTCAGTTGTGGGTGATGAGTTTTGATTCCATGAATAAAGGTAGGTGATTCCATTGGAGTATCACCATGTAATTAAACATTTATTTGCTTAATTATTTGAAATTTATTTCAATTGAATTTTGAAAACCCAATTTCATGTAAATTGGAATTTTAATTTGATATGGTATTTTTTGGGGGGAAAACCCCCAATTATAATGGAATTATAATTTGGGGTGTATTTCAAAATTAATGGAATTTGATTATTTGAATTGAAAATTGTTTGAGAAAAATAGATTACATTTAAATAATAAAAACATATAATTGTTTTTAATTTTAAAATGGTATTAAATTATGAAAAACCTATGTTTTGGTTTTGAAATTTATTTGGCATATTTAAATGAGAAATTGGGAAGTTGAATTGTAAATGATGTTTTGATTTGAAATGAGATGAATTTACCACTATTAATTGATTGATTGACTGATCACATGAGATCTTGGGTAGTTAGTGGGTTATTCAAGGAAATCGTGCTAGGATAGTAATTCCCTAGCAACGTATTGATGATGAAAACTCTAAAAAACCTAGTTAAGAAGATATTATCCCTGATGGGATTTTGGTGAGTCTTAGTTATAATGAGCCTGAGGGATATGTGCACACATATTCCATGATCACTAATATAAGATATCTAGTATCATATGATTGGGAACAATATTATCGTATGAAAGATGATCGTGGTGCTTTCTGTGATTGTTTTGATATATATGTCATTTTGTATGAAACTATTTTATTCATACCATCTGATTTATATAAACTGTTTTATATAAAAAAATTATTAATCCATTATTGGAAATTTTTTCTATTATTTCAAATGAAATCATGTTTTTTTTAATATTAAATTGTATCTCCATACCTATTTTATCTAAAATTGAAATCGTGATTTGGTTTAATACTATGGAATCTTATTATGGAAAACATGGTGAGACCCTACTGGGATTTTTAGCTGACACCCTTATTTTTCCTTCGGGTGTTTGTATATTTTTCTTCTTCTAGGTCCAAGCAAAGGGAAAGTGCCTCTTAGAGGATTTGGATGTTCTTAATCCTTTGGTCTTTGAGTGTTGATTCATTTAGGATGTTTGAGTTTTATATTTTCAGTTTTTAAGTTCTTGATGATGTTCTATTTTGGGTTTTTGATATACCTATTTTATTTCTAGTTTCTCCTCCCTTTTTATTTTTGATCATACTGATATAAATCTATTTATTCGATTGTTTTTTGTAAAAACTATTCCCGCTTTTATCTTGTATGATTCCTGGTGATAGTTTCAAAACCATGTTGATTGGGAATGCCCTTTGTGATATGTTGGTATCGGCATGGGTATCAGGGTACTAGGGTATCTAGGCCAATTTGTGACAATGTGGTATCATAGGTAGGTTGATCATCTTTCCTTGATGTTAGTATGTAGTTTAGAGATCTTATCAAGACTTTGGAGGTAGTTACAAGTAAGTTCATAGCCATCTCTCATCGTAATGAACCTTAAGTTACCATGGGTTGTTTAGGAAAGGTTTCGTGAGGATAGTTCTATTATTATCCCTAATTTTGATTTGGGTAGGTTGAAATCAAAATATTGATATCTTATCTGATGGTATTAATTTTCCCTTGATCTTGTTTGAGTTGTTGGTCTGAGTGATATATTGACATCTTCAATGTTGTTTGTTGATGTTGTTTATCATCATTCCTATGATAAGACATGTAAATAGGATCTAAGAGGAAGCTAATGATGAACCACAGTGATAAAATACCCTAGTGGGCTAGAATCTTGTTGAGATTATTATTAGTATTGTCTATGCTTTAGTACAAACACCTGTACTCATTCCCATTTAGGATCCAGTTGTGGAACCTCAGACATATGACTTTTAGATTCATGCTCATGAGTTAATTCTCTTGAATCCACCTATGTTCCAAGGCCATAATAATCCACCAAATGCTGAGGGTTAGTTTGGAATGATATATATTATTTTTTAGTTCTTGGAAAAACCTGATTCGATTAAGGTGAAATGTTTCTCCTTCAAACTAAAGGGACCAAGAAAGAGATGGTGGGATATGATGGTAGTAGCGAAGAATAATAAGGTCTTAGATTGGAATTAATTCAAAGTTATTTTCACTGATCAGTTATATTCAGAGTCTATGGTGATGGATAGGGATATAAATATTTTCAAACTCGAGCAAGATGATAGTACCGTGATAGAATATATGAATTGATTCACTAAGATTGTGTAGTTTTTACCTGAGATTGTATCGAATGATAATATGAAGACTCAATGATTCAAGATGTACCTTTTATCTGATATTTTTTCTCAGGTTTTATTGGTGAAGATTTCAACTTATACTGATGTGATAGATAGGAAATTGATGGTTGAGATAGACCTAGCTGGTAAGCTAGGGTTTAAAAGAGTTCATTTTTATCCCATTGGTAGTTTTGTGAGTTTTATAAAAGTAAAGAGAAAGTGTGATGAGTTATAGGTTGGTTATCAATAATAGGGTTCTTATGAAACTCTTGTAGTTTCCAGAATAGGTCATTTGACTTGCTTCTAGTGTGTAAATCCTGGTCATTTGGAATGGGTTTTCACTAAGGCACCCAAGATATGTGGTTCTTACGGATGCTCGGGTCACTTGAAAAAGTTATGTTATGCCTTTTCTTCTCCACGTGTTGGCATGGGATCATTGGAACCAAAAATTAGTATGGTGTAATCAGATGCTTCATCGTATAATGGGTTCTAGCCATAAGCATCTGGACTGAAGCTTCTCCACACAGTAAAAGAGTTTCTAGAGGAAGATGATATGGGTCCAGTGACTGTGAGAGGTACCATCACTATTGATTTATCTTTAGTTACTTCATTATTTGATACTGGTGAAGCTCATTTTTTTATATTGACCTATATTGTGAAATTTTTAAATCATCCTAAATATATTTTATCTTATGTGATGGATATTACTACACCCCTCAGAATAAAGAGAGATCAGGGTCTCTGTTGTCCAGCATGTGTGTTCTCTTTATTAGAGATTGATATTACTTGGAATTTTCTATTTCTCAACATGAAATCTCTTGATGTTATTTTTGGGATGGATTGGATTTTTTCTAATAATTCCTGGGTTGACTTTTATCTCTGATGGGTCTCCTTTAACACACCTGATGGGGTGATTTGTGTCTTTTAGGGAGAATGGAACCTGAGGTTGAGTAGATTATGACTTTATTATCAGAAGTTGGGGAAATTAATATCATTTTTTCTTTTATCTTGGAGAAATAATATTTAAGTGATGATCACCCTCCAGTTTTCTTCAAGTTTTCTAATTTGTTTCATTCTCACTTCTCTATGTTTCCACTGATAATAGAGGTGGAGTTTTATATTGATTTAGTTTCTAGTACTCATCTAGTATCTATTCCTTCTTACCATATGGAACCACCTGAAAGGAAAGAGTTAAAGACTCAGTTGTATGATCTGTTAAAGAAAGGATTTATATGCCTGAATGTGTCACCTTGGGTGGTGCATGTACTCCTTTCTAAGAAAGTTTATAGAACACTTTTCCTATGTGTTGATTACCAAAAAATCAATTGAGTTACAGTAAAGAACTAGTATCTATTTCTATATATTAATGATATGTTTGACTAGTTGAAAGGGCTGAAGTGGTTCTTGAATATTGATCTTCTATATGGTTATCACCAGTTGAGAATAAAATGATCTAAATTTCAGAAAACTACCTTACGAAGTAGGTATATCCATTATTAGTACCTTGTCATGCCATTTGTTCTAACCAATTCTCTTACAGTCTTTATGGATTTGATGAATAGAATCTTCCATGAGTATCCTGATATGTTCATGGTTTTCTTTGTGGATTATATCCAAGTTTACTCTAACTCTAAGGAGTATCATGTGTGTCGTCTAAGATTGGTTCTATAATTGTTGAGGAATCACTAACTTTATTCCAAGTTATAGAAATGTTATTTCTGGATAGAGTAAGTGAATTTACTAGGACACATGGTGTTAGAACATGGTATCTCAATTGATCTTAAGAATGTAAAATCTATTATGACATGTGAACAACCATGAAATGTTTTCAAGATTTGGAGCTTCTTGGGTTTATCATGATATTATCACTGATTCATAAAGGATTTCTCAAAATTAGATTCTCCGATGACTGCTCTCACTCATAAGGGAGTGAAATTTTCTTGGGATGAGAAATGTCAGAGTTCTTTTTTTGAGTTGAAATGTATTTTGGATTCTGAATCAGTGTTGACTCTTCTAGAGGCAGGGTGGGGCTATGTGGTCATATATGATGCATCAGGTTTGGGTTTGGGTTGTGTTCTTATTGAGGGTGATCATGTGGTAGCTTATGGATCTCAACAGCTTAATCCACATAAGAATAATTATCTGACTCATGATCTTGAACTTACATCTATGATTCATGCACTTACGAGTTGTAGGAATTACCTTTTCAGATAAAGGTTTACCATACTTACTGACCAAAAGATCTTGAGTTATATCTTCTCTCAAAAATATTTGAATCTTCACCATAGGTTTTGGGTGGAGTACCTACAGTCTTTTTATTTCTATATCACCTATACCTTAGAGTAATGGAATGTCATTACTGATTCACTAATCAAGAAACTTATAACTAGGACCGTGAAAGAATCATTAGGAGTGTAACTTGATGGCTCTTTTTTTACAATTTCATATTGAAGTCTGGGAAATAGAGGCTAACATTGTCTTAGCTAATTTAAGTTGACCTATGCTCTTCTTAAGATGATTGTTTAGGATTAGTAGCTTTATGATGAGTTTTTTGGAATTATAGACTCTCCTTATAGTGGTAGGACCATTGCTGAGTGGTCATTCTCCACAAATAGTATTATATGATTTTGGAATTGTTTTATTATATAGTTTTATGTAAGGAAAGTTGTGTTAGGTGATGTCTATAATTCCCAATGGTCTATGTACCTAGGAACCAAAAATATGTTTTATGACATGTGGTTATGATTCTAGTGTCCATGTATGAAAAGATACATTGCTTACTTTGTTTCAAACTGCTATACTTTCCATAAGTCAAGGTTGAGCATCAGAGACTGTTATGTTTACTTCAACCACTTATAGTATTGACTTGAAAATGGGAGGATAATTTTATGGACTTTGTGGTTGGGTTTCCATGTACCTAGAGAAAGAATATTGTGATATGGGTTGTGATTAATAAGCTGACCAAATTGGCTCAATTTATACCCATTCATGATACAACCAAAGTTGAGTATATGGTAAATCTCTATATGAGAGAGATTATTCATTTTCACAGAGTTCTGTATGCCATATCCTTTGATAATGATCCTTGTTTTACTTCTCACTTTTGTATAGGCCTTAAGGTGGAACTAGGATATAATGTTTTTTTGAGTATAGAATACCATCCACAGACGGATGGACATACATAGAGGGATATACAGATTTTTGAGGATATGATTCTTTATTTCATCCTTGATTTTGGTGGATCTTGGGATGATCATTTGGTAATTTTTGAGTTTTATTATAATAATAATTACTATTATATGATTAGAATAAATCCTTTTGAAGCCTTGTATGGCTGGACTTGAAAATATCTATTGTGTTGGTTGGAAATCAGTGAAAGTTCCTTGTTTATATCAAGCATGGTCCAAAAGACAACAATAAAGATTCAGTGTATTCTTCCTAGGATGTTGATGGCACTGATCCGGTATAATTATTTTTCTGATCATTGTTATAAACCATTGAAGTTTTTAGTTTGTGACTAGGTGTTCTTTAAATTTTCACCTCATATTGTTCGTTGATGGATTCGGAGGCAAGGGAAGATTTCTCCACATTTTGTGGGACCTTTTGTGTTCATTTAGTAGGTATAGAAAGTGGATTACCATTTATAACTTCCATTATAGATTACATCAATGCATAATTTGTTCCTTGTATCTCAGATATGGAAATATATTTCTAATCTATCTCGTGTTCTAATTTGTAGTGATCTTGATGTTGAACCTGATTTATCCATGATTAAGCATCCAATCAAGATATTTGATTCTAATATGAAGTTACTTTGTGGGAGGATAATAAATTTGGTCTGAGTTCTATGGAAACATTTTTTTGGTACACATGAGACATGGGAGAGGTAGGCACTTATGAGAGATTAGTGGTCTCATCTTTTTTTATATGTAAAATTCTTGATAGGATTTTTAGGGATAGAAATTTTCTATGGCAGGGAGTTTGTAACATCTTGTTGTTATTTTTCAATTACTCCTCAACCCTATTTTTGATAATTTTTTGTTGGCGTTTGTTTAGGGGTTCTTTGGGTAAATTTTTTAAAAAAAATTGAAGTTTATAGGTTATGTACGGTTGGAGCATGGTTTTCCTGAACCGTGCACACACCTAGTAAAACCCTCATAATCTTGGATAGTGGGGGTTTACATGGTTGGTGAAAGATTTGAAAAACCATTCACCCAATTAGTAGAAACCATGAACCCCTGTAGAGGGTTGAACGGTTAGGTCACATGGTTTCTTTAACTGTGTGGTCCTGCCCAGCTAACAGAGCATGCAGGGTAATTTTTTTCTAAAAAATGTTTTAAAGTTTTTTCAAACCCTATTTCATCCTATTATCAACCATAATTCATCATATCATGAATTACTAGGTCTTAGAGGCTCTCAATAACCCTTTTTTCTCCTCTAAACCCATTATTTTATTAATTGAAGCATTGGTGGAAGATCTAATTCCTCTCTGGTAAGTGGATATCTTCCCATTATTTATCTCCTGCTCTATTTTTATTTCCTTTGTAGGTTTTGTTAGATAATTACATGATTGATGGATCTAAACTCCATTTATTTGGATATTTAATCTAGGTTGGATTTCTTGATCTCCATTTCCATATCTTTTCATTAGAAGATCCTACAACAAGTGTTGAGTTTTGATTCTATGAATAAAGGTAGGTGGTTCTATTTGAGTTTCACCATGTAATTAAACATTTATTTTCTTGATTATTTAAAATTTATATCAATTTAATTTTAAAAACATAATTTTATGAAAATTTGAATTTTAATTTGATATGGTGTGAATTTTGGGGAAAACCCCCAATTCTAATGGAATTAGAATTTGGGTGCATTTTGAAATTGATGGATTTTTATTATTTGAATTAAAAAAAATTTGAGAAAAATGGATTAAATTAAATTGATAAAAAAAAATATGATTTGTTTTATTTTGAAAATGCATGAAAAGATGAAAACCTGTGTTTTTATTTTTAAATTGATTTGGAATATTGAAATGAGAAATTAAGAAATTGAATTGTAAATGATGTTTTGATTTTAAATGAGATGATTTTTCTACTATTGATTGATTAATTGATTCATCATATGCGATCCTAGGTAGTTAGTGGATTATTTAGGACAATAATTCTGCGATGTTAATTACCTAGCAGTAGATTGAAAATGAAAAATCTAACAAAAACCTGGTTAGGTAGATCTTATCCCAAATGGGATTTTTATGATTCCTAGTCAACATAAGCATGAAGGACGTGTGTACACATATTCCATGATCACTGATATGATAGTGTGATGATCCTACAACTAAGAACTATTGTACCATAGGGTAAATGACCATGGTGCTTACTATGACTATTTTGATATATATTACTTTTTTATAAAACTATTTTATTCATGCCAGCTGATTTATAAAAACTATTTTATATGAAAATTTTATTAATCCATTGTTTTAAATGTTTTCCATAATTTTAAATTAAAGCATTTTTTTAAAATATGCAATTTTATCACCATGCCTTTTTTATCTAAAATTGAATGAATGGTTTGTTTTACTATTAAGGAACACTCGGTGATACCCTAATTGAATTTATATCTCACAACCTACCTTTTCCTTCGAGCATTTTTAGATTTTATTCTTCTAGGTCCAAGAAAAGGGAAAGTTCCTTCAGATGAGGAGGATGCTCTTGATCCTTTGGGTTTGGAATGTTGATTCCATTGGAATGTTTGAGTTTTATCTTTTCATTTTCTGAGTACTTGATGATGTTCTGTTTTGGGTTTTTGATATACCAATTTTATTTCTAGAACTACCTCCCTTTTGGAGTTTTGAGCATACTGATATGTATCTATTTATTCCATCGTTTTGTGACAAAACCATACCACTTATATCTTGTATGATTCCAGTTTTTGTTCACCAACTCATGGGGATTGAGAATGCCCTTTGTGCCATGTTGGGATCGACATGGGAATTAGGGTACCAGGGTTTTTGTGTCGGTTCATGACATGAGTACATAAAGAGAGGAAAATTAAGGGAAACATGTATTCTCCTAAAATAACTAGAGGATAAGAAAATTCATGATTTTATTAAGATATGGATCATAATATTTTATCGTCATAAACAATCCCAATAAACAATTATATTGTAACATAAAATATTTTCCACTTTGATAACCTTGAATCATAATCCCCATGAAGGAATAAAATTAAATGAAACATTGAATATCATGAGAATAAATAAATTCATGATATTTCATTTAAAATTGTCTATATATACACCTCATAAAATAATATAGGTGAATAACATAACATGTGTCTCAAAGAAGTATAATTGAGACAAAAATACCTTACTGCTTTGGTAACTTTTGAATCGTAAACCCCATGAAAGAGATATCCTAACATAGATATTTAAATTCCCATAATTTTAAGGATAGGAATCATAAAATACATTCATGGCTAGTATATAAATCATATAAAAGAAATATGTGGTGAATATGGTTTGTGTCTCACAAAAAATAAAAGTGAGATAGAAACCCCTTACCTTAAGTCTGAATTCCTTCATACATGTTCAAAAATACTATTTAATAAATATGTGTTCATTATAAAACTATAATAGAACCATAATTATATATATCATTACATATATTATTTTCTTATGACCTTTTATTACCCATTTATTAACAATCCAATGTTAAATTCATGTTTTGGGTAATAACTACTTTGTTTTTCATGTATATTTGATCTTTTATTTTTTGGTCCTCTTACTTTGATCATGATTTAATAATATCTAGAATATTAACCATGTTATAAATATCATATATATTCATTATATATTTATTTATTGTAATCTAAAATAATATTAGTAGAAAATGAAATAATCGTTCATGGAGATGAAAGGTCGTACGTACGCATGAACGTTGTTTCCATTTACTTGAAAGATTAAAATAAAAAAATTTAAATGATATATTATCATTTAAAAATAATTTTTATGACATATATATCTAATATTTTCATTAAAATCATCTTTATTACCATCTATCTAAATCACGAACGAATCACATCGCTTCGTGAGGTGGTAGTCTGTCGTACACTCGAACGACGTTATCGTATTCACATATAATGGAAAGTAAAAAAGGGACATGTGTGTCATAAAAAATAAAAAATAATAACTAATATAATATATATAATAGATATAATATATAAATAATAAATCCATCAATATGTATATCCATGATAGGTGGTAATGGAAAAAATGAATAATATCGGTTTGTGCATCGGTAGTCCATCGTACACACGAACAATGATTTCATAACACATTTGATGTAAATATAGATGGTTATAGGTAATTACATTAACATAAAAATATCTTAGTATATTTAATATAATTATTTTATTATATCAGCATGGTATAATAAAAAATAAGGAGGCAGAATAAGAAATAAAAAAAAATCTCATTGATGGATGTTACCTCTTCTTCAGGTATCCTCCTTAAGTTTGCACAAAAATCCTTCCTAGGTTGGATTTATATATAAAATAAGGATTATAAGATGAGATGAGTCAATTTAGAAATTTATTTTGGAATTTATTGGTTGAACTAAATTATTTTTAAGGTCTGAAGAAGAGAGGATAAGGGGTGGCCTTTTAAAAGCGAGGTGAGTGTCAGTCATGTAATTTTTTGAAAAGAAAAAGGTGTACCCAAGTTTTTATCATGTTAAAAGGATCCAAAATGAATTATTCTCAATAATTATACATTATAGGGTCTAAATTTGGTAATAAAATGGGTTTTTTTTTACAAGTTTTAGATTATTTTTAACCATTATATTTTTAGTTTAATCCCTCGATAAACCAATTTTTACCTTAATCACAGTAAATAAGTTATACTAATTTTACTATTCATTTTGGTTAAAAATTAAGTTGAAATTATTATATAATATATATTATTTATATTAAAAAAATTAAAACCTTTTTTCCAAATTCTTTTCACAAAAGTAGAAAATTTTTATTTAAAAATAATTCCACAGATGCGATGAGAAAGTAGGTTTTTAAAGAGAAAATTTTCAAAAGTTTGAAATTTTTTTATATAAAAATTCAATATCAAATTAATTATAATGACATAAATTAGATTAATATATGTATAATTAAACTAATTTTAATTTAAAGCCAACATAAAATATAATTTAACTTTATAAATAATTTAAACAAAAAGGTGGTTTTTCAATTAAAATTCAGTATTTTTCACTATTAACCAAAAGGTTAATATTTTTTAGAAAATTATCAAAAATTTAACCTAAGATATTTTTGATAAGATTATTTGAAAAATGAATTTTATTTTACCAAATTAATTATATAAAATTATAAAAAAAAATATGTTCACAGAAATAAATAAAAAACATTTTTTGTGAAAATAATATTATTGAAACATATAGACTTTTTCAGAAAATTAATTAATTTTTATCAATATGTTTTCTTTATATAAAACAATTATACTTAATATTAAAAAATTATTTATCACTATTAATATCTCTAAGTTTAGCATCATTTATATAATGGTCGTGTTTGAATAATAATATTGATAATATATCACGATTTGATAAAATTTGGTGTTACGTGTAATGAAAGCTAAGATCGGTGTTGCGTGTGACTCAAGATTTAAAATAAATTTAATTTATTCAAAAAAATCATAAAAAATCAGGGTGTTACATAGAGATAATGGTTATAACCTGAAGAAAAATGGTGGTTTATAGTGGTGCCTTATTTAAAATCTAAAAATTTCTCAAATATTAAAGTAAAATAATTATTTGAAAACAACATTGAAAAGTTTTAATGGAAGGTTTAAATCATTTAGTGTGAATTTATAAATTTCATTCATGTTATATAAGTTAAAATAAAATATTCCTTTCACACTTAGTAAAAATATTCAAAAAATAAATCATTCAAAAAATGAAACAAATATTCATTTTAAACAATTTTTTAAATAGTAAATCATGGTAAAAATGAATTTAAATAATTATAGGATAATATTAAAAATATTATTGAAAATATTTTTAGAAATACCATACATTGAAGTAAAAGGTTTTTAGACCGAAGAGGGGAATAAATTAGGTTTTCCTTAAAAACATTATTTTTATATCTTGAGTTCTTAAAGTGGGTAAAATGAAAGAAAAAACATTTAATTATAATAAATAAATAAAGTATAAGAAAATTCGTGAGTTTAATGAGAGTTAGATCATGAAATTTCATTATTATAAACTTAATCATAAACAATCTCAACAAATAATGATTTTGTAACATAAAACCCTCACCACATTGATAAATTTTGAATCATAAGACCCAAGAAATAATAACATCATTGAAACTTTATATATCATAAATACCATATTATTTATTTAAATACACTTATATATATCCATCAAGTTATGTGGTCATGAAAAATGAATCGCATCACCTCATGAAGGTGGTAATCCACATATATGCATGAACAACATTATCATTCTTCAATAGAGGAAAAGGTAAGAAATTAGATGATATATTATCTTCAAAATAATGATAAATAATTCATAAATATAGTAAATATATATTAAATCTATCATTATAAACATCCTTGAGTGGTAGTGATGGAAAACAAATTGCATTGGTTTGCGAGGTGGTAGTTCGCCATAGACACGAACAATGGGTTTGTTTTTCATTTTATGGAAAATAATATGAATATAAGTTATTAAATTAACATAATAACATCTAATTATATGTAAAATAATATTTTTATTATTTAATAATGGTTGAATAATATTTTATTAATATGGAAGAATAAATATATCTAAAACATTTAGTTAAAAGATATACCTCTTCTTCAGATAGTCTCCTTTGTTTTAAACCCTAATACCTTTAAGGTTGGTATTATACCTAAACTAAGGCCTATTTAATGTGTTTAGGGATGTTATAAATGGATTTGGTAAGGTATTGAGAAAAATAAATAGATTTTTAAGTGTAAATAAAATAGGAGAGGGTGTTACCTTTTCTAATTGAGGGGAGGTACACTCTTGGAATTACTTAAAATATTAAATTTTTATAGATAATATTTCATGAAAAAAGACTAAAAACTAATATGATTAAAATACAGGATGATTATGATTATAAATAATATAATTAAATAAAATTTGGATAATTTTAGATTACTTTTTTATGATTATCTTTTTGTTTTAACCTGCATTACCCCTTTTTGACAATTACCATGATAACAAATTTTTTTACTCTTTATGGGTCAATATAATTACTATAAAAATAAAATTAGCCCATAAATGGACCATAGTTGATATTTTAAAACATATACCAATCACTTGGTCAGATATATAATTTTTAGTAATTTTAAATCATTTAATAAATATTATTTATTACAAAATAACATTAACATAATTTTTGGAACTATTCATTTAATTTGAATTTGAAAAAAAATGATAATAATAGAATTAAAATATAATATATTCAAACTTATATAATAATTTTGTTATCTAAAAAAGTTTTTTAACACAATAATTCATTAAAATTATATTACTTTTAACATTTTTGAAATCATTTATTTTATTTTTTTATTAATTAAATAAAAATTATGTCGTTGTTGCATAATTATTTAAGGTAATTATTTCATCCCTAAAAATTAAAAAAAAGTTTGTCATTATAAAAAATAATTTATAATTTAAATAATTATTTATATTCAAAAATGCTTTTTCTTTATCCTTATCACAAAATATGATAGAAATTTAAAGCATGAAATTGACAATTTTTTACAATCTTTTACTTAATTATTATAAAAATCAAAATCAAATAGATATGCCACCAAGTTTCCATATTTTATAAAATTGGATGGAAATGGTTGAAATAAACTTATACTATAGAATAAATCCAATTTTTTGAGTCATGTTTTAGTCCTTATCATATTATTTATAAACTTAGTTACCTGATTTACACGTACTGTAGTGACAATTATTTACTATGGTAACAATTCATAATAATCAAAAAAAGGAAACTATTTACCAAATTTGGAACACATAATTCTAAATATTTAATTCATTTTTCATGATTCAATTATCCTAAGTTAAAAAAATTTATTTAAAATTAAACCTGAAAAACGTGATGAAAAGTGCTTTTTTCGGAAAAATGCCTTTTAAGTACAAAAACGTTTTTATACCAAATTCACGTATAAATTTCATTACAAAGACTATAATTGGATTATTTTAATTGAAATTAAATAATTAAATTTTAAAAATAATCTAAAAAATAATTTTACTTTCTAAACACTTTAAAAGAAAATACAATTTTCAAAAAAAATTATTATTTTTCACTATTCATTTAAAAATCAAACTTTTTAGACAAATCTAAAAATTTCACACTAAGATAATTCTGGTATGGTGATTTAAAAAATGATATAATTTTTATCAAATAAATTTTCTTAAATTTCCAAAACTTAATTATAATATTCTCTCACAAAAAAGCAATAAAAATCATTTTTGAAGAAAATATATTTTTTAAGCATACATTAACTTTACTAAAAATCACTTGATTAATTACCAAAAATTTATCAATAGATTTTTATTGATAAATAACTTTATATATATATATATTATAAATTGGTTAATCATGTTCATACTCACCAATTTAAATGTTAGGTTATGATGGTCATATTGAAATAAAAATATTTCATGGTTCATTTAAGATCGGTGTTACATGTTGTATACACTATAGAACATAGTGTTCTTTTAAAATATTAGTATATTACATTTTTTGGGTGTTAGAGAATACCTTGGTGGAAAATAGATTCATATCAGAGGAGCATAGGGTTATTGGAGCTAGCAGTCAACATCATAGAGAAGAGTCATCTGCTGCAGCTGGAAAACCACAGACTTCAAGTTCTTGGAATAAGGGGTCTTCATGAAAGCATGATCAATCTCAAGGATCATAAACAAAATTATAACTCTAGGGATCTGACCAATAAACAGATAGGTGGTTTTATGCTTGTGATATATGGGGTCACATAACATGTGATTTTTCAACTAGGCATGTTGCGGATGTTGGAGTGGCAATGGACATACATCCACGATAGAGGCAACATCACAGGTAGGGATATCCCAAGGGTGGATAGGACATACCCCAGGGAGGTGATGCTGACTAAGGGGTTGGTGGAGCCCCAGGAGGAGGATATGTAGGTAAAGGATGATGTTATAACCTACTTCATCCACCACCTCCAGGTGGTCCACTCCAGGCTCAAAGTGATTGTGGCCAAGGATGTGGATAGTTGCAGACTATATTGGGATATGATGAAGTTGTGCATGAGATGATTTAAAGTGTGATATGTTTCTTATATTCTTTATCATCATTACTTATACAAACAATCTCAAGTAATTATTTATCACCTTATCCTTTGTTTGAGAGTTTGATATTTCTATGGATTCTTTATCCCATTAGTTGTGGCTGGAGATTCCTGTAAGAAGTGATTCCAATATCCCACATTTCTACCAATAGTGTGAGTTTTTTCTATATAGAGAGAGATTTAGATGGAACCTCTTAGTAGTTTGATAAAGTCGTATGACATCATTCTAGGTATAGACTATCTATTCATAGCAAGTTTCCAAATACATTATCACCATAGAAGAGTTTGGTTTCTATAGGCGGATGGGACAATATTTTACTTCAATGGAGAGAAGGACCTATGGGTGCAATAAGTGGGCCTCATGAGAAGGAACCTGCAACCTATCTCCCATAAGTTGGTGAGTTTAGCCCTTGGTGCAGCAGGCTCTTCAGATAACTAGCTTCTACTAGTAGTGGATACGTACATAGATGTCTTTACCAATTATGTTTTGGGACTACCATCATGTATAGAGATAAAATTATACATTTAATTTCACCCTGAGACCAAACCAATATCTTCTACGGCATATCAGAGATCCCATGTTGAGCTCTAGAAGCTAAGGGTGTGGTTGGAGGACCTTTAAAAGATGGGTTTTATTCAACCCAGTGTGTCCCCCTAAGTAGCTCTGATGTTGTTCACTAAGAAAGAGTATGTGAACATGAAGTTATGAATTTATTATCATCACCTGATCTAAGTTATGATTATTAAAACGTAACCCATTATATGGATTGATAACCTCTTCGACCAGTTGAAAGGTATGATATAGTTCTCAAAGATTGACCTCAGGTTCAGCTATCACTAGGTGCAGGTTCTTGAGGAATTTCTGAGGACAAAATTCCAATGTCACTATGAGCACAATGAGTTCCTATTTATTTCCTTTAGTGTGAAAAATTCCCCCTCTATCATCATGGGACACATAAACTATATATTCTATCCTTTCTTGGATCGGTTCATGATTGTCTTTATCAATGACATTCTCATTTACTCTATGTCAAATGAGGATCACACAAAATAGTTGAGGATGGCCATGGACTTACTCTAGAAGAACCAGTTATATGGTAATCTATTGGAGTGTCGGTTTTGGATTAGATAAGTTCACTTTTTATGGCATGTCATCTTTTAACATGGAGTAGATATGGATCCAAAAAAGATAGAGGTAGTGCTATCTTGGGACCCTTCCCAAGAGTGTATCTTAGGTGTGGATTTTTCTTCATTTGGATGGGTACTATTAGATGTTTTTGGAAGACTTTTCCTAGATTTCATCCCCATTGACTACCTTAACAAAAAAAGGTAGTCATTATCTTGAACCGAGAAGTGTCAGAAATCTTTCAAGGAGATGAGAAATAGGTTGACCAGTGATCATATTTTGATACTTCTATGGGAGGGATTTGAGTACGCAATGTTCTTCAATGCCTTTAGATCTAGGATCGAGTTCATGTTTATGCATAGGCCATAGATGATTCCTTATGGGTTTAGGAATTTAATACCCTAAGAGAAAAACTATGTGACCCTTTACTTGGAGTTAGAAGTAGTGGCCTAAACCCTAAATATATGGAGGAATTATCTTTTGTGTGATCAGTTTTTAATTTACCCATACCACCAAAGTCTCAGGTATATCATTTCCTAGAGAGACATCAATCTAAGACATAGATAGAGGTTAGAGTTCCTGTAGGACTATGACTTCAATATAGTCTATAATTCAGTGAAGAGAAACATGGTAGTGGATTCCTTTGGTATGAAATCCTGCTCTTTCTTGGTGGAAGGGGAATTAGAGTAGTTGGACTCTATATAGCCTACCCTGGTGGAGTAGATAGGGGTTTTTTATCTTAAATCAATGGTAATGACTCCATCGCTCCTATATCAAGTGAGAGAGGATCGATTGGGGGACATTAATTGTGAAGTTCTACATAACCATATATCCCTAGGAGATGCCGCATATGGATTTTCTAAAGGTGGGGAGAATTTTATCTTATACCAAAGTCAGATATTAATTCTAATTATGTTATGGGAGCAGGTGTTTAGGGGTTTCATACCTCCCCCTTGACAGTAAAACCTGAACTATAAAAAATGTATCAGGACCTTCAACTTCATTTTTTTGTGGGTAGTCCTGCGGTGGAGTGTTGCTGAGTTTGTTTCGTGATGCCTCACCTATCAACTGGTAAAGGTAAATAATCAGGTTCTAATAGGTTTAACTCAGCCTATTGATATCCCTAAGTGTATATGAGATGAAACATCTATAGATTTTGTGATAGGGATTCCACGAAGAATGAGAGGACATGACGTTATTTGGGTGATTATGGATCAACTCACCACATTATCTCACTTAATTACTATCTATAAGTATAGTTTTATGGATATTTTGGATCTCTTGTACATATAGTATCATACTACATTATGGGGTACCCTCGACGATTATATCTAACAATGATGATTGGTTCATTTCATGATTGTTTAGAGGTTTGTAAGATAATGATTGAGCTAATATTTTCTTCATTTTTATATTTATTTCAATGATTTAATCCCTTACAATTTAACAATTTTATCTTATTTGTATCATTTTTTGATTTTTGTGGTTTTTTGGGATAAAATGTGAAAAATTCTTAATTCTGAAATTTTAACATATTTTTATCACATTGGTATTTCAAGCATAACTTTTACAATATATATCCAATTATAGTTATTCATTTTTTGTAGGATTCCTTATTTCAAGGGTAAGATTCTTCTTACTAACAAATATCTAATTATAACTTCTAGAGGCCCAAAAAATCAATCAACTTGAGAAATATTTCTCGTTGATAGAATGGACTACACCTTAGTAGATGAGGCATAACTCGAGATAAATAACTCCAAAAGAGAATATTCCAGCTAGATTTTAAATAGAACTCAAGTTTTTGTTTGAACATTATATATAATGGATATATTATCTAATTAATGTGGGATTTGGATTTGCTAAAAGTTTAGAAGTATTTATGGAATCCTCATCCATAAAAAGTGTGACTTATTAATTATGACATAACTTCTTGTGTGCCAATCTGAAGACTTTGAAATTTGGTGGTTTGAGAGAAAACTAAAATTTATACAACTTATAAGAAGGAAACTTAGTGATTTTGGGCCATATGGTGGGCATAAAAAGATCCAAATTTTTAAGGATAGATTATGGGGGATAAATTTTATGATTTTATATTTTTCTCATATTCTTCTTGGTTTTGTAATGCATTCTTATTCCTCATTATTATAAATTACCCTTACCATGGAGGGGTAAAATTCTGAGTGATTGGGGAAAGGTATATTTTCTATTTTATAATTTTTGAGTTCTTGTGCTTTATGGAATAAAATTTCTTTCTCTCTTCTGCGAAGTTGCTTTCAATTTTTAATAGTAGTTTTTATTATCAATTATGATCGTATTTGGTTTTTTATTATATTTTTGATTTTGTTTTTTCCAATGATAATTATCTCCATCTACTAGGTTCTGGTTTATATATGATGGAATTTATCAAGGCTTAGTATGGAAGTACTCGATGATCGTCAATATATGTGGTAGGGGTAGT
The DNA here is from genome assembly GCA_963277665.1 of Viscum album. Classification (NCBI taxonomy): domain Eukaryota; kingdom Viridiplantae; phylum Streptophyta; class Magnoliopsida; order Santalales; family Viscaceae; genus Viscum; species Viscum album. The sequence goes on from OY728165.1 coordinate 370,307,495, forward strand.
GGATAATCTTGATTGTTTGGGATAAACAAGTCCTGATTGGGTATTTCTTAAGTCAAATGAGGATATTAGTTGAAACTCTCTCACACAAGGAGAGTATAAAAAATTGATATCCTATATTGGTTTACACTCACCATCACCATTGGTCCAAGGAAGTGAGAGGATTCGATCATGGAATCTCACTTTAATCGACATAGCTGAAGAGAATTGGATAAATCAGAACTAGGAAACCATTAAAATTGGAAAACCAACCGCAACCTAACCACCCTTTTCATATAATAGTTTTAAATCACTTTTGTTTCCAATTTGTTTTCAATCTTTTGATTAATTTATTTCTTTTGTTTTGTTGGTTTAGTTTGTTTTCAAAATCAAACAATTTCAAAAAAAACCACTTTTTACTCTAATTTAAAGGTGAAATCTTGATTGTTGTGTGCTCCTATCTAGATACAACCTAGTTTAACCACTTTAATAAATTTTAACTTAGGAAATAATTGTTTTTTCCACACCTCATAATAGTCATGTGTCAGAGGCCATTGAGAACCAGTTATTAATGAGCACGACATTCCACCCTCAGACAGATAACCAAACTTAACAAACCATCTAGGTTTTGGAGGATGTATTGATAGATTGCATGTTGGGCTTCAATATAAGCTAATATAATCACTTATCATTGGTGGAGTTCACTTATAATAACAATTTTGACTCCACTATCATCATAGAACCATTCAAGTATTTGTACAAGAGACCATGCATATCACCCTTTGAAGGAGATATTCCCTAAAGTTATAGCATGCATATGATTCATGGCTATATAGATTGCATGGTATATCTAGATGCATGTATGAAATGAGATTTCATGCATGATACTGCCTTTTATCATATGAAAAATTGATTATTAAGGACTGTTAATATTTAAATAGTTCAATTCACTTTAAATCTATCATTAAATTAAATTGTTTCATATTTATATGAAACATTTGGGAGGAATTGCATTCATGTATATGATACATGAACCAGCCATAGAATTTACTCATGAATTATGAATGCATGGGTAAATATGACCACCCATGGAGATTTCATGTGGATTATATAAACACTACCCTGAGATGGAAGTGAATGTAATGTGTGTGACTTCTTCATGCTTGGACGAACCTATTTGTACCCAAAAACTCTATTCATTCTTCATTCCTTGCATATAAGATGTTGTAACATCATGAATGGAAGAATAATCTCATCTAAATTTCAAGTTATTCAAGTGAAACTCATGGATACCTATATGGGGGTTATTTTTTTCACTTTCATGATCTCTCTCAAACCCATGTGACAGTGTTCGAAGATTATACACTGGCTTTTTCAGTGTAAGGTACATCCCGTTTAGAGTAGTTCTGCATTTCTACTTTATCATATGTTTTATTTATCTTTCATTGTATATCCTTGGATTTGGTTTCTAATTACATATATTGTCTCTAATAAGAGTTATTATATTCATATGAAACCTAAAATTGGTATCAAATGAAACCTGTGTATTAGATTTATGTAATCAAATCATGAAATGAAGAAGAAACCAGAAAAATAGAACATCGCTTTATTTTTTGTAAATTTGGTTTTGTAAAGGGCTTACCCTTGTGGGTCTAGGCTATATAAAGGCAATCGAGACATTACCCTTACATATTTGAGGTGTGTAAGGTTAAAAAAGAGATTAACCTTATACAGAGTGGTTTGTGTAAGGTTTATATTGCCTTACCCATATATAGATAGGTATACATATGGGTCATTACAACTTGCCTTTACAAGAGGGGTTGCATAATGGTAATTTTGATTTTAAATTGACTCTGTAAAGGTCGATAGGCCTTTACCCTTACATGATATCCTTACGTAGAAGGTCCACGTAAGGGTAACCCATTTGTTACCTTGATACAAATCATTTGTGTGAAGGTGTTACCCTTACAAAGTGATACCATGAGGTCATGTAAAGGTAAATCATGACATACACTTATGTAAATTGTTCATATAAAGATAATAACCTATATACCCTTATGAAAAATGAGTTTTGTAATGGTAATATTTATATTACATTTATAGAACACATTATTTTTAGGTCTTGTAATGGTAAGTAGTGACTTACCTTTACGTAAGGGCTTCCAGACAGCCTTCGTAAGGGTATGAGGCTTTACCCTTACACAAAAATACCATTATGGGTAAGGGTAATCTAAATTACTTTAAAATTGTTAAAAAATTGTTTTAAACATTTAAAATTATTTTAATGGTTTATAAAATGTTTATTAATAATTATAAAAGGTATTTCCAGATATTATAATTTATAAAATTCATTTATATTAATTAATTATAAATTGTTTATAATTAATTAAATGTTTATGAAACATTTTATTCTTAAATATTAAATGTTATTATTTTAAATGCCTTTTAAATTTTATGGAAATTATTATGATATATAAATAAAAGTTTTTATTAATAAATCATAAGAAATAATTTATAAAGGGTTATAAATTATGAAATAAGGAAAAAATATAAAAAAAATTATATAAATTATTAATCTTTCATAATTAATTAGTTTTAATTGTTAAAAATAAAAGGGGTCCTTATTTGGATATTATTTAAGCCACATAAAAAAGTGTTTTGATGATTTATATGATCAGGGTTTAAATGATGATTAAATATGTGATATTAGATTGTGTAAAATGTTTAAATAATAGAAATTTAATTATAAAGTGTTTATAGTTCATAAAATATCATATATTTGAAATGTAAATGCCGTATAATGATATATATGAAAGATTTCATATTTGAATGAATGTAAAGTGTTTACATTAAAAAAATTGACATAAATATAAAATATTTATATTCATAATTATGGAATGTCCATAATGGTAAAACTAAAATTATAAATTGTTTATAATTTGCTTTTATTTATGAATTGTTCATAAATATTTATCTCGTGTTTAAATATTTTAACTATTTGTTTCTTTAAATTTTATTCCCTAATTTATTCATGTTTAGTAAATTTTTTAATAAATATGAAGATTTTGTATACTTTAGTTTAAGAAGTTATACCACTTCTTAGATAGAGCCTTTCATTACATGCTAGGAGTGACTCAATAATGAATTTAGTTTTTCATCTACCTTGACCCCAATTTATAATTGAATTTATTAGCACGAATTTAGTTTTTGAATATAGTTTGTATATATTAGGTGTTAGAGTTATGATGAATTGGATTCTCTATTGAGTAAAGTTGAGTATAAGGACTTGGGGTCAGACTACCTACTTACCTACAGGCTTATTCCCTAACTATAAAAGTGAATAAGGTTGGATATTTATCACTCCAAGCTTACTCATGTGTATATTGTAAATTTGATATAATTTTATACCTTTACTAGAATTGTTCATGTACCTTAATCATATGATGCATCTAGATATGTATGAATATGTTTGGATTATATTTTTTGGTGAGTAATGCAAACTTGTGGGTTCTGTAAAGGGTTACACATCAATATGGTTTGAACATATTTATTTGCTGGAGGGAATAATATTCCAAATTGAATTACAAGAAGCATTCATACATAAAAGGGAATAACATCATATGAGATAGTGAGAATAAAATATCCTTTAAATACTAAGTGTGATATTCCTTTCAATGCGGCACTTTTCAAAACCTCGATCATCCAACCTAGTAGTTTCATTCCAAATTGGTGTGCCCATGGATTACCTTATGTAAGGAAAGCAAGTAATGAGTGATTTTGGATCATTATTTTTTAGTTTCATGATAAATATGGGTGAACTTTTATTTTCTTGTGGTTAGATTTATTTTTATGTTTTCTTTAGGACACACTAGTTTGGAAACCCCAGGGGTTGGGATACCAGAGGAATAGAGTTGGGTTTATCTGTATGATGGACTGGTCAAAGAGTTTATAACTCAATTATCCATGAGTATTATATGATATGATTGGGATGATTCCCTACCTAAATAACTAAGAATTGAGTTTCATGCTAAAGAGGGGTCATTTTCTTATTGAAACATGGATCTTGAACCACTAATGGGTATGATGGATTTTATAAAGGGGTCATCATTTTAGTGTGATCCGATTTAATAAAATTACTTACTAAATGGTTAAAAATAATACATGATACACATCTAATAAAATATTCTATTGTAGATAATATCATCATCATCATCATCAAGATAAACTTTATGATTGATCCTTGTATAGAAAAGCTTAATGTAAGTATCTATTAATACTGGTAACTTAAGAAAATTTATTAAGCAAGATTAGTGATTTAAGAAAAGTTATTAAGAAAAATTCAATAGGTTTGAACAATTACTCCCTAAGTAACCAAGTTTTAAATTGTTCAAAAAGTGAATCTAGATGCATATGGAATCATAGAGTTATTTATTTAAGGTTTTAAAGGAATTAGATTTAAAATGACCAATGGAATCTTAGTCTCCACTCATGTACTCATTATGATTGGGTATATCTATTTTAGTTTTATATACTCAATATGAGTGGGTGCGTCAAATGATATTCAGTATGATTGAGTATGTTAAATTAATTGGTGAGACTAAGGTTTTATTTAAATCATTATTGGTCATAAAAATAAATTCTATTATTTTTATAGATATATTATCTCGATTTTATGATTTATAAGTTTTGTAAATATACAGAAGGTCGGAAGATTAAAATAATTGGAATTTTAGTTTCAAGTAATGGATAAAGGGATTTGTTGCATTGATAACTTTGATATTTCAATCTTGGATAAACTTGTCATATGATGTGTATTTTTATCTCATTTACCTCTTGATAAGAGAATGTAAACAATAGTTGTTTATATGAAATGAGATGGGTGTTTTTAATACACATGGTTTATAATTTTTTTAACTTTATAACATACTTTAAGTGGAGACTAAAATGGATTGTTCTGGTTACAGAATTCATAATATTTTCATTGATGGAAATGTTCTAAAAAGTTGAATGAATTCAAGAAAAGTTTACTCAATATTCTCAAAGTGTTGGGAATATATATAAACTAGGAATATGATTTATAGGTTATAAAGTATTTTATGAATAGTATAAGTGAATGAAAGTTCAAACCAGAAGAATAAAAGTTAGTTGAAAAGTTCAGAAATTTTTCTTCAAGAAGCCAATCAAGGTCATAGAAACCTAGGGTTTTCAAGAATAAGGAATGATAATTCTGTATGATATGATTACCCAAAATACTTTAAGGTGTTTGTGAAACTCTATGGAATTTCCATGTTAGTTTTCGATGTTATAGAAATTAATTCTTTTGTTTTAATATGTATATGATAATGAATGTATATTTTGCAATTTTTGTAAATATATAGGTGTTAAAAATCAAAGGAATAATTGATTGAGCTTTGATTTCATATTTGTGAGATAAAATAAATAGTTACTACATCGAGGATATAAATGTAAATTGTTTTATCTAGCTCAAATTAATCTAAGTAAAATATATTTATGTTCATATCCTTTATATTATTTGATAAGAGAATATATTTGATAACAAATAGTTATAAAAAAGTATGAGATGATTTAATTAATACACATGGATTATGATTAATCAATTTATATAAAAAAAATTGAGAAGAAGTTATGGATAAAATCATTTTATCTAGGATAAAATGTTTATCCATGTGTTTGTAAAAATATGTGGGAATGTGTTCCCACTGTTGGAATGGTGTAGCCCAATCTATTTTGGATGAAGCTGGACCAGATGTTAGAAAAACAAACAGTACACCCGAACTCAACTCTATGATCCAGCCACCGTTGTGAGGTCATTTGGGATTTCAAGGGGAAATGCACCCATACTCCCGGGGAAAAAGGGCTCCAAACCAAATTTTTTGGAACTATAACAATGTTTATTCATTGTAGTAGTATCGACCGATGACACCAATAGGGAACTATAATAGTGTGGACTTCAACATGAAATTATAGCAGAGCTAACCAGGAGACAATGATAGAGAACTATAACATATTAGACTTTAAAGATGGTGATACTGTATCTATGTGGACTTTTGTCCCTCGATACTGTAGTAGCATGGATTTGGGTGGTTGCAGTACTATAGCAGTGTAGACTTGGGTGGTTGTGGTACTATAGAATAGTGGACTTACTATGCGGTTAATGAAATAGTGCATCGTCTTCTTTATTAACTCATTCAAGCAAGGTTTTCCATATCTATTACTCTGAATATATATATATAATACTTCTACCAATTATAGTAAATTTTTCTACCTCTCTATGGATATAGGGATCGTTTCCCAAACCATGTAAATCTATTTGTCTTGTGATCTTCTTCTAGTTTGGTTTCTGTCTTTTTTTATCTACAAACTATTTTGTCTATGTGGCTCTTGGTGTTCTTTAACAACACCCACCACCCATTGATGGTATATTTTAATAGACTTTTTTTAAATGAAAAATGTTACAAACACATAGAATACCATATATGATATGGAAACAATAGTTTATTTGTTAAATATTTGTACTAAAAGAAAATAAATGTCAATTCCTAACACAAAACTGTTTTTGTAACTTAGAAAGATATTTTGAAAATAATATAGTGTCTAAAAGGTTAGTGGGAGTGTGTTTGGACTTAGATAATTTCAAATTTAACAAATAAAGGATAACACCAATCTTAAGTTAAAGTGTTTTTCACTTAATATCCTTAAATTTTTAGGATATGGGATGGTAAAGAAAAATGAAAAGTGATACATTTAGTTAACATTTATAAATTGTATATCACCATTATACTAGTTTAAGATAAAGTTTTTTCACTCAATATCCTTAAATAGTTTAATATATATTATGATAAAGAAAGAAAACATAAATAGTTATCTTCAGTTGTCGTGAAAAGTGAAAGACACTATTTCTTTAAGGGTTATACCAGTCAAAATGAAAAGTGAATTACAATTGACATCCTAAAAGATCTTAGGGTATGGAGGTAAAGATAAATGTAAAGAGTTTCATTTTTTACCTTAACAAAGTGGTTTTAACTTTATCCTAAAGTATTTTAGAAGGACTAGTTAACAATAATGTAAGTATTTACATTATTTAAAGGGAAACATTTTATGGAATAGGGTTACAAGGATGATGGTAATGAACTTAGAAAGAGTTATAAGTAAAAAAAAGTTGACATCATAACATTTGATGTTATGAAGTTGAGAATTTTGAATATATTAAACAAGTTTAGTGATTAAAAATATGATTCTTAAATCTTAACATTATTCAAATTAGATAACTTCATAAATGTTTCTCGCTAAAGAGTTTACTGGGAGAGTTTTATCAAATGATCCCATAGAGACGTGATAGAAATTATATATGATGTAATGTGTTAACAAAACCCATAAAGTGTAGCAAACATAAGGTTGGTCTGTAATTTTATCAAATATGATATGATAAAATGGTTCTTATGTTGGTTTTGTTAAATATTCTTAAAGAGTTTAAGAATATTAAAATATTTCATATTAAAGGCAACCTCCATTTTTTCATTCTTTCATGTTGGATACATAAATTTATATATATATATATACATATATATATATACGTTTTGTGAAGTGAAATGATGATTTACCTCTCAAAGTATGACTTTGATTTTATCGCTAACTAATGTCTATCATGAAGTATTATAGGTTATGATGAAATATTAAGGTTAGCATAGGAAGAATTCGTGTATATAGATACAGAGTATGATCCATAGGCACAAAACAAGGAATATGATTCTTTTTTTATATTGTATGACCCACTAAGTATGCCACATAGAGTATCATACCGATGTATTTGGTATACTAGGGGTGTATAGATCATATTTGAGTCCCCACTACCTGAGGTTAGTGTGATACCTATCATGAGAACTTTCATAATTTGATACCCTAATTATGCAAGTTTAAATATTGACTTAGCTAATACAGGGGGTCGTTGTGTATGTTTTTTATCATGTCATCATTTGGAGCTTAACCAATATGGGATTTTCCCTCTCATATGATGAGTATAACATCAGTCCCCTTGATTGTTATAGACTGTGAGAGTGTGCAGTCGCACCTAGATATTGTATATTTGTCTATATAAGGGACATGTGATGTGATTATCTATAAGGATGAATGAAATCTAATATATTCATTAATCAGATCAGTCTACACTCATAGAATCGAGAAAATATGAGTTTGATATATAGGATTGATATGTTTAGTGTTTCATGGTCACTCGATGTCATGGAAAAAGGGAAAATTGAATAATGTTCATTTTCGTATGATGAAAACCAATGGGCATAGGTATATATATGTATGTATTTATTTGATGAAGATCATGCCAAATCCCTTTATATATTGAGTTGAATTGATGATTTTCCAGAGGCATCTCTTTTCTTACATATATTAATATGAAAATTCATATTTGTTGCCAATGTTATAAAGTCCCATAGGGTCAAACTTTATGGTTAACTGAATGGAGATTCATTTTTACTTAGAGAAAAACTCTAATATTATTTTATATTTAATCTAAAACTATTTTGGATGGGTAATAACAAGGTGTTTCATATGATGTAATACTAGGTGAATTTGACGATAACTTTCTAAAAGTGTTTTGGAAGATATCTAAAAGGAGTTTTAGATATGATTTTAGAAGTTATTTTATATGATACAATATAAGGGGAAATAGAAAAAATTATATTATGATTTAGTGTAAGTGGGATATTGAAGGATATATTACCTAAAGATATATCTTGTATATGATGCATGGCTATATCAAGTACATGGTATATTGAGATGCATGCATGAAATGAGATTTCATGCATGATGTTGCCTTTGATCATATGAACATTCGATTGTTAAAGAGTTTTAATATTCAAATAGTTCAAATCACGTAAAATATATCATTAAATGAAATTTTTTCATATTTATATGAAACGTTTGGGATGAATTTCATCATGTATGTGATACATGAACTGGTCATGACATTTACTCATGCATTATGAATGAATGAGTAAATGTGATTTCCCAAGGAGCATCCTTGTAACTTATATAAACAGTATCATGTGATGGTAGTGGATGTAGTGTGTGTGACTAATTCATGCTTGGTTTAACCTTCTTATACACAAAAACTTTATTCATTCCTCATTATTTTCATACAAGATTCTAACACATCATGAATGGAAGAATAATCTCAGCCAAACATCATGTGATTTAAGTAAAACCTGTGGATGCCTATGGAGGTGATATGCTATTTTTTTCCCATTTTTTAATCTCTCTAAAACCCATGTGATGGTGTTTCAAGGTGATACATTAGTTTCTTTGGTGTAAGTTATTCCAGTTTATAGTAATTCTTCATTTTAGTTTTATCACATATTTCATTTATCTTGTATAGGAGATCCTCAGGCTTGGTTTCTAATTGCTTATATTATGTCTAATAAGAGTTATTATATTATTATGAAACCCAACACCCTTATACTAGACAAAAATAGGTGAATAATTTCTTATGGTACTGGAGATGGTGCAGGAAATAATAGAGAAAGTTCAAGAGATCTAGGAAAAAAGGAGAACAACTCAAAGTTGGTGTAAATCTTATGAAAACTAACATCGTTGACCCTTAGAGTTCTATAAGGGAGACCATGTGTTTCTGAAGTTCTCTCCATTATGAGGTTTTTATAGGTTTGGTCGAGTTATCAAGTTATCTCTGTGGTTCGTATGTTCGTTCCAAGTCCTGCACAGGGTTGGAAAGGATAATTATTGCTTATCTTTACCCTCAATGTTGGATCAAGTTCATGAAGTCTTACATGTTTCAAAGATGAGAAGATTTGTGCATGACTCGTAATGCCTTATTTACTAAGGTGATATGGACAACGATGATGGTTCCACCTTTTTGGAGTACCTGATAGCCATTGAGGATTAGAAGGAGAGGATCCTTCATGAGTGAACTATTCCACTAGTGCGAGTTCTTTGGGAATATGAGAATCTATAAGAGATCTTATAAGAGTGTGAGAGTCATATGTTTGATTAGTACCCTCATATTTTTTAGTAGGTTTTGTTTTTTAGGGTGAAAACCCTTAAAGGTGGATAGAATTTAACGACCCTAATCTCCATGTCCGGACCCTTTGGAAAATTATATATATTTTTCTATATTTTTCTTCGAAGTTAGAGTGGTATTATAGATGTCACAGGGCCCCAAAAGCTATATATTAAATATATTAAATATATTAAATACATTAAACCATGCACGCATCTTTTTAGAAATAATGGTTTTCTTCTTGAATGGAATATCATATGGGGAAACTGAAATAGCCATTGGGTTTGGAACACGAGTTTTACCTAGAGTATGACTTAAGGTTTATTCACATTGGACCCTTGGTCAAGGCTCTATCATGGGAAGATATTTGATGAATTAAATTAATTAAATTAATTTGATTAGTTTAACTTTATAAATAGGCATTCTGACCTAGAAAAAACCTATATAATCTTTTTTATGACAATTCTTTAGGGTAAGTCGCATAACCCTAGATATTGAAAGAGAGAGAGAGAGCCACCATTGAGAGGATCATCGACGAATGAACATGAGAGGATCATGGATCAATGATCATGTTCAAGGGAACTTTTCATTGAAATCAATTCATAATCATCCTTCACCATCGATCAATCCAATGACAATATATGGCTTTGATATTTAGGGAATTCTCCCCTTTTATTTGTGATTTAGAGTATGGATTGTTTATAAGCTTTGGAATTCTATTTCCACCTTGTCAAATCATGGAGTGGTTAATTTAAAATTTTCTTTGACACTCTATTTTAATATATTATGATGGAGGTTTGATATTTTTTTCTATAGTTTTGATTTATGATCGGGTTTACAATGACCATTAATGAACTTACTTTGTTAATTATGTCTTTCTCCCTCATTTATTTGTGAGTTATTCATTATCTTGCAGTATGTTAGTGATTCAACTACCCAATCTAGTTCAAGATGTGATCGAACCCCATATTTGAGTTTTTTTGTGTGATTGATGATCAAGATGGTGATTTGTGGAAGTGATGGTGATCCACAGTGAATTTAGAATGATCTATGGAGGGTCAAACCCTCGGATGATGATGAAGGCATGATAGGTTACATGGGAATCAATGAGAATCCTTATTTCCAACCACCAAAGGTTATAAATCTATGACCGTAGGAGTTTCCCTCGATTTTAGAAGCACGAGAAAAGATACTGATGAGAGTTGCTATGGGATCGACAGACGTGGAACTCTTTGAGAAGAAGGATTCAATTTTTTTGAAATTCTTGAATACATTCCATGTTTTTTAGAAGAACATACATCGTGTAGTTTGATTTTTATGTCAACAAGGGTTTGTATTTAAGTTAAATATCACACAACCTTGTGATGGGACCACAATTCATGTGACCCTACATGTCCAGTGAAGACATGTATAGGAAGTAAATACATGGGACCATGAGTGGTCCCACACGTCATGTGCCCCAGGTGACAAACCATGTATATGGATTTTCACATTCCATATCGGACAATGGGACACAAACAGATTAGGACTTGGGATTACACCTCATACACACCAAGATAAGCATCATGTATTTTTCTTCTAATGTTCTACCTCATGTATCTCCTTGAGAATTGAAATTGAACCCGAATATTTTTTGTGGAAATGTCAGGAGTTGCAGTGATAGAATGGTTTGTAGATGAAGGAAAAAACAAAAGAATGTGAAGAATATCATAGGACACAACAATTTATGTTGTTCAGGAAATGATCTTTACATCCACAGAGATTTATAAAATTCACTATAATTGGGAGGATAATTATAGATAGATTTCATAGTTTTAGACACATAGAAAATCTAGATTGAAAGATCTCATAAAGAGAATGATGTAACTATTCCACCAACTACACAGTAAGATCATTGTACTATAATTTCATATCTACTCAAGTCCAAGCTTCTATAGTGACCGGTGGTTAGATGCCTACAATGATACAGTATCACTCTCTCTAAAGTCTAAGAAGCTATAGTAACTATGTCAAATTCTGCACTGATATAGTGCCTTCTGCGGTATGGTGTGTAGTCTAGGCCACAAACATTTAACCCAAATTCATCCAAAAGGATCGAGCTAAACCAATCCAATAAAATTAGCCCTTCCTGAGTATAATTATATGTATAACATGATGGTGACTTTTTTTATATCAGATATATGACATGCGGTAGAATGAGTGGTTTTATTTTTCCATCATGGTTGGTTGATATTGAGATTCAAGTGTGATTTCTGGAGCGACATCGAGGTTGGAAACTCCCATAATGGTACATGTAGGTTAGGATGTGAGTCCTCAATTTCTTATATAGGTAGGATTGGAAACCCCCCTCATACAAACCTCGGGGGGCATGGGTTTTTTGACTATAAAGTGGAACCCCCCTCTTCATTGAGTGCATACGAGTCGTGGGTCCTCCACCATCTTGGTATCAACACCCCATCAGTTGTGACGTGCCATATGTGAGGTGTGGTTCCCTCGTATCTTGTGAGTATTACATTGGGATAAAGTAACATCCTATTACTATTTTTAGTTATTCCTAAACCCATATTTTAATAATTCTTTGGTTGGGTTTCATTTAGGGTTGTTTTGGGAGAAAATTTTGGAAATTTTGAAAGTTTTGGGGTTGTGCATGGTTGGCGCATGGTTTTCTGAAATTGTGCACTCTACTAGAGAAATCTATTAAAACCAAGGTAGTGGGATTTTGCATGGTTGGTGCATGGTTTGAAAAATAATGTGACCTATTAAGAGAAACCATGCAACCCATTAAAATGGGTTCATGTCTGGGGCACACGGTTTATCTAAACCGTGCGGCCCTGCCTATCTAACCGTGCATATGGGTTTTTTTAATTCAAAATTTGTTTTAAAATTCTTAAAACCCTCTTTTTAGAACCCTAATAGACTTGTATAAACCATATGTAATTTCTTCTTCCCTAGGATCTCCCAATAGAATTTTGTGTCCCCTCAGCACCCTTCTGGAAGCAGATTGAAGTTAGTAGAAGAGGGTTCTATCTACTCCCAGTTAGTTTCATCTTCCCATTATTATTCTTCCGCTCTCACTCTTCTTATCCCTAGGTTTCTTGGATAACTATGTTGTTGGAAGATCTAATAAACTTTGTTTTGGATCTTAAACCAAGTTTAATTCTTGGATCCTTGTTTCCATTGTTCTTCATTTGAGAATCATGGTTAGGGATTTGTGATTAAATATCTAGTTATCCTGAGGTAGGTGGTTTCATTTTTATTGTGCAATTTAATTAACCCTAAATTTCTTGATTTGATTAAATTGATTTCAATTGAATATGTGGGATTTGATTCTTATGAAATTTAATTTTTTGAAAACCCAATTCCATTGAATTGGGGGATTTGGTTTTGGAAATTAGACTTTGTCTTTAAATAGGGGAAAACCCTCCAATTATATTGAATTGAGGTGTAATTGTGAAATTGATGGAATTTGGAGAATTTAAATTGTTGAATTTAAATTTGTAAAATTGATGGAAATTGTTTGAAAATTAAATTTTTTAATTTAATTGTGGAATTTTAACTGTGAAATTGATTTGGTGAAATTGATTAAAAATTGGTATTTGTGAAAAATGGATTAAAATGGTTTTGATAGAAACCTTTGGGTTTTATCTTGGAAAAAGGCATGTTTTGATTAAAACCCCATTTTGGTTTTTAAATGAAAATTTGACATATTTGAAATGGATAATGGGATTAATTTTATTATAAGCATTCTTAAAGTAAATTTCCCATCATTGATTTTTTAATAGAGAATATGCAAGACTTAGGTAGTTATTGAGTTATTTGGACATCACTCTATAATTTACAACATTCCAAAACATAAATTCAGTATGTCACATCCTTGATAGGGTGGTGATGAAGTCACTTTTCGTTGTACCAAAGGGAAATGTGTATACACATATTTGCGTGTCTCCTTGAGTCTGTAGATTCCTATACCCTAGAACTATCATACCTTTTAGTCATATGACCATGTTTCTCACTTGTTTGTATTTGAAATGAATATATTTCATTGTTGTAAAATGTTTTACATGCCTTTTAAATTTATATAAACTATTTTATATAAAAAATTATTATTAATCCATTTATTTAGAAATATTCCATCGATTGAAATGTGTGTCATTTTTTTAAAATTATTTCTATCATTTGAAATGTACATCATGATTTGTTTAAATATTCTTTGAAATGCCAAAACCTATTTATTTAAAATTGAAATATCTTTATTTGGTTAATTAAATGTTGGTATATTATTATGGAATACTTGGTGAGACCCTAATGGTATTTTATCTCACACCCTACCTGTATCTTTAGGTGTTTGTATATTATCTCATTCCATGTTCGATCAGGTGAAAAGCATAATTTGGAAGTGGTTATAGTTGTTGATCTTTGGGCTTAGAGAGTTGAGTCCATTGGGGAATGGGTTGTTCTTTTAGTTTTTAGTAATTTTTTTTATTAATTTGGGTTGTTTATGACTATTTAAATTAAGGTACATTTCTCCTTGTGGAGTTTCTTTTGTATGGATATTGATTAGTTATCTTTATTCCACAATGTTTGTGGAAAAATAGTTCCCACTTTTATTTTGTATGATTCTAGGTGCTAGTAATCAACCCATGGGGATTTAGAACACCCTTCAGGCTATGTTAGTGTTGGATCGGTTATCGGGTTATCAGAGTACCTAGGTCGGTTCATGATAGCTGCTGGCATCAGGACAGCAGTAGTACTTGGAGATGCAGACAAACTCATCATCTTTAGCTGGCTGTGAAGATGAAGAGTTTCCTCTCTCTCTTCGTTCAGTTACATCATTGAGAATTATTATTAAACAAGTTTCTTTATCCCCTCCTTATCTTATGGTTTGAGTTATTTATTTATTTATATCACTTCCCCTTTAGTTTTCAGGGAATCCTATTGGGTATGTATATAATCACCCATATATAGAATTTTCCCATTATGTGTCATGTCTTATGTAGACAATAGGAAGTTAGATGGTGGTGGGTATCAATGTTTGAGGGTAGGGCTATACCTCTTCTTCATATATTAGGTTAGGGATCCTTTTATTTTTGGTTGGGCATGTATTTTTCCCCTTCATAATTTAGGTATATTTTACATTGTTTCACATTGGTTTTTCTAAAGGATATTACATGAATTTTTTTCCTCTTGGGTTAGTACAACTTTATTTATCATGGATGATTGTGATTTACTTGGAGGTGTGTTTATATGTTTAGGTTATTTAGGATAAGGCCTTTCATATGTGTGATATGTCTACTCGGTACTAGTCATCAGCCCTTGGACTATTGGAGGTGGACTTGGGGAGTCACTCTCAACTTACTACCAGTCCAGGTGGGGCCACAACAAGTCGGGTGGTGAAAAAATACTGGAAGGTCTAAAACACCACTACACCGTGAAAGTGGTGTATTCAGAACTAAGAATACTCACACCCCATCCATGCACTAATCCACCCTCTTTGAGACAAGATGATCTGAAAAAAAATGAATAGTCAAAACAATGAACTCGATAACAAAATAAAAACAACAACAAAACAGAATTAACATAGTTTGAATTTAGTCTTACTCCACATGAGTAAAACTACAACTTTTTATTCAAGAGATAGATAAAACAAAGAGAGAACATCTGGGTTATAAGGGCCCTAACTCCTAGAACCCTACTTAAACGTAGAAGATGATATCAACACTTTTACGAAAAACACTTCTGCAAGCACTCTTGTTGTGAAGACCATGAATAGTGAATCGAGGTTTTGTATTTTCACATGTGCACAAGTGACCCACAACCATCTATTTATAGATGAACATTGTAGCTACCAATCAGTTCTACTAGTTCCATTGCCTTCCGATCTTTTTGGATGATCAATGCTTGATCAATGTAACTTCCATCTTCCCCACTAGCACAATGACTCAACTTTTAATCCCAAATGAAAAGTGAAAGTCTTTGGAAACAAATCCTCATGATTATTTTACACTTCTATCATCTGGAAACCTATTTTCATCATTGTTGTTGTCAAGATTCCTGAATTTTTATGGTTTTGTTGTACTGCCACCATCTGGTTTCAAATATGGGCTTTCAAATTCACTATTTTAATAAATTCCAACACATGGATACAAAATAGTTTTCACAATCAAAAACTAAATAATCTCTCACTTGAGAACCATTTTAACAAGCTAAGGATAATAATATGGAACTTGAGAATAATTTTTGAAGATTTCAATAAAGTCTTAGGATCACTTATGAACAAAATTTTTACTCTCTCTTCCTCCCATAGTGAAACCATGGTTCGACACCATATTTTCAGTCATCAAAGACCAAATAAGGCACAATTTCACCCCAAACTTTTTTGAACTATTAACACTCATTTTTTTCACAAAACATTCTGATTGATTCATGAAATTTCTTCCCCAACAATCACTTCAATCACCATCCGAATTTGTTGAAAACCTGCACCAAGCTGTGTTGTGGACCATTTTCATGGCCTTTCTCTTTTTAAAACTTGTGTTTCAAAAACTTATTCCCAAAATTATTCAATCCAAGATCATTTTAATATATTCGACTTCAATGATATCCATGGAATCTGACATCCATATGAAACTACTTCCAAAATTGATGGTACCATTAGAGATATATTACTCCTTGAACAATCTAGAACCATTGGTCCATTGCTCAATTCAACTGCATAATGTATTGATTCTTTTCTCATAGCCATATCTTCAACTTGGTTATAATCCTTCCAAAGGATACTTACAATGAATATGAAATTTTTTACTCTTACAACCTTCTATAAGTTGTTATTCCATAGTCATAATTCAAATTCATAATCATCATACTCGATGAAGAAATATTTATGGGACTTTGTGTTGTCCCCATTCTCGTCATTGATGTGGATGTTGGAATAACTTATGAAAACTTTAAGATGGGAGATGTTGATTATCCTTCTAACCCAAATTTATTCTGAAATTTCATATCCTAATAAAGTGGATGGACTCTGATTCACAAGATACATCACATATCTTATAGCCTTCTCCCTACATTCCTTGGGGAAACCATCATTGAACCTCATGCTTCTCACCCTCTCATTCAAAATTTTATTCATCCTCACTACGACACCATGATTTTCTTGGTATGATCTTCTCAAACCATATACCTTTCAATAAAAAGAACCTATGAAACTCTATTATTATGAACTATCCATTCACCATCATACCTCAAGCATTTAAGATTACATTTGGTATCCTTTTTCCACCATGTCTCTCTATATGACAAAGGTTCTAAAATACTCATACTTTTTCTAGATAAAATACACCCACATTTTTCATATTTCATGGTTGATAAAGGTACAAAAGTATCATGACCCTCCATGAGAATGAACCAGGTATGAACCTTATACTTCTATATGCACTGGCTAAAGCTTCTGATTCATAGGTTCATTATTGTCTTTATCGAATGACATAGCTACTTCCTAGGGCTACACTCACTGAAAGTTTTGTACTTTATGCATCCAAGTTTAATCATGCCTTTATAAGATATGATTTTCATCACCTTCTCACACATGTGATCGAGATGCCCATGGAACA
This sequence comes from Viscum album, assembly GCA_963277665.1. Lineage (NCBI taxonomy): Eukaryota > Viridiplantae > Streptophyta > Magnoliopsida > Santalales > Viscaceae > Viscum > Viscum album. The sequence goes on from OY728165.1 coordinate 370,325,129, forward strand.
ACCTCATTGATCTGGAAGTCTTGATGGGTAATAGAACCATTTTATGCATGTATTTTTTGATATAAAATGGTTTGTTTGTATAAATCAATTGATTAAACTTATCAAAATTTAATTTTTTTTTTATGTTTTGTGGCATGATATAGAGTTTGATAAAAAAAGAAACAAGACAAATAATGTAATTCTAAAATATTTTGCATCACACTGAAATCTCGGATTTTTTAAGGTAGATTGAAGATACAAAAAAGTTAAGGAAAAATCAAAGACTAATTTTGAATCTTTAAAATGAAAAAATGTATTGATTCGTAGAAAAACTCACTGGAATTCAACTTTACACATCATGTAAGTCATTCATGATGTATAAGAGAAAGAATTACACACTGTGAAAACAATCTATGAAAGGGTTGATCCCACACATTACACGACGTGAATCCTCTATTAATGATGTGTAATATTTGAGAAATCAGGGGGCCAATCCTAAAAATTATACATCATCAGTACCACTTACATGATGTGAATCTTTCATACATGGACCAAAAATGGTAGTTTTAACAGAAATAAATGGTGGACACACTTTTAGACACTCGGGGAAAACCCATTATGACCTAAGCCCCATTAATCACTACTACAAAAATGGGCAAGGGAAGCACCACCTTATATCAGTGCTAAGAAAAACCACTGATAAAGAAACCCTGTATTAGCGCTAAAATTTTAGCGCTGATAAAGGGATTCTTTATCATCTCTTTTCAAGCACTGATATAGGGAGTCTTTATCAGTGCTAGAAAAGTGCTGATAAAGAAACCCTGTATCAGCGCTAAAATGTTAGCACTGATAAAGGGTTTCTTTATTAGTGCTTTTCTAGTGCTGATAAAGAATCCATGTATCAGTGCTAAAATGTTAGCGCTGATAAAGAGGATCATTATCAGCACTAAAAAAGCGTTGATAAAGGATACCTTTATCAGCACTAAAATTTTAGCGCTGATAAAGGTAGTCTTTATCAGGGCTTTGTTAGCGCTAATAAAACTGTAGTCCATTTTTTTATAAAGTTGGTCACACAGTTCCCTCGTTTTATCGCGACCTAAAGCTCTCGTGGTACTGGAACCCTGCGACTCCCCTCCGCCTCCCGCTGAGTTCGTGTTGTCGGACCTCTGTTGCCTTCCTGCTTCTTGTTTCCAGACCTCCGCTGCCCGCTGAGCTTTACGTTGTCGGACCTCCACCGCCCATGAGCTTTACTTTTCCGGACCTCCGCCGCCTGCAACGCCCTCGAGCTTCGTTGTCAGACCTCTGCCGCCCGCTGTGCTTCACCTTTCCGGACCTCCCTTTAAGGAATGTTTTCCAAATCATTTTTTAATATTGTTCTCCTCTCCCATCACACATAACCATATGTTGATTTGGCATGATATATTTAATGGATATTTGTGATTGTTATAGTTGTAGGATACATGATTCATCCTTTTTCTTCTTCATGTTTGTCTCTAGGGTAATTCCCCCTGTCGAACCTCGAGTATGGTCCAACTTCTTCTAATGGTTCGAGAAATATTATTCTATAAATCATATCACACTATTAAAACATTGTTAATTGGAGTTTTGGGATGTGAGGCTTTCCCATCAATGGTGTTCTAGTGGATTTTGTTTTGAATTATTTCATCCCTCGGTTTCATTTCCTCTGGTGGTGATGATTCTGCTTCATCGTAGATTCATGAGTGCTCTTCCTACATATTGTGATGGGGTTCTTGGGGGTGATAATCTAATATATTTCTATTAATCCTGAGGTATCACCTTTTTTCTAATGACTACGGTTGGTTTTTAGGTGATTTGGTATTTGTTTATTCTAGATCCTAGAAACCATTCAATTTGATGGTGGTATGGCTGGATATGTTATATAAATTCTTCCAACAATCACCTTTATGAGAAGGTTTGGTTTGAATTATAGAATATATATGCTTTGATTTAATTATATTATTAGGTTATGTTGGGTTGGAAATGGGTGATGAGGTTCCTAAGGTGATGAATTCTAGTTTGTTATCTTGTTAGTGAAGTTATTGATGATGATGTTGATCAGGCGCATCACGGTGCAGGTATCAAGGCACGAGTATCATCATGATTTGAGTCATTATTCAATAGAAAATTTTTGTTTGAAATTTGAATTTAGTGGTGTTTTATGGGGTATTTTTTATAATTTCACATACTATTTGAACATATGTGGCTATGACATGTTTATTTTTTCTATTATCATTACTCCATTATTCTAGGATTTTCTGTTAGTATAGTTTTTTTACTGTAAATAAAAATGTGGAATCTTTGGGGAATGTTTGACATGGGTTGATTTTCTTTAAAAGGGATGGTTTTTTCGTATAAAATATCTCTTTAGAAACCTAGTATTGGTGGAAATATTGATATGATCATCATCAATGGCGATCAATGATTTTACACTATCAGAGTGAAGTTTATGAAAAATTTAAGGTCCTTCACACTTGGATTCCAGTTTCACTAGATTCCTCTTAGGTATCATCAATTCCCTTAGATCCAACACCATGTCACCATAAAGTAAGGAATGAAGGATAACATTTTTCTTTAAGGACAACACCACCCGGTTCTGATGCATTTCTAGGTCATCCAATGCTTGAACCCTATTTTCTTCAAGGGGTTCCCCCTTCTTTCCTTCATGCTATATAACTGACTTTGTCTGGAAGTGTACTTGTAGGGAATGATGCCCAGACCACCAGTCTTTCTAGCCTTTCCACCCCTACCTCCATCTATGTCCTTCTCCCTCGCTGAGGTTACTGACTGCTTCTCTGTAGTGGCCAGGCCCCTTCCTAGCAGTGTTTATTCTGTCTCCCTTGGCTCTGAGTCTGTCATCCAACTCCAAATACTTATTGATCCATTAATAACTCCCTCACTAGCCCCCATGTTTCATTACCCATCCTTCCCCTACCCCTTTGGATCCTCATCTCCCACTCATATAAAGTTTACCAACCATAAGGGATTATGAACATGTTCAAAATCAAGGGACCTCAATGAGAGATCATCCTCCCACTTTAATAAGGCGACTAGCTCTAGATCCAATGCCAGATCCCTATCCTACCCATCATTATTATCTTCATATGTAATTCTCATGGTCTTAGTGCCCATGTTAAATCAGACTTCCTAACTATAGAAATCAAAAATCATAATTTCATTGTTGTTGTTGTCAAATAACACAAAAAAACCCTATAATAATCATAGAATTCTCCTAGAAGATTAAGTTGCATGGATTTCTACACTCTGACCCCTCCAACAGACACAAATGGGTATTTTGGCACAATAAATATGTTATTGAGTCTGTTCAAGATTTCAATAAATTCATCACTACCAACGTGTCCAACGGTGGCACCTCCTTCCTTATGACTTTTGTTTTTGGAATCTATGACCCTCTTCAAAGGGAATCTCTATGGAGTGAACAAAATGCCTTTGATACCGGCCACCTTCCATTGTTTTTTGGGGGTGACTTTAATGTCATTTCCAACCCAAAGGAAAGGAAATCTAGAAGCCCATTCCAGAGGAAGGCCATCATGGAGTTTGTTTAGTTCATGGCTGGGAAGGGCCTCATTGATCTCAGCTTCTTAGGTGACAGTTTCACCTTGTGCAACAACTGCAGGGGCCATCACCACTTATGGAGTCTATTGGATAGGTGTCTATCTAACATGAAATCCACTAATCTATTCTCAAATACCATGTTTTTTCATCTTTCTTGAGGTATTTTGATTCACTCCCCCCTCTTGGTTTCCATTTCTTCTTGGTATGATCATCAGGAACGGTTTCACTTCCACCAGCAGTGGGTTAACATCCTAGGGTACCAGGACATGGTTTGTGAAATATGTAATGAACCCTTATAGGAGTATCGGGCCACCTTCAACCTCAATGACCTGACCTCGAACCCCGATAGGTGCGTGTTTGCCCCTTCCTCCTCAGGAACCTTCACCACTTGGGACTACTGTCGCATATGGGCTCCTTCAGAGTATTATCATAGATGGAATGATACCTTTGGTTTATTGGATTATTAACACCAGTTTGAGATTTATGTGTGACTATATACTTATTATATTTTCTTATTATTTCTTACACACCACCACTTGAGTCGAGTAACCTGATTGAAATCCATATTGGTAATTTGGTTCTGATGTGGATATGGTTTTTTATGTGTTTGTGACATTTGTATGTGTGGATATATGGGTATTTAGGCATGATGATATTGAATGTAGGGCAGATACCTAGGAGTGTTAGATGTATCATTATTGATTATTCTTGTGTTTGGTCTGGGGTGATTTGAGGAAACTATAATGAATCTAAAGTAATTATATTTAATGAAGATGAATAGATACTAATGGTTAGGCTCTATTAATCTCTATTTTTATAAGGAAGTGGTTCTCTTATACTGTATTTGGAAGTCTTGTTTTGTTTTCTTGAACCATAAATACTAATATTTGAGATTCAAATAGGATGAAGATGAATAAATATTGGATGGATGCTAATCGTTTGACAATAGAGTACGATAACGGAGTGAAAGAGTTCATCATGTTTGCAAAGGATCACGTAAAGGATCCTTCTCAAATACTTTTTCCAGTTTTACGTTGTTGTTATTCTAGACTACTTACTCCAGAGGAGTTGGAAGAACATTTGATTTGTCACGGAATAGATCAGAGTTATAAATTTTGGAATAAACACAGAGAAAAAGAGAATGTAGCTACTGGCTGGGATAAAACTATGTTTTATGGATCATTAGATATGAATACAAATATGGATAATGAAGAAGACCGTATATAGGATGTGATTACAGATGTCAATGATGATGAAGATTGTATTGAGGAAATGACAAATACAATTGAAGAAGAACTCCGTGATTTCCCGGAATTGTTTGAGAAGTTAAAGAGTTTTGCAAAGACACCATTGTATGCTGGTTGCACTAAGTATACAACATTGTCAGCTATACTGAAGTTGTATAAATTGAAATCAGGCAACAGATAGAGTGATGTCAGTTTTATGGAACTACTTGCTCTCTAGAATGACATGCTCCCGGAAGATAATGAGCTCCCAAGATGGACATATGAAGCTAGACAAATGCTACGCTCGATGGGTATGATTTCTGAAAGAATACATGCCTGCCCGAAAGACTGTATATTGTTTCTCAAGGAG